>CM060431.1:31951814-32551814 GCA_030545235.1 Helianthus tuberosus | reverse complement strand
ACCTCACTAACGCAGAAAGGCGTTATTTATCGGTGGGGAAACGCACAGGAATTAGCATTTCAGCATCTAAAGGATAGACTTTGCAGCGCACCTATCCTTTCATTGCCAGAGGGCACAGACGATTTTGTGGTCTACTGCGACGCATCGATTCAGGGTCTTGGTTGTGTATTGATGCAACGAGATAAAGTTATAGCCTACGCCTCACGTCAACTTAAAGTTCATGAAAGGAACTATACTACACACGACTTAGAGCTGGGAGCTGTTGTTTTTGCACTTAAGATATGGCGACATTACCTGTACGGTACCAAGTGCACCATTTACACCGATCACAGGAGTCTCGAGCACATCTTCAAACAGAAGGAGCTAAACATGTTTCAACGACGATGGGTCGAGTTATTAAACGATTACAAATGTGCAATCAAGTACCATCCTGGCAAAGCCAATGTTGTGGCTGATGCCCTTAGCCGAAAGGACACTGTGCCTAAGCGCGTGCGAGCCTTGCAGCTCACTATACATTCTGGTCTTCCTTCTCAAATACGAGACGCTCAGATAGAGGCATTGAAACCAGAAAACGTCAGGGCTGAAGCCCTACGCGGCTCAAGGCAACGATTAGAACAAAAGGAAGACGGTGCATACTACGTAACGGGACGCATTTGGGTCCCACTATATGGCAACTTACGAGAGCTTGTGATGGATGAAGCACACAAGTCTCGCTACTCGGTACATCCGGGATCGGATAATATGTACCACGATATCAAAACTACGTATTGGTGGCCTAGCATGAAGGCCCACATAGCAACCTACGTCAGCAAGTGTTTGACTTGTGCAAGAGTCAAGACTGAATACCAGAAACCCTCAGGCCTACTCCAACAACCAGAGATACCGCAATGGAAATGGGAGCAAATTTCCATGGATTTTGTCACTGGCCTGCCTAGATCTCAACGCGGAAACGATACTATTTGGGTGATCGTGGATCGACTCACAAAGTCTGCACACTTCTTGGCGATCAAGGAAATGGATAAGTTTTCCACACTAGCGGACGTATATCTCAAGGAAGTTGTCTCGAGGCACGGGGTGCCCACCTCCATTATCTCGGATCGAGATGCGCGTTTCACTTCAGAACTGTGGCAAGCAATGCACAAATCCTTTGGCTCACGATTAGACATGAGCACAGCGTATCACCCTCAGACGGACGGGCAGTCTGAGCGCACTATTCAAACCCTAGAAGACATGCTTCGTGCATGTGTAATCGACTTTGGCAACGGCTGGGAAAAACATCTGCCACTTGTAGAATTCTCGTACAATAACAGCTACCACACCAGCATTAAAGCTGCCCCGTTTGAGGCATTGTACGGGCGTAAATGTCGGTCACCTCTTTGTTGGGCAGAGGTGGGGGATAGTCAGATCACTGGTCCGGAACATGTGGTAGACATAACCGAACGAATTGCTCAAATTCGACAACGCATGGCGGCAGCTCGTGACCGTCAGAAAGTCTACGCCGATAAGGGCAGGAAACCACTAGAGCTCCAGGTTGGGGAGCGGGTACTACTCAAAGTTTCACCCTGGAAGGGTGTGGTTCGTTTTGGTAAACGAGGCAAACTTAACCCACAATACGTCGGACCTTTTGAAATCATCGAGAAAAATAGGCAAGGTGGCCTACAGACTGAACTTACCAGCGGAACTCAGTGCAGTTCACAACGTTTTCCACGTGTCGAATCTGAAAAAGTGTCTGTCAGATGAGACCCACATAGTTTCTCTAAAGGAGCTCACTATCGACGAGCAGTTACGATTCGTCGAGGAACCAGTTGAAATCACGGACCGGGATGTTAAGGTCCTCAAGAACACTAGAATACCTCTCGTTCGAGTTCGTTGGAACTCACGTCGCGGCCCAGAGTTCACCTGGGAACGCGAAGATCAGATGAAACAAAAGTATCCCCAACTATTCGCAAACGGTACAACCACTACTGAGGCTGAAGCTACGGAATTTCGGGACGAAATTCCAGATCAACGGGGGGTGGATGTGACACCCCAGGAAAACCAGGAAAACCATACAACTTAAATAGCTTCCTCAGTGAGTACTTACCAAATTTCGGGACGAAATTTCTTTCAACTTGGGGATAATGTGACAACTCGATATTTAGAACCCTTCACTCGTATATTGGTGTAACATGCTTGAACGTTATGTGTTTATATATATATATATATACTAGTAAATGAAAGTTCGTGATTATCTTGATGTGCTGTGTGCTATTAACGTGTACGTATAAAGAACAGTTTTAAATTAGCATGTATGTAGTTAACCGGAACCCGAGACACAAGGACCCGACTCGAGACCATGCGGTCTCGAGTGAACAGTGCAACAGTTGGGCCGGTTGGGCCATGCACCTCCCTTAACTCACCCGAAAGCCCATTAGGGTGCACTAACTTGGAACTAGTATTTAACCCATGTGGATAGCCAACCTTGCCATTTTTGGGCAACCAACATTCCCTCACACTCTCCTACACACACACTCCTCCCTTCTCTCTCACTAAAACCCTAGAAGCACAAACCTTCCCTCTCTCTCTCGGATCAAACCGGTCGACCACAAGAGGGTTCTCGGATTAGCTTGTGCACATCAAGTAAAGCTTCATTCTTCACCACTACTTCCCTAACCGGTTAGTGATTCATGTTATGTTACGTATTTCGGTTGATGATGATATATGAAGTAATATGATAATATGTGCTTACTTGTTAAGTTTATGCATATGGAATATATCCTTCTTGAATAAACGGTACTATGATTGTTGTTATATGATGATGTAAGGTCGGCTTGGTATAGATAATATATGATTGATCATGAATAATGGTAGTCGGCTCTATATGGGTTTGAATCCGAATGGTTTGGTTATGTTTAGGAATGAATGAGGAGGTTTGTGTTCAATGAAATCGTATTGGCTTATCCTATATTAGTATGCTATTGTATTGATTGAATATGCTAGATGTAGGAGCCGATGATGCTAACTTGAGTTCATGCTAGGATAAGATTTTCTTGATGAAGCATGTTGATTAGAATAAAAACCCTAAAGTGATGAACTATTTGAATATATGATGAACAACATGAATATGCTATGAATGTGTCTTGAATATTTGAAAAACTTGTTGCTTGATCCATTTCGGTTAATTGTTAGACAAAGGAACATGTTTGTGCTTTACCATTGGATAGTACACCATATCATGAAATCGAAATGCTATTGGTTAGTACAAATGCTGGCAATTAGCAGGTGTGCCAGTCGAGACCCTCTGTCTCGACTCGAGACAATGCATGTGACAACTCGAAATCACGGTTGCGACACAAGTTGCGAGTCGAGAACCCTAGTCTCGACTCGAGACCACACGTTACCAGCGTATAAACATCATAACTCAAGTCCATGGTTGCGGGTCCGGTTGCGACTCGAGACCGTCTAGTCTCGACTAGCACATGCATTACTCGGACCTCCTCAGTTGCGACTCGAGAACTTGTAGGCTACAACCCGAGATCGCACAGTCTCGACTCGGGACCTCTAGTCTCGACTCGAGACCAGTCACACGTACACACTGTTTTGGACTTGCATGCTATTACGAGCCCAACTATTTGGGCCGCATACTTGGACTTTGCTTATTTACGTAGATGAGGCTATTGGATGTGTTTGTGCCCTGTTGATTAACTGAAGTATTAATACGTGTATGCCATGATCAATACGTGTATGCAAATGTGTGTAGAAAACAAACGTGCACTACCTAAATACGAACCTGACTTGTGTGGTACAACTATGTTAGGACGTGGTTGACCACAACATAGCTTGATTGACCTTTCTGTGTATCTGCCGAGCAAACCAAGGTGAGTTCACACCCTCTACAAAGCATGGGATTCCCAGGGGTTTGGGAATGGGGTTAAGGAACATGAATTCCTCGTCCTTTCTTGGGTAGGACAGTATTGGTTCAGGAATATAATTCCTCGTCCTCATGGACAGATAACTCGTACTAGACCAAAACTCTATCACGAAGTCCCTCCATTTTATATCGACATAATCACCGGGCCAATGGCGAGCGGGTCATTAGTTAGATAGCGCTATTTAGGTCTGACAAGCCTCACACCGTGCCGCAGAGGACGGGCGTAAACTAATGGATCTGGGCCCGTCAATGATGATAGACATTGACAGTTCAGGGCACATAAACATGACTACAGTCAGCAGTCGATATGGTAACGAGTCTAGTGTATACATGGGGTAGCCCCCATGGCCGAAATGCCAGATAACTAACATGGGGTAGCCCCCACGGCTGTATTGCCAGAATAAATGGGTAAACAAATCACGTTTTCAAATATGGGGTAACCCCCACGGTAGGATGCCAGTTAAAGGAAACTGTTTTTGGAACAACTTAAAATGAACACCCAACCGTGAACTCACTCAACTTGTTGTTGACTCGTTACTACATGCTTTGCAGGTCAATAGGTACTTAGCTGGAGCTTGCATGGAAGAGAGTCGTTGTGGGACATGGACGGCTGTGTGCCATGTTAAACTTTGAAACAATTAAACTTATGTTTTGGTTTTAAACCTTTATGCTTCCGCTTGCAAATTAAACTATGTTTTGTTTGGACACCAATTGTATTGGTTGGATTTTATAATCACTTACATGCTGGTTCAATATGATTGGTGGCTGGATCCTGGTCAGTCACGCCTCCAAGCGGTGGTATTCCGCAGGTGGATTCTGGGGGTGTGACACCTCTGGTCCTAGTTCGTTGGAATGCTCGTCGTGGCCCAGAGTATACCTGGGAACGAGATGACCAAATGAAACTCAAGTATCCCCAGCTGTTTAAGAAAAACGCAAACACTACTGAGGCTGAAGCTACTGCAGAATTTCGGGACGAAATTCCAAACCAACGGGGGGTTGATGTGACACCCCAGGAAAATCAGGAAAACAACGCAACTTAACTAGCTTCCTCAGTAACCACGAGCTAAATTTTGGGACGAAATTCTCTTAACAGGGGGAGAATGTGACAACCCTCAAAATTCCATGTATTCCGTACAATTTATTATTGATAATTAAAGTGTTTGACGACCGTGTGGAATTACTTAACTGCTCTCTGATTTCTGTGTTATATTTACATGCGCTTGTTAACACACTAGTAATGTACAGAAAAATCATTAAATAGTCCGTTATAATTTCCTAAGTGTTGAGAATTAAAAATACTACAAAAATATATATATTTAAGGACACTTTACGGATTAATCAAGCACTTTAACGGAACAGTGTCAAACCGAACAACCGGACTTTACCCGGAACATAAAAATATTGCCAAACACTTTGTTTTTACTTTTCTAAGCCAGTTAGGGTCCCCAAACACCCTAACACCCTTTATATTAAATAATACACCAATATATTAACTAAACACCATTAGAATCCTAACTAAATATTTACCATACAATTGCATCCCAACCCCATAACTGTGACACCCCAAGAAAACCAGTAATCTTCGCAAACCTGCTCGGGGAGCCGCGATACGATACAGGTAAACAACGTCACACCATTAGCTCCTCAGTAACTGCATGCTAAATTTCGGGACGAAATTTCTTTCAAGTTGGGGATAATGTGACAACTTGTCACACCCCCAAAATCCACATGCGGAGTATCACCGCTTGGAGGCGTGACTGACCAGGATCAAACCACTAATCATATTGAACAAGTAAATATTTAATGTAAAAGTCCAACCAACACGATTAATGTCCAAAACAAACATAGTTAAGTTATGAGCGGAAGCATAATGTTCAAAACCAAATCCAAAGTTTAATTATCCAAATGTTTAACATGGCCACAACTGTCCATGTTCCACAACGACTCTTCCTTGTGCAAGCTCCAGCTAAGTACCTATAGACCTGCAAAGCATGTAGTAACGAGTCAACAACTAGTTGAGTGAGTTCACGTTTGGTTGTCCAGTTTATAGTTATTCCGAAAACACAGTTTGTTCTTTACCAGCTATCCAGCCGTGGGGGTTACCCCATAGTTCGAAAAACGTTTATTGGTTACTCGTTCTTACGTTGGCTATTCCAGCCCGGCTCTATGGCCGTGGGGGCTACCCCATGTTTAATTCACCAGACTCGTTACCATATCGACTACTAACGTTCGTCATGTTTAAGTGCCCTAACGTCTGTGTCTATCATCACTGACGTGCCATAGTCCATTAGTCCACGCCCGTCCTCTGCGGCACGGTGTGAGGTTTGTTAAACCTAATAGCGCTATTTAACTAATGACCCGTTCGCCATTGGCCTCGGCGATTAAGTCGATATAAAAGGAGGGACTTCGTTGATAGAGTTCTAGTCTAGTATAGTTAAATCCGTCTCATACAGGACGAGGAATCTATGTTCCTGATTACGTCTCAACAGGACGAGGAATCTATATTCCTTAACCCATTCCCAACCCCTGGGAACCCCATGCTTTGTAACGAAGTGTGAACTCACCTTGGTTTGCTCGGCAGATTACACAGAAAGTCACGTCTAAATGCTAGTGGTCAACCACGTCCTAACATGGTTATCACACATGTCAGGTTTAGGTTCAACTAAAGCACGTAGGATTACACATAGTTTAACATATTGCTAACACGTATCGATCATGGCAACATAGTACACACATAGAATGTTTTAAATGTTATCAGTTTAACATACGGATGAAGCCCACATAAGTCTTGGCCCAACACTACAAACAACAAACTATCTTGTACGGTTCATGTGTCTTGTGCGACTCATTTTGGGCTTGGAGGCCCAACCGTTAAACACATGCAGCATGTGCGATCCAGCAGGCCTTGTGCGACTGGATGTGTCTTGTACGACTGACCAGACTTGTGCGAAAGGACCCCCTTATGCGACTAGGGGCCTTGTGCGACCGGTTAACAAACTTTCGTAAATTAAGCAATCAGTTACATAGATTCCATAATATTTCGATTTAGTTACAATCTTTCTATGGTTTCCAAATATATGAATCCTATCAATATTAAATGACTTTAACCGAATTCAAAGTGTGAATATAATACTTAATCGGTTCAATAAAATTCAACCACAATCACATATGGATCATATTCATGCACGTGATCATTCAACCATTAAAGTCAACAACAAATCATTCCACACACAATTACTATGATTATCCTATATGCACTTAGATCTATTAAAATACATATAACAATTACAAAACCTACAATGGCCGACCACCATTTAATCATCTCAAAGATTATTGGACCAAACTATGATATGTAGTAATTTACTAATTTCCTAACTTGATAGTGGAACTAAAACAGAGATCACATGGCCGATACATGCACACTAGCCGACAACTCAATTAATCGACACACACACAATCTGATTTCCATTCATAAGGTCTTACCCATGATGACATCAAGTCTTGAATGCCATAAGATGATTGGACCCTTGTTAAAATGTATGAACACATGTACTGATGCATATATAATTAATGGAATTGACTTTTAAACAACCCATGCATACTGACATTCACATGATTTCAAGAAAGCCATACACATCGATTCAATCATATGTCCACAATCATCACCCACTAACAAATAATATTCATGGTGTCAAAAATTAGTCAATGATATCAATCCAAAGATCATAAATATAACCGATTACTAACCTATTCTACATCAAACAATTCAAGATCAAACACTTAGCCATATTGTCATTCGATCAAGTTATAACAGTAATCAAAGTCAAACAATAATAATCATATAACGATAATGATCATATACTAACCGAAAGCAAGGTAGGAATCACAAGGACTTCGAGAGGATCCGGATAGCCGTCGGCTTAGAGAGAGAGAGAGAGAGAGAGGAGAGCACTAGGGTTTGTAGGTTTGTTTGTTTTGATAAAGTGTGAGACGGTGCTAACACCCCCATGTGTTAATCGACTAAGGGGATGGGCCGAACCCACACTTGGGCTGCTCCAAGAGTCCGAGTACAGTTGTGTAGCCCGAATGGCTTGTGCGGTCGAGTGTGTGTTGTGCAACTACATCATACATACATTCATATAAACGCATAAAATCATAGCATTCAATTAATCAATCACTTTCATAAAATCACATTGCGTTCACATACGTTACATCAAAGCACAAAAATAGGTTCGGAAATACGAGTTGTCACATTATCCCCAAGTTGAAAGAAATTTTGTCCCGAAATTTAGCACGTGCTCACTGAGGAAGCTAGTTAAGTTGCATGGTTTTCCTGGGGTGTCACATCCTCCCCCCGTTGATCTGGAATTTCGTCCCGAAATTCCGTAGCTTCAGCCTCAGTAGTGGTTGTACCGGTTGCGAACAGTTGGGGATACTTTTGTTTCATCTGATCTTCGCGTTCCCAGGTGAACTCTGGGCCGCGACGTGAGTTCCAACGAACTCGAACGAGAGGTATCCTAGTACGTTTGAGGACCTTAATATCCCGGTCCGTGATTTCAACAGGTTCCTCGACGAATCGTAACTGCTCGTCGATCGTGAGCTCCTTCAAAGGAACTACGTGGGTCTCATCTGACAGACATTTCTTCAGATTCGACACGTGGAAAACATCGTGAACTGCACTGAGTTCCGCTGGTAAGTTCAATCTGTAGGCCACCTTGCCTATCTTCTCAATGACTTCGAAGGGTCCAACGTATCGTGGGTTAAGTTTGCCCCGCTTACCAAAACGAACCACACCCTTCCAGGGTGAAACTTTGAGTAGTACACGCTCCCCAACCTGGAGCTCTAATGGTTTTCTGTCCTTATCGGCATAGACTTTCTGACGGTCACGAGCTACCGCCATTCGTTGTCGTATCTGGGCAATTTTCTCTGTTGTGTCAACCACATATTCTGGACCAATAATCTGACTATCCCCCACCTCTGCCCAACAAAGAGGTGACCGGCATTTACGCCCGTACAATGCCTCAAACGGAGCAGCTTTAATGCTGGTGTGGTAGCTATTGTTGTACGAAAATTCCACAAGTGGCAGATGCTTTTCCCAGCCGTTGCCAAAGTCAATCACACATGCCCTAAGCATGTCTTCGAGGGTTTGGATAGTACGTTCCGACTGCCCATCCGTTTGTGGGTGATAAGCTGTGCTCATATCTAGCCTTGAGCCAAAGGACTTGTGCATTGCTTGCCACAGTTCTGATGTAAAACGTGCATCTCGATCCGAGATGATAGAGATGGGCACTCCGTGCCTAGAAACAACTTCCTTGAGATATACTTCTGCTAGGGTGGAGAACTTATCCGTTTCTTTGATAGCCAGGAAGTGAGCAGACTTTGTGAGTCGATCCACGATCACCCAAATAGTATCGTTACCGCGTTGAGATCTAGGCAGGCCAGTAACAAAATCCATGGAAATTTGCTCCCATTTCCATTGTGGTATCTCTGGTTGTTGAAGGGGGCCTGAAGGTTTCTGGTATTCCGCCATGACTCTCGCACAAGTCAAGCACTTGCTAACGTAAGTTGCTATGTGGGCCTTCATGCTAGGCCACCAATATGTGGTTTTGATATCGTGGTACATTTTGTCCGAACCAGGGTGCACTGAGTAGCGAGACTTGTGTGCCTCATCCATCACAAGCTCTCGTAGGTTGCCATAAAATGGGACCCAAATGAGTCCCGTGACGTAGTAAGCACCGTCTTCCTTCTGTTCTAAGCGTTGCCTTGAGCCGCGTAGGGCTTCAGCCCTGACGTTCTCTGGTTTCAATGCTTCTACCTAAGCATTTCGTATTTGAGAAGGAAGGCTAGACTGTATTGTAAGTTGTAAAGCCCGTACGCGCTTAGGCGCAGTGTCCTTTCGACTGAGGGCGTCAGCCACAACATTGGCTTTGCCAAGGTGATACCTGATCGAGCATTCGTAATCGTTCAGCAGTTCGACCCATCGTCGTTGTCTCATATTGAGTTCCTTCTGTTTAAAGATGTGTTCGAGGCTTCTGTGATCAGTGTAGATAGCACACTTGGTGCCATACAAGTAGTGTCGCCCTATCTTAAGTGCAAAAACAACCGCTCCCAGCTCTAGATCGTGTGTAGTGTAGTTCTTCTCATGAACCTTGAGTTGGCGTGAGGCGTAGGCGATAACTTTATCCCGCTGCATCAAAACACAACCAAGACCCTGAATAGATGCGTCGCAGTAAACCACGAAGTCGTCTGTGCCCTCTGGCAATGAAAGGATAGGTGCACTGCAAAGTCTATCCTTTAAGTGCTGAAACGCTAACTCCTGTGCGTTTCCCCAACGATAAACAGCGCCCTTCTGCGTTAGTGAAGTAAGAGGTTGTGCAATCTTGGAAAAATCCTTAATAAACCTCCTGTAGTAACCTGCCAATCCCAAGAATTGGCGAATTTCCGTTGGCGTACGGGGTGCAGGCCAGCTCTTGATTGACTCCACCTTGGATGGATCAACGTGAATTCCATCCTTGTTCACTACATGGCCTAAGAAATGGACTTCACGAAGCCAGAAGTCACATTTTGAAAACTTGGCGTACAACTGTTCCTTTCGAAGGAGTTCCAAAATAAGTCGTAAATGTTGCTCGTGTTCCTCCTGACTCTTCGAATAGATCAGGATGTCATCGATGAAGACAATAACGAATTTGTCTAAGTAAGGCTTGCACACTCGATTCATCAAGTCCATGAAGACCGCTGGTGCGTTTGTCATCCCAAAAGGCATGACCAAAAACTCATAATGTCCATAACGTGTTCTGAAGGCTGTTTTGGAGACGTCCTCTTCTCGGACTCTCAGCTGGTGATACCCTGATCTTAAATCAATCTTTGAGTAGTAGCTCGACCCTTGCAGCTGGTCGAATAGGTCATCAATGCGTGGAAGAGGATAGCGATTCTTCACAGTCACCTTGTTCAGTTCACGGTAGTCGATGCACATTCTGAACGTACCGTCTTTCTTCTTCACAAATAGTACTGGAGCTCCCCAGGGCGAAGAGCTAGGATGAATAAAACCCTTATCTAAGAGTTCTTGTAGTTGCGTAGATAGTTCTTTCAACTCTGATGGAGCTAAGCGATACGGTGCACGAGCTATAGGTGCCGCTCCAGGAGCTAACTCGACTTGAAACTCGACCTGACGATGAGGCGGGAGGCCAGGTAGTTCCTCAGGAAATACCTCAGGATAGTCGCGTACAATCGGAAAGTCCTCTATCTTTTTCTCTTTCTTCGAGGTGTCAGTAACGAGAGCTAGAAAGGCAGTGTGGCCCTTACGCAAACACTTCTGGGCCTTAAGGGAAGAAATGATGCTCACAACAGCACCACTTTTGTCGCCACAAATCATGAGAGGTTCATCACCTGGGCGAGGAATACGAACAGTCTTTTCGTTGCAAAGGATCTCAGCTTGATGTTGGGATAACCAGTCCATCCCAATGACAACGTCGAAACTACCCAGAGTGATAGGAAGGAGGTCAATCGAGAAAGTGTGATCAGCAAGAACGAGATTACAACCTTTGACTACGTGTGTGACCTCTAAACTCTTACCATTAGCTAACTCTACATCGTGTTTGGGGTTCAAAGGTGTTGGGGTTCGTTTAAGCAGTTGACTAACTTTTTGGGACACATAACTAGTATCAGCACCCGAATCAAATAAGACAGTAACGTAAAAGTCGTCGAGAAGGAACTTACCCGTCACAACATTGGGATCATTCCTTGCTTCTCCATTACCAATAACGAACGCACGGCCCCTTGCACCATTGCCATTGTTACCCCCATTGTTTCCATTCCCCTGATTGTTGTTGTTATTGTTGTTGTTCTGGTTCAGCTAGGGACAGTCTTTCTTGAAGTGGCCTTCAGCTCCACACTGAAAGCACCCTCTGTTGTTACCCTGTTGTTGCTGCTGCTGACGTTGATTTTGTGGGGCTCGCTGTTGTTGCCGATTTTGGTTCGCGGGAAACTGACTCCTACATTCTCTTGCAATATGACCAGGCTTGTTGCACCGATGACAGTTACTTCTGGTGCATGGCCCACTGTGATGTAAGTTACAACGATTACATTTGGGGTGATTTCCTTTGTATTCACCCTGACTTTGGCTACCTGACGATTGCTGACTAGGACTCTTATACTCTTCAGTTCTTCTCTGCTGCGACTGGGATTGAACAGAAGTCGAACCTCTGCTTGAAGCTCCATCCCATTTACGTTTGTTATCACTGGGAGGTTCAAAGGTAGCTGTAGAACTAATGCGTTTTGGTAACCTGTTTTGCTCCACCGCCTGATCAGTGAGACGGTGAGCCAACTGAACAACCTGCTGATAAGTAGTGAGATTTGCTGAAGTCACATGACTTTGGATCTCCGGCTTTAGGCCCTTAAGATATAGTTCGATACGCTTAATTGGGGGGTCCACCATAGTAGGACACAGTAGTGCAAGCTCATTCGATCTCTTAGTAAACGCCTCAATTTCTGACCCCGTCATCTTGAGGTTGAAGAACTCAACTTCCAGCTTATGTATGTCGTCACGACTGCAGTATTCTTCCTTGATCATCTCTTTGAAATTGTTCCATGGGGTGGCGTTAGCAGCAACCAACCCCAGCATTTGTACCTGGGCGTTCCACCATGTGAGGGCTAAACCCTCGAGAGTGCCGGTAGCATATTTCACCCTGCGTGCCTCAGGGCATTCGCACATCTCGAATACAGACTCTAGTTTCTCAAACCAGTGGAGGAGACCTACTGCTCCTTCAGTGCCACTAAAAGTAGTGGGTCGGCAGTCCATGAAAGTTTTGAAGGTGCAAACAGGTGGCTGAGCATGTTGACCTGTTGTGGGTATAAGAAAGGACAAGGTTTAACACATGGATAGATTCACGAGAGTAGGATCTAAAGATCCTAGAGTGAGTTATAAACTGCAGGGTATACCTCCTGCCTGTGCTGCTGCAAGTGCCGCAGCAACCTGTTCGTTGATCAGAGCCGTCAACTGGGCTTGAGTCATGTTAATGCGTCCAGACATGATCTTCATATTAAGGGAAACATGAGTGAGAAGGGTTCGTGAAAGTGCGATGACAGAAGAGAGTAAGCACACACGTGTTCAAGCAACAGTAGCTATACTAGCTAAGCATATCATGAGCAAGGTTCTACGTAATCTAACAAGTAGGCAATAAAACACAAACCATATCACCTAGAATGTCGAGCCTTGCACGTGGAGTGAAGCGTCGTTGTGGATCGTAGAGCACTGTACAGGTTATAGTCTGGTTTTAACAAAAACGTTTTCCTTTATTAAAACCAAGTTCTCTATAACCAATGGCTTTGATACCATCTGTCACAGCCCAGCGTAACCGCACCATGATATTGTCCGCTTTGGCGGCCAGCACGCCCCCGCGTCCGCCCCTCACGGTTTTCAAAACGCGTCATGATGGTGAAGGTATCCAGCCCCTTATAAGGAAGAAGCCTTTGTTCCCCTTCACAACCGATGTGGGATGTCACAATCCACCCCCCTTAAGGGGTCCAGCGTCCTCGCAGGACCTGGCACCACCGGTCCGGCCCTGGCTCTGATACCAATCTGTCACACCCCCAAAATCCACATGCGGAGTATCACCGCTTGGAGGCGTGACTGACCAGGATCAAACCACTAATCATATTGAACAAGTAAATATTTAATGTAAAAGTCCAACCAACACGATTAATGTCCAAAACAAACATAGTTAAGTTATGAGCGGAAGCATAATGTTCAAAACCAAATCCAAAGTTTAATTATCCAAATGTTTAACATGGCCACAACTGTCCATGTTCCACAACGACTCTTCCTTGTGCAAGCTCCAGCTAAGTACCTATAGACCTGCAAAGCATGTAGTAACGAGTCAACAACTAGTTGAGTGAGTTCACGTTTGGTTGTCCAGTTTATAGTTATTCCGAAAACACAGTTTGTTCTTTACCAGCTATCCAGCCGTGGGGGTTACCCCATAGTTTGAAAAACGTTTATTGGTTACTCGTTCTTACGTTGGCTATTCCAGCCCGGCTCGATGGCCGTGGGGGCTACCCCATGTTTAATTCACCAGACTCGTTACCATATCGACTACTAACGTTCGTCATGTTTAAGTGCCCTAACGTCTGTGTCTATCATCACTGACGTGCCATAGTCCATTAGTCCACGCCCGTCCTCTGCGGCACGGTGTGAGGTTTGTTAAACCTAATAGCGCTATTTAACTAATGACCCGTTCGCCATTGGCCTCGGCGATTAAGTCGATATAAAAGGAGGGACTTCGTTGATAGAGTTCTAGTCTAGTATAGTTAAATCCGTCTCATACAGGACGAGGAATCTATGTTCCTGATTACGTCTCAACAGGACGAGGAATCTATATTCCTTAACCCATTCCCAACCCCTGGGAACCCCATGCTTTGTAACGAAGTGTGAACTCACCTTGGTTTGCTCGGCAGATTACACAGAAAGGTCACGTCTAAATGCTAGTGGTCAACCACGTCCTAACATGGTTATCACACATGTCAGGTTTAGGTTCAATTAAAGCACGTAGGATTACACATAGTTTAACATATTGCTAACACGTATCGATCATGGCAACATAGTACACACATAGAATGTTTTAAATGTTATCAGTTTAACATACGGATGAAGCCCACATAAGTCTCGGCCCAACACTACAAACAACAAACTATCTTGTACGGTTCATGTGTCTTGTGCGACTCATTTTGGGCTTGGAGGCCCAACCGTTAAACACATGCAGCATGTGCGATCCAGCAGGCCTTGTGCGACTGGATGTGTCTTGTACGACTGACCAGACTTGTGCGAAAGGACCCCCTTATGCGACTAGGGGCCTTGTGCGACCGGTTAACAAACTTTCGTAAATTAAGCAATCAGTTACATCGATTCCATAATATTTCGATTTAGTTACAATCTTTCTATGGTTTCCAAATATATGAATCCTATCAATATTAAATGACTTTAACCGAATTCAAAGTGTGAATATAATACTTAATCGGTTCAATAAAATTCAACCACAATCACATATGGATCATATTCATGCACGTGATCATTCAACCATTAAAGTCAACAACAAATCATTCCACACACAATTACTATGATTATCCTATATGCACTTAGATCTATTAAAATACATATAACAATTACAAAACCTACAATGGCCGACCACCATTTAATCATCTCAAAGATTATTGGACCAAACTATGATATGTAGTAATTTACTAATTTCCTAACTTGATAGTGGAACTAAAACAGAGATCACATGGCCGATACATGCACACTAGCCGACAACTCAATTAATCGACACACACACAATCTGATTTCCATTCATAAGGTCTTACCCATGATGACATCAAGTCTTGAATGCCATAAGATGATTGGACCCTTGTTAAAATGTATGAACACATGTACTGATGCATATATAATTAATGGAATTGACTTTTAAACAACCCATGCATACTGACATTCACATGATTTCAAGAAAGCCATACACATCGATTCAATCATATGTCCACAATCATCACCCACTAACAAATAATATTCATGGTGTCAAAAATTAGTCAATGATATCAATCCAAAGATCATAAATATAACCGATTACTAACCTATTCTACATCAAACAATTCAAGATCAAACACTTAGCCATATTGTCATTCGATCAAGTTATAACAGTAATCAAAGTCAAACAATAATAATCATATAACGATAATGATCATATACTAACCGAAAGCAAGGTAGGAATCACAAGGACTTCGAGAGGATCCGGATAGCCGTCGGCTTAGAGAGAGAGAGAGAGAGAGAGGAGAGCACTAGGGTTTGTAGGTTTGTTTGTTTTGATAAAGTGTGAGACGGTGCTAACACCCCCATGTGTTAATCGACTAAGGGGATGGGCCGAACCCACACTTGGGCTGCTCCAAGAGTCCGAGTACAGTTGTGTAGCCCGAATGGCTTGTGCGGTCGAGTGTGTGTTGTGCAACTACATCATACATACATTCATATAAACGCATAAAATCATAGCATTCAATTAATCAATCACTTTCATAAAATCACATTGCGTTCACACACGTTACATCAAAGCACAAAAATAGGTTCGGAAATACGAGTTGTCACACAACTCGAGTTTCCGACTTTCACTTTCACATTAAATGCACGTTGACTTTGACTGTTTAGTTGTTTGACTTGTTTGACTTGTAACTGTACACTTCGTGTGATAATGAAGCGCATTGTGTTTGCATGATTTTGTGTTTGGTTGTATAACATGAGATGGTTTAGAAAACTAAAACTGTTTAACTTAATGAAAGGACCCGACGAAACAAAGTGTTTCGCCAAGACCGAACTCGACGAAACAGACTGTTTCGCCGGCCCAGTTTCGCCAAAAGCCCAGTTACGGGCCCAACTTTGTTACGTGGGTTTTATATCACAAAAACTGTTTCATTCGTGAAACTTATCATCACAATCGAAACCCTAGAGTCCCTTCTTCTCTGTGACGGCAACCTAGTGTTCCCGAAGCCCCGAATCGATCTAGTTATTATTCCGTTCATCTCGGTGAGTGCGTATTCGTTAACTCGGTTTCATTGATGTTCTGTTTAGTCGTTATATGTTTAGGTAAATGCTTGATTTATGAAACGGTTATGAATATTGTTCTTGATTTCGATACATGGTTAACCGGATGCGTAACTCTATGTGAAACTTATTATGATCGAATGCTCGGTTCTGAATGTTTTCTATATGGTCTGGTCCTGAATGCAAGTTAGCATCTTGATAGGGTTTGATGTTGTGATGTTGTAATCGATATGTTATACGCGTAAACTAGGGTTCATGCTAGACGTTAATGTGATGTGATGATTATGTCATGATGATGGTTCGATGATTCTGTGATTGAATGATTTCTGGGTAACTGCTACTTGATGATGACGGCTGTTAGGGTTTCTGCATATACCTAAGATACGTAACTGACTTCAACCCGTATCAGGTTTGACGAAACTGACATCTTGGCGAAACAGAATGTGTTTCGCCAAGGACAGTCGACGAGATACAAATCTTGTTTCGCCAATCAAGACTCGACGAAACAGGATATGTGTTTCGTCAATGCAAGTGTTTCGCCAACATGTGTGTTTCGCCAACATGTAATCAACAACAACTTACTTTAATTCTGTTAAGACTTAACCCAGTTAACTGACTGCTGTTAAATAATAAACATGACTTGAATGCTTGCGAATACATACTACTTGCTTATACGTGAACAACTTGAACACAAACTGATTATTCTATACATGCATACTTTAGGACGTGATTGATTTACTTGAGCACATACTTAGCATACCGAGCAAAACCAAGGTGAGTTCATACAGCCAAGGCATGGGGTTCCCGGGTGGGAATGGGATTTGATGAATTATTGTGTATACTCAGACGGTAGAACCTAACGATAAGATACGACTAGACTAGTAACACTTATTGAACTGATCTTCGCACACCTGCCGAGGGTTGGCCGCGATATTATGACTGACTTCGCACACCTGCCATAGGAAGGCCGCGAACTAAATTTACAAATCTTCGCACACCTGCCTGGGAGGCCGCGATACAAATAAACCTAGTCTAGAATACTTGGGAAAAACATCCCCTAATATCTTCGCATACCTGCCTGGGAGGCCGCGATGGAAACTAATACGATACATGACGTAACGAACGAACATACTACTACTCACGCTATACTATTACTGAACTGTTATCTGTGAACTCGCTCAACTAGTTGTTGACTCTCTGCTGCATGCCTTGCAGGACCTTAGGTACATATGGAGCTTGCACAGGGAGGAGCAGGTCGTTGTGGGACATGGATCGATGATGCCATGTTAATTATCTAAACGTTTGAATTTACGATTTACATTGGGTTTACATACTTATGCTTCCGCTACACACTTGTTGATGTTTGGTTTTGAAAACACCTTTCGTATTGATGAATGACTTATATTATTTACTATTATGTTCAATATGATTGGTGGCTTGATCCTGGTCAGTCACGCCTCCAAGCGGTGATACTCCGCATGTGGATTTTGGGGGTGTGACAATAACCACCCCCCTCTCGTTGATGGTTGCATGGTGTGGGGACATCCCCGCACTTCTTTTGTTTATTAAATTGCAATGGTTGAATATCTAGGAGACATTTTGTCCAATGGTTAATGATAAACATGGGTTATATAATAACACTTAGGATAAGGTTTTTTTTTCACAAATCAACAATACTTGCAAGCACTCAACTCTCCCTCTCTCTTTGTGTGATCTGCCGAGACCAAGCACCCCACCCCCATCCACTTCCAAGTTTCCCTCAAGCCATTTTTATACACTCAAGGGTGCAATAGGATCAACAAACAAGCTCGGTGCACTCGGAAGCTTAAGGACCCCTCTAGATTTCTTTTATCCACCTCATTTTCGTCTAGTTTCTTCCCTAGCCTCGAGCTAGTAGTAAGTGATTCTAATCACCTTCTTAAGCTTGTCTAAAGTGGTTAATAAGAATTTTGTCGGATAAAAATCATGAACACTAGAGTTCAAAACTAAAAGTCCACTAAAAATAATAAACATGGTGGTTAATGAATGAATGTTAGTGTAAAACTTTTGAAACTAGTTTTGTTATGATTCTTGGTTGATTATCTGATGTTTTGCTGGTTAGTATTGATGTTTAATGTTGTTGTGATTAATAAACTTGCTAATGGAAATCAATCGGACACGAACTAGGAAGTTAAAGAGTGAAAGCAGAATCTGTCCCGGTTTTACAGCCAACTTCAGTTGGCTATAAACATGTGATAAACTCTACAAAAAACTGATATTTTGAGTCTAAAACGTGTTATTATGAAATACGGTTCTAATGGCACCGGAATCGTAATTTTTGGACTCCGTTTACTATTTTTAAAACGTCTTTTCGTAACAGCAGCTAGAGCTGCAATTTTTCTGCTGAAAAAGTGCGTCTTGTTTTCTGTTATAACTTGCAATCTGTGTGGAGTCTGATCACGAAATTTATACCATATCTGACCACCGATGTATTTGTAATTACCCCACTGGAATTTCGTAAATCGGACACTCGATGAATTTTTAATAAATTGTTCCGTGGACTGTGGTCAGAAATACATAAATCTGAGTTCAGTCCGGAATATGAATTTTTATAAAATATTGGTAAGGAACCGGACCCCGATATTTTTACACAATAAAATATGGAACGTTTAAGACATCCTGTAAAAATTTGGGAATTTTTGGAATAATTTAACTATTTTATTAAAATGTCCGAAAACAGCCGGTTTTGAATATAAATGCTGAAATGACATAAGTTGTGACTCGCGTGTCTAAATGTCGAGTATGCTATCTGTGAATGATCTAACATGTTATATATGTTATGTGCATTATCGTATGTTTGATTTTTAGTGGGGAATGAATGGGAAGTTTATATGGGCATAAATCGTTAAAGTGTGTACCTGTTATGTGGTCGAAGTAATGTGCAAATAAACCATATGTAGGATACGTGTTATGCATGAGAAACTGATTGTTATCCGTACCTTATTAGGACGTGATTGACCAACCTCGACTGTTAACTATATTTGAGAATCTAATCGAGCAAACCGAGGTGAGTTCACACTTTTCTACAAAGCATGGTAATTCCCGGTGGGAATGGGAATGGGTTCAGGAATAGGGATTCCTCGTCCTTGGGACGTGTTCAGGAATGAGAATTCCTCGTCCTGTTGGGACGGAATTAGACTTACTGGACTAGAACTCTATCAGCGAAGTCCCTCCCTTTATATCGACTTAATCGCCGAGGCTATGGCGAGCGGGTCATTAGTTAATAGCGCTATTAGGTTTAACAAACCTCACACCGTGCCAGTCGGACGGGCGTGTACTAATGGACTATGGCACGTCGGTGGTGATAGAACACCGACGCTAGGGCACAATTGATTTCTTTTGTTAGTACTCGATATGATAAACGAGTCTGGTAGTTTAAAATACTGGGGCAGCTCCCCACGGCCAAAGTGCCGGGCTGGATAGCCAGGGAAGGTGGACACGGGATGGTTAACTAATAAACGTTTTTGAACTATGGGGTAACCCCCACGGCTGGATAGCCGAATGAGATTAAACTATTTTTTTGGAAACAACTCTAAAATGGACAACCAACCGTCAACTCACTCAACTTTGTTGTTGACTCGTTATTACATGCTTTGCAGGTCACTAGTTGCTATGGAGCTTGCATATGGAGGTGGTCGTTGTGGGATGCGAACTGATATGTCCCGTACTTAATGAATAAACTTTATGAACTTATTAAACCTACGTTTTGGACTTTAAACTTATGAACTATGGACTTGTGTTTTGAACTTATGTTTTATGTTTCCGCTGTTAACATAAAATCGGTTTACTTCCTTTTGTCACCAATCGTATTGTGTTTGGTTTTACTTACTTAATTATGTTGTTCAATATGATTGGTGGCTCGATCCTGGTCATGTCACGCCTCCAAGCGGTGATACTCCGCATGGTGGATTTTGGGGGTGTGACACTTTTTAACCACTTCTATTGGAATAACAACATCAGCATCTTCACGAGTCTCTAACGGCTTCATAAGTCTGAAATTAATCTCTCTCTTATTTCGGGCAGTAGACTGAAGTTTTTCAGCATAAGAAATTGGTGCAGACTGTTTTTCATGCTGATCTTCCTGACTATCGGCTACAATGGTTACAGGTTGAACTGGGACCGTAACTTTTGTGACAACCCGAACTTTTAAGGTCAGTATCTCTTCGTCACGTGATCTTGTTTCTCGTTATTCCTCTTTCACATTCCTTACGACGATATAAAACTAGTAAACACTTGTGACGGTAATGTTATTATTAAATGTTTAATATGTTCGAGTATAGTACTAAATGTTTAATATGTTCGAGTATAGTACTAAATGTTTAATATGTTCGAGTATGTGTATGAGTGTGTTTATTGGGCTGAACTTTGTGATGATAATATGATTGGGCAGCCCGCCCCATGATCTATATGTCTATATGTCTTGGCACCTTTGGCTGGGCTTAGGCCCATTATCACGGCTATGAAGTAAACCGCCCAACTAAGGGTTATAAATGCATACGTAAATTGTTAATGTGTAACACAAGGACTCAAACCCTAACCTTCTTCCAAGATTTATGTTTTCTCGGCGATAACATCTTCCTCAACTTCTCCTGAATTGGTTAGCATGCTCATCTTGTATATTGAATTTATGTGAACTATATATTATTGTGTTTTGTGTGTTATTGGGAGTTGTTCATGCATGACAATTAATAGTAAACATGGCGCAGACTTTGTTGATTCTCAATTAATCCAACTGGTGATCCGAACATGCTGAGATATGTGATCAGAATTTAATAATCAATATAATTAATGAAGTGACTGAACCTTATCGAGTGAATAGATGTCCAATTTAATTGTTTCTAATGAAAACCAAAGACTTGTAGTTGATTGGACCAAAACCTTGAATCCACTAAGTTTGGCGGCTAGGTGCACATGGGTGGTTAAATTCATGTATGTAACTGGTTGTGATGATAATGGTCTGCACATGGTGTTTTTTTTAGTCTAGTCTGCGCATGTGTTCTTTTTATTGGTGGTTCAACTTTGGTTTGAGTATAAAGAAATTTGTATTCAAGAAATCTAATTTTGACCAAAGGAATTAAATCAACTTTCATGTTTAATGGAGTGGGCCGTAAACATATATACAAATTGGGCCGAGTAATAGGGTGCACAACCACCCCCAATCCGTATAGTTAGATTTGCACAGTGGGCCGGAGGTTTGTTATACATTGGACCGATCGACCATATATGTGTGTATATGCAATAGGTTTAACTGAGAATATGAGGAAGTAATATAACTGCTATATGTTAATCAGTGCTTGTGCGTGCATTCTATGATTGTGAATTATGTGAAAACGAACAGTAGCTTATAATAGTTGTGTAGATTGCAAGCATGACATTGAATAACTATATGATGACATCCACTGTTATGTATTGATAAGGAACATGCATGCAAAGTGTGTTTTGAATGAGAATATACGTATGATTGCTATATGCTATATGAAAGTCACTGCTTGAAGATGTACACATAGACCTTATATAAATATATAGATGTGAGCTTTGAATGCGAAACTGATTTCATGTGTGCATGAATACTCTAGGCTATGACTGATTAACTGTGAACAAGTAGTTAAGCATACCGAGCAAACCGAGGTGAGTTCACACTTTCTACAAGGCATGGGATTCCCAGGGGTTGGGAATGGGTAAAGGATTTGAACTGAAACTGCGTGATCTCCTGGTTTGGAACACGTACACACCCTCTTTATTGAAGGGTGACAACACGTACTAAGAACTTAATCGGAACCTGCGTAGTCTCCTGGTTTGGGGATTACGTACACACCCTCTTTATTGAAGGGTGACAACACGGATACTAGACCAAAACTCTCTATCATGAAGTCCCTCATTTTATATCGACTTAATCGCCGGGCCAATGGCGAGCGGGTCATTAGTTTGATAGCGCTATTTAGGTTTGACAAGCCTCACACCGTGCCGCAGAGGACGGGCGTGAACTAATGGATCTGGGCACTAGTCAATGATGATAGACATTGACGTCAGGGCACCAACTTACTTTAGTCAGTGGTCGATATGGTAAACAGGTCTAGTGGTTAACATGGAGAAGCCCCCACCAACTATGGATAGGTTTGGGAAACAGGGTAAACGGATTAACTTACTACTTACAAACGAACTCATGGTTTTTGAAACAACCTAACAAAGAACACCAACTGTGAACTCGCTCAACTTTGTTGTTGACTCGTTGTTACATGCCTTGCAGGTCGTTAGGTATCTATGGAGCTTGCACGAGCAAGAGGAGTCGTTGTGGGACATGGACCGTTGTGTGCCATGTTAACATTTAAACTTATTGAACTTATGTTTTGGTTTTACCTTTATTGCTTCCGCTAATTAACTTGAACTTGGTTAACTGGTTTTTGAACACCAATTATATTGTGTGGTTGGATTTTATTTATTCTAAATACATTGTTCAATATGATTGGTGGCTGGATCCTGGTCAGTCACGCCTCCATGCGGTGATATTCCGCTTGTGGATTTTGGGGGTGTGACAACTTTCTCCAACTCATCGATAATATTGATAACCTTTTGATCTTTCTGAACACCCCGACGAGCCAGCAATGGATTCCCATCAATATTCAGCGGCTTGTTAAACAAAGAGGACTTATCACGCAAATCCTAGACAATCGTTGGACCCTTAGAACTAATGAACACATCACCATGCATCTTTTCAGAGAAAGACTGAAACACTAGATCCCCCAAACCCTTGTTAGGGTTTTGAGAATTACCCACATTATCAGACGTGTAGAACAGATTAGACATCATGCTACACCCGTAAGATAACCATGCAACGTAAAAGAAACAAACCGAATGAAAACCAAAGCAAAAAAAGAAGATAAACCCTAGACAGAAAACACAAAAAGAAAACCCTAATCCACACTTCAAAAGATTAGAAACCAGGGTAGAATCAAGAAAACCTTACTCAGAAGGATCGACAAACCCCAATACCTAACCCAGATCGATCAAGATGAGGATCAGAAAGCAAGAAATCTAGGGTTTGTTAGAATCGCCAAAATCGCCCAGGAAACCAGAGAGAAGCCATGGCCCATAATGTCAAGCAGCTCCGTTACCTGAACACAATCATAAAACTCTCGCATACCAATATTATGAGTGGATGAACCGCATATAGAATCTTCATGATGCAATGATGAGTTAAAATCTCCCATAACTACCCATGGTTTATCATGACATAAGCCCTTATGCTTACAAAGATTATCCCAAAGCCCTCGTCTTTCCTGATATTTATTCTTCGCATACACAAACGAACAGAAAATAATTTTCGTGCATGGCTTATACCGAAGTTGGACATGAATAACCTGGTCCGTTTGAGACAAGACCATGACATCAACATCATCCGAATTCCACCCCAAAATTATTCTAGTGCCCCGATCACACAAGTTACCATTAGAAGTCCAACTCCAATTCCTGAAGACACCTTTACAAACTTTATCAAGCTTCATGATATCAACATGAGACTCAAGGATGGCAAAAACAGCTAACTTATTTTCAGACAAAAGAATCCGAACCTCACTTTGTTTCAGGGGTCGGTTCAAACCCCTTATGTTCCAAGCTGCGATGCTATCCATTGAAACCATCTAGACCGGGAGTGCTTGCCCCCTCAGATGTATCTTTTCTTTTATCATTCCTCATAAACTTGGACATTTCCGTAGGAACTGAATCCACAACCTCATCGTCAATGTGCACCTGGCTCCTGCTTGCATTATTCATTACCGGTCTTGTCTCAAACCCATCGTCAAGATCAAACACATCCGTATCTCCATCATTCTTGGCAAGCGCCTCAAATGAATTCTTTATCTGAACATTACCAGCTTTGTCATTATTCAGCTTATCATCCTTTGTACCTGAAGTACTCGACCCTGATTTATTTATCTTAGGCTTGTAGATAAATTTCTGCTTTTGTTTTTTCTGCACTTGTCCCAATCTAATCGTCTTCCTCTTATCTGTAATAAAACCCTCATCATCAACAACCACCTGGTTCTTTTTGCTCTGAGCATTCTTACTACAATTTTGGTCATTATGTCCGAACACACAGCACAAAGAGCACCGTAATGGTTTCCATTCATATTCCAGATCCACTCTCTCCATTAAGTAACCTTCCTCATCTAGTTTCGGAATAGCAACAGTGATATGGTCCTTTATCTCATTCTCCGCATTAATTTCAATTAAAGCCCGAGCAAAACTGCTCCTCCCCCAGTTCTCAGCACACATGTCCGCAGTATAACTATCTAATCTTTTTGGAACTCCTATCTTGGACGCTAGTAAGCTGAGCCCATCATCCGTGTAAACAGCTATCGGAACATTATGTAATTTAACCCACACCGGAACAGATTTGATACCCTCTTTTTTAAGGCTTATAGATGGAGACCAGACATTTAGAAACAAAGGAACCTTCCTAATCAGCCATGGCCCCCCTTCAAGTACCTTAGCCATACCCTCCTTTGAGTTGAATTTAAAGAAAAAGAAGCCACTTGAGTTCATCATCGCTTTAACAAATCCAAATTTTGACCAGGCATTCTTTGCATAATAATCAACTACCGGAAAAGGAAGCCTATTCCCCAAGAAATAACCAAACAAAACATTATCAAGTTTTTCCTGAACTTTTCGAATTACCTCACGAGGAATAACTACATCAGCATCCTGAACCGTCTCCGACGCATCTAGCTTCCTGAAATTTACTTCCCTTTTCGGAGATGCCTTTTGCTTAACCATATCAGCATACGAACCTGGTTTAGTGCTATTCTCCGGCTTATCATCAAGAATCCGATCAATACTACTCTGTAGCTGAATTGGAACAGTAATTTTCTCAAGCTCATCAATAACGTTAATAGGTCTCGGCTCCTGCTCATCGTTCCTGATAACCCCACGTCTCGGGGCTAAAGGATTTCCATCAATGTTAATGCTCCTGCCAGAAAAACCCTTCGTACCATAAGTTTTACCATCAATATCCACAACTCTCTCAGCAGTACTCTTGAACGACAAACTTTGGTTTTGACGGCCGTCAAGCTGGAGATTCACAAACTTAAAACGATCATCCATACTTAAAAAGACTACTCTCTTTGATCAAGAAAACACAGCTAACCATGCACGAAAACAAACCAGCCAGACCCGAAAAACCACACACGCACGAAAACAGAAAAAAAACCCTAAACAAGCAAATCCCTACCCCATGTGCCTTTCGAAATCATATAGAGGAATCAGTAAGTACAGAATCCAAACTCACACCACTATACAACCAGATCAACACAAGGAAACTAGGGCGGCGATTGGAAAAAAAACAAGAAGAAACCCTAAATTTAACTCAATCCTTTTGCTAACTAGTTCGAATTGTAAGTATTGATAAATCAACACTCCAATGATCAGACTGTTATACAAAGATCATGAAGAAAAATCAAAGGTTGCATGAAGAAGAAAAATCGCCATGCTAGAGAGAGAATTAGGGTTTTCCTTAGCATATCTCCGTCGCCAAATCAGTTTAGATACCAAAAGTTATGTTATATATGCTTAATATGAATTTTGGCGTAAAATATCGCAGAAGTGATCTCACTTTGGGATCTAAGACGTCAATACCTGAGTTCCAGCAAACGAAGAGGAGCAAGAAAGGTATCGATCGGGGGTGTTTCCAGTGTGGGGCTGAAGGTCATTTCAAACGTGATTGCCCTCAGTTAAACCAGAATCAGAACAACAACAACAACAATAACAATCAGGGCAATGGGAATAACAACAATGGGGGAAACAACAATAATGGTGCTAGGGGTCGTGCATTTGTGATTGGTCAGGCTGATGCAAGGAACGATCCTAATGTGATTATGGGTAAGTTTCTCCTTGACGACTTTTATGTTACTGTATTATTTGATTCGGGTGCGGATACCAGTTATATGTCTTTGAAGGTTAGTCAAATGCTTAAACGTGCACCAACACTTTTGAACACCAAACATGTCGTAGAGTTAGCCAACGGTAAAAGTTTAGAGGCCACACACATAGTTCAGGGTTGTAATCTTATCCTCGCTGGTCAGACCTTCTCCATCGATCTCATCCCTATAACTCTGAGTAGTTTCGACATCGTCATCGGTATGGATTGGTTATCCCAACAACAAGCAGAGATCCTATGCAAGGAGAAGATCATTCGTATCCCACGTTCTGGTAAAGAACCTCTCGAAGTTCAAGGCGACAAGAGTGGTGTCGTGAGTGGCGTCATTTCCTTCCTGAAGGCTCAGAAGTGTTTGCGAAAGGGCCACACAGCTGTTTTAGCTCTCGTTACCGATTCATCGAAGAAAGAGAAAAAGATTGAGGATATTCCTGTGGTACGCGATTTTCCTCAAGTGTTTCCAAAAGAGTTACCTGGGTTACCGCCTCATCGTCAGGTCGAATTTCAGATCGAGCTCGCTCCAGGAGCAGCACCTATAGCTCGCGCACCTTATCGCTTAGCACCAACTGAACTGGAAGAGCTGTCTAAGCAACTGCAAGAACTCTTGGAAAAGGGTTTCATACGTCCTAGCTCTTCGCCTTGGGGAGCTCCAGTACTGTTTGTAAAGAAGAAGGATGGTACCTTCCGCATGTGTATAGACTACCGCGAACTGAACAAGGTGACTGTGAAGAATCACTATCCTCTTCCACGCATCGACGATTTATTCGACCAGTTGTAAGGGTCGAGCTATTACTCGAAGATTGATCTAAGGTCAGGGTATCATCAACTGAGAGTCCGGGATGAGGATGTCTCCAAGACAACGTTCAGAACACGCTACGGCCATTACGAGTTTCTGGTCATGCCATTCGGATTAACGAACGCACCTGCGGTCTTTATGGATCTTATGAACAGGGTTTGCAAACCTTACCTCGACAAGTTCGTCATTGTTTTCATCGACGACATCCTGATCTACTCGAAGAATCGGGAGGAACACGAGCAACACTTACGACTTATTTTGGAACTTCTTCGAACGGAACAGCTGTACGCTAAGTTTTCAAAATGCGACTTCTGGCTTCGTGAAGTCCACTTCTTAGGCCACGTGGTAAACAAGGATGGGATTCATGTTGATCCATCCAAGGTAGATTCGATCAAGAACTGGCCTGCACCTCGCACACCAACGGAAATACGCCAATTCTTGGGTTTGGCGGGTTATTATAGACGGTTCATCAAAGACTTCTCAAAGATTGCTCAGCCACTTACACTACTGACGCAGAAGGGTGTTGTTTACCGTTGGGGAAATGCACAGGAAACAGCGTTTCAGCACTTAAAGGATAGACTCTGTAGCGTACCTATCCTCTCATTGCCTGAAGGCACGGACGATTTTGTAGTCTACTGCGATGCATCTATCCAGGGTCTTGGATGTGTATTGATGCAACGGGATAAAGTTATTGCTTATGCTTCGCGCCAACTTAAGATTCACGAACAGAATTACACAACACACGATTTAGAGCTGGGAGCGGTTGTTTTTGCACTCAAGATATGGCGCCATTACCTGTACGGTACCAAGTGCACTATATACACGGATCACAGGAGTCTCGAACATATTTTCAAACAGAAAGAATTGAACATGCGACAACGTAGATGGGTCGAACTACTGAACGATTACGAATGTGCTATAAAGTACCATCCGGGCAAAGCCAATGTGGTGGCCGACGCCCTCAGTCGAAAGGATACTACGCCTAGGCGTGTACGAGCATTGCAACTTACTATCCAGTCTAGCCTTCCTTCTCTGATACGAGATGCTCAGGTAGAAGCATTGAAACCAGACAACGTCAGGGCTGAAGCCTTACGTGGCTCAAGGCAACGATTAGAACAAAAGGCAGACGGCGCTTATTACGTAACAGGACGCATTTGGGTCCCACTCTATGGTAACTTACGCGAGCTTGTAATGGATGAAGCTCATAAGTCCCGTTACTCGGTACATCCAGGTGCAGATAAAATGTACCACGACATCAGAACTACATATTGGTGGCCTAGCATGAAGGCCCACATAGCCACATAACAAATGCTTGACTTGTGCGAGAGTCAAGACAGAATATCAGAAACCGTCAGGACCACTTCAACAACCTGAGATACCACAATGGAAATGGGAACAAATTTCCATGGATTTTGTTACTGGCTTACCTAGATCTCAGCGCGGAAATGATACTATATGGGTGATCGTGGATCGACTCACAAAGTCTGCTCACTTCTTGGCTATCAAAGAAACATACAAGTTCTCTACCTTAGCAGACATTTACTTAAAAGAAGTGGTCTCGAGGCACGGGGTGCCCACCTCCATCATCTCTGATCGTGACGCACGTTTTACTTCAGAACTGTGGCAAGCAATGCATAAATCTTTTGGCTCTCGATTAGACATGAGCACAGCTTATCACCCTCAGACAGATGGGCAGTCTGAGCGCACTATTCAAACTCTAGAAGACATGCTTCGGGCGTGCGTAATTGACTTTGGCAATGGTTGGGAAAAACATCTGCCACTTGTAGAATTTTCGTATAACAACAGCTACCACACCAGCATTAAAGCTGCACCATTCGAGGCATTGTACGGGCGTAAATGCCGGTCACCTCTCTGTTGGGCAGAGGTGGGGGATAGTCAAATCACAGGTCCAGAAATGGTAGTTGATACTACTGAAAAGATTGCTCAAATACGACAACGCATGGCTGCAGCTCGTGACCGTCAGAAAGTATACGCCGATAAAGATAGAAAACTACTCGAATTCCAAGTTGGGGATCGAGCGCTACTCAAAGTTTCTCCCTGGAAGGGTGTGGTTCGTTTTGGCAAACGCGGCAAACTCAATCCACGATACGTCGGACCTTTCGAAGTTATTGAGAAGATAGGCAGGGTGGCCTACAGATTGAACTTACCAGCTGAACTCAGTGCAGTTCACAACGTCTTTCACGTGTCGAATCTGAAGAAGTGTACGTCAGATGAGACCCACATAGTTCCCTTAAAGGAACTCACTATCGACGAGCGGTTGCACTTCGTCGAGGAACCTGTTGAAATCACGGACCGGGATGTTAAGGTCCTCAAGAACACGAGAATCCCTCTTGTACGAGTTCGTTGGAACTCCCGCCGCGGCCCAGAGTTCACCTGGGAGCGTGAAGATCAAATGGAACTCAAATATCCCCAGTTATTCGGAACCAATGCAACTACTACTGAGGCTGAAGCTACCAATACAGAATTTCGGGATGAAATTCCAAATCAACGGGGGGATGATGTGACACCCCAAGAAAACCAGTAATCTTCGCAAACCTGCTCGGGGAGCCGCGATACGATACAGGTAAACAACGTCACACCATTAGCTCCTCAGTAACTGCATGCTAAATTTCGGGACGAAATTTCTTTCAAGTTGGGGATAATGTGACAACTCGAGTTTCCGACTTTCACTTTCGCATTAAATGCACGTTGACTTTGACTGTTTAGTTGTTTGACTTGTTTGACTTGTAACTGTACACTTCGTGTGATAATGAAGCGCATTGTGTTTGCATGATTTTGTGTTTGGTTGTATAACATGAGATGGTTTAGAAAACTAAAACTGTTTAACTTAATGAAAGGACCCGACGAAACAAAGTGTTTCGCCAAGACCGAACTCGACGAAACAGACTGTTTCGCCGGCCCAGTTTCGCCAAAAGCCCAGTTACGGGCCCAACTTTGTTACGTGGGTTTTATATCACAAAAACTGTTTCATTCGTGAAACTTATCATCACAATCGAAACCCTAGAGTCCCTTCTTCTCTGTGACGGCAACCTAGTGTTCCCGAAGCCCCGAATCGATCTAGTTATTATTCCGTTCATCTCGGTGAGTGCGTATTCGTTAACTCGGTTTCATTGATGTTCTGTTTAGTCGTTATATGTTTAGGTAAATGCTTGATTTATGAAACGGTTATGAATATTGTTCTTGATTTCGATACATGGTTAACCGGATGCGTAACTCTATGTGAAACTTATTATGATCGAATGCTCGGTTCTGAATGTTGTCTATATGGTCTGGTCCTGAATGCAAGTTAGCATCTTGATAGGGTTTGATGTTGTGATGTTGTAATCGATATGTTATACGCGTAAACTAGGGTTCATGCTAGACGTTAATGTGATGTGATGATTATGTCATGATGATGGTTCGATGATTCTGTGATTGAATGATTTCTGGGTAACTGCTACTTGATGATGACGGCTGTTAGGGTTTCTGCATATACCTAAGATACGTAACTGACTTCAACCCGTATCAGGTTTGACGAAACTGACATCTTGGCGAAACAGAATGTGTTTTGCCAAGGACAGTCGACGAGATACAAATCTTGTTTCGCCAATCAAGACTCGACGAAACAGGATATGTGTTTCGTCAATGCAAGTGTTTCGCCAACATGTGTGTTTCGCCATTATGTAATCAGCAACAACTTACTTTAATTCTGTTAAGACTTAACCCAGTTAACTGACTGCTGTTAAATAATAAACATGACTTGAATGCTTGCGAATACATACTACTTGCTTATACGTGAACAACTTGAACACAAACTGATTATTCTATACATGCATACTTTAGGACGTGATTGATTTACTTGAGCACATACTTAGCATACCGAGCAAAACCAAGGTGAGTTCATACAGCCAAGGCATGGGGTTCCCGGGTGGGAATGGGATTTGATGAATTATTGTGTATACTCAGACGGTAGAACCTAACGATAAGATACGACTAGACTAGTAACACTTATTGAACTGATCTTCGCACACCTGCCGAGGGTTGGCCGCGATATTATGACTGACTTCGCACACCTGCCATAGGAAGGCCGCGAACTAAATTTACAAATCTTCGCACACCTGCCTGGGAGGCCGCGATACAAATAAACCTAGTCTAGAATACTTGGGAAAAACATCCCCTAATATCTTCGCATACCTGCCTGGGAGGCCGCGATGGAAACTAATACGATACATGACGTAACGAACGAACATACTACTACTCACGCTATACTATTACTGAACTGTTATCTGTGAACTCGCTCAACTAGTTGTTGACTCTCTGCTGCATGCCTTGCAGGACCTTAGGTACATATGGAGCTTGCACAGGGAGGAGCAGGTCGTTGTGGGACATGGATCGATGATGCCATGTTAATTATCTAAACGTTTGAATTTACGATTTACATTGGGTTTACATACTTATGCTTCCGCTACACACTTGTTGATGTTTGGTTTTGAAAACACCTTTCGTATTGATGAATGACTTATATTATTTACTATTATGTTCAATATGATTGGTGGCTTGATCCTGGTCAGTCACGCCTCCAAGCGGTGATACTCCGCATGTGGATTTTGGGGGTGTGACAATAACCACCCCCCTCTCGTTGATGGTTGCATGGTGTGGGGACATCCCCACACTTCTTTTGTTTATTAAATTGCAATGGTTGAATATCTAGGAGACATTTTGTCCAATGGTTAATGATAAACATGGGTTATATAATAACACTTAGGATAAGGTTTTTTTTCACAAATCAACAATACTTGCAAGCACTCAACTCTCCCTCTCTCTTTGTGTGATCTGCCGAGACCAAGCACCCCACCCCCATCCACTTCCAAGTTTCCCTCAAGCCATTTTTATACACTCAAGGGTGCAATAGGATCAACAAACAAGCTCGGTGCACTCGGAAGCTTAAGGACCCCTCTAGATTTCTTTTATCCACCTCATTTTCGTCTAGTTTCTTCCCTAGCCTCGAGCTAGTAGTAAGTGATTCTAATCACCTTCTTAAGCTTGTCTAAAGTGGTTAATAAGAATTTTGTCGGATAAAAATCATGAACACTAGAGTTCAAAACTAAAAGTCCACTAAAAATAATAAACATGGTGGTTAATGAATGAATGTTAGTGTAAAACTTTTGAAACTAGTTTTGTTATGATTCTTGGTTGATTATCTGATGTTTTGCTGGTTAGTATTGATGTTTAATGTTGTTGTGATTAATAAACTTGCTAATGGAAATCAATCGGACACGAACTAGGAAGTTAAAGAGTGAAAGCAGAATCTGTCCCGGTTTTACAGCCAACTTCAGTTGGCTATAAACATGTGATAAACTCTACGAAAAACTGATATTTTGAGTCTAAAACGTGTTATTATGAAATACGATTCTAATGGCACCGGAATCGTAATTTTTGGACTCCGTTTACTATTTTTAAAACGTCTTTTCGTAACAGCAGCTAGAGCTGCAATTTTTCTGCTGAAAAAGTGCGTCTTGTTTTCTGTTATAACTTGCAATCTGTGTGGAGTCTGATCACGAAATTTATACCATATCTGACCACCGATGTATTTGTAATTACCCCACTGGAACTTCGTAAATCGGACACTCGATGAATTTTTAATAAATTGTTCCGTGGACTGTGGTCAGAAATACATAAATCTGAGTTCAGTCCGGAATATGAATTTTTATAAAATATTGGTAAGGAACCGGACCCCGATATTTTTACACAATAAAATATGGAACGTTTAAGACATCCTGTAAAAATTTGGGAATTTTTGGAATAATTTAACTATTTTATTAAAATGTCCGAAAACAGCCGGTTTTGAATATAAATGCTGAAATGACATAAGTTGTGACTCGCGTGTCTAAATGTCGAGTATGCTATCTGTGAATGATCTAACATGTTATATATGTTATGTGCATTATCGTATGTTTGATTTTTAGTGGGGAAAGAATGGGAAGTTTATATGGGCATAAATCGTTAAAGTGTGTACCTGTTATGTGGTCGAAGTAATGTGCAAATAAACCATATGTAGGATACGTGTTATGCATGAGAAACTGATTGTTATCCGTACCTTATTAGGACGTGATTGACCAACCTTGACTGTTAACTATATTTGAGAATCTAATCGAGCAAACCGAGGTGAGTTCACACTTTTCTACAAAGCATGGTAATTCCCGGTGGGAATGGGAATGGGTTCAGGAATAGGGATTCCTCGTCCTTGGGACGTGTTCAGGAATGAGAATTCCTCGTCCTGTTGGGACGGAATTAGACTTACTGGACTAGAACTCTATCAGCGAAGTCCCTCCCTTTATATCGACTTAATCGCCGAGGCTATGGCGAGCGGGTCATTAGTTAATAGCGCTATTAGGTTTAACAAACCTCACACCGTGCCAGTCGGACGGGCGTGTACTAATGGACTATGGCACGTCGGTGGTGATAGAACACCGACGCTAGGGCACAATTGATTTCTTTTGTTAGTACTCGATATGATAAACGAGTCTGGTAGTTTAAAATACTGGGGCAGCTCCCCACGGCCAAAGTGTCGGGCTGGATAGCCAGGGAAGGTGGACACGGGATGGTTAACTAATAAACGTTTTCGAACTATGGGGTAACCCCCACGGCTGGATAGCCGAATGAGATTAAACTATTTTTTTGGAAACAACTCTAAAATGGACAACCAACCGTGAACTCACTCAACTTTGTTGTTGACTCGTTATTACATGCTTTGCAGGTCACTAGTTGCTATGGAGCTTGCATATGGAGGTGGTCTGTCACACCCCGACCGCGTAAAACAACAAATCGCGGCGGAAACATCGGGGCGTGTTGCAACAGAATTAATTGTTTCATAACCATGGCATACAAGTTGTATTTTATTTATAAACAAAGGTGTTACATTGTTTCAAACAGAAAATTAAAGAGTTCAGAACATAATTAAACATAGTCTATCTTCTTTTAAAGTCTAAGGTACAGGTCCGCCCTAGTATCATGATCAACATCTTATGGAAAAGCACCTGAAAACACATGTGAAAATAGGTACGTCAGCATAAAAATGCCTGTGAGATACATAGGTTTTGTGAAAATAAGATTCATGACTTATGTTTAAGAAAAATGTTTAGTCATGAACCTTGTAATTTACTTTGTCATGTAAATCATTTGAAAACAATAAGATCAGATGATATGTATAAGTAAATGTCAGGTTAAATAAATAACCATGTAAAAATGTGTTTGTATAAGATAAGTTGTTTGTAAATCAATGTCTTGTGAAAAGTATGTTATTTGTATAAAATGTTCTATGTCTCAAACTGAAATGATTCAAATAACGTTACGACATATAATACCATACAAACACTTATATATAGGAAGTACCAGCGGCGTATCCACCATGCTTGTATCATATTACACACGCATCGTTACTTAATCACTTAATCAAACCAAACCAACCAATGTAAGAAGTCTATGTTTAAACCAATTGTCAAATGTATTGAATAATATGTCAAATGTAAATCATGTCAAATGTCTATGTCAAATATCCATGTCAAATGTCTATGTCAAATATCCATGTCAAATGTCTATGTCAAATATCCATGTCAAATGTCTATGTCAAATATCCATGTCAAATGTCTATGTCAAAATGTCATGTATGGCAAGTGAAATGTCTCAAACTAAACCATATGCACAAAAACAAAGTATTGAAGTAAAACTTGGTTTAAATCAAAGCTATGTTTTGTGTAAATGCATGCAACTATTTAATATGAACATTTATGCGGTATTGTGAAAATGCATACATCCAAGCCTTGTGACTGTGGTGATAAACCCTTTAAACAAATTAAAGGTCTATCTGTCTTATATCATCGAATTCGGTCATTCCTTTCTGTCCCCTTTCCCTGGGATGTCCGGAACGGGAGTTGTCAATTCCTATGGTACCACTACCTACTAACGAACGGTGTAGCTAATGTTAATGAATGTATTGTCCCATGTAAACAAACCAAATGTCATACCAAAATGTAAACATGTGAAAACAATGCACTAAGTATGTAATCAAATGAACATACATAGCGTGAAATGTCATGTAAAATGATGTACTAAGTAATGCACAAAATGGGCACACCTAGCATGAAATGTCATGTAAAACAATGTACTAAGTAATGCACAAAATTGGGCACACCTAGCATGAAATGTCATAAAATCATGTACTATAATGTACTAACGAACATAGCAGTATATGATGTTAAAACAGGAAAGCATGAAAGTAACAAGTAGGCACATGTGTTCCACCCCAAAACAGTTTGGAAAACAGTAAAAAAGGGGTCTATGTACTCACTTGAGATTGCTCAGATGTCTAAAGATAACCACCAAGTAATGCTATAGATCTCGGAATCAAACGGCACCTAGTATAGGTAACTATGTTAATAAACCGGACCTATCTCGGAAGACTGGGTAGCATTAGGGTTTGTAAACCAAATGAGTGTCGGAACTCACGTGATATGGTTTAACAAAGCCTACATGCTAAATGAAACTTAACATAATTGTTTACGACCCATTACGACCCGTTTAGGAAGCTTATGCTACTTTAACGCGTCGTGCGCGTGAAACGCGTTTGGACCGCCTAACTAGCCCTATGACAAGTGTTATATGCCTAAACATGTTACATAATCAGTTATGTGACAAAGGTTTAGGTTACATATGCTTAATTACCAATTATACATGAAAAGGTTATTCTGGTAATTTACCTAAGGCATATAAACTACCTATCATACAACTACTTAAACGATGTGACCATAGGGTATAACCTCGGAAGGTTATTCCCTACCTACTATGGTCACCTAATGTGTTTGGTCGGATCCTAATGATCGACCAAACTGGGTCGGGTTCGAAGGTATAGGCGATTTATTAGATCGCCTACCCTACGACCCTAGACAACGTGGTAATCAGTAGGCATAGTCCCAAGGGACTATGACCATCGTGATTACAATCACGTTGCGAAGTTCTAACGAACTTCGCATTGACCATTACTGGTCAACGCTGAAAGTCAAACAAAGTTTTGTTTGACTTTCTGACTCGAAAAGCAGTAAAATAAGGAAAAGAACGAAAGAATACTTACGAAGGGTCCCCGAATGCTAAACTCGATTCGAAAATCTCAGGTATGAAACTAATGTTTCAACTTAGAGTTTCTCAAATCAAATTTCTAGTGATTATGAACAATGGGGGGTGGGGTATTTATAGTTTTCGGTGAACCGTTGAGATCGTTTCATGGAAACCGTGATTCGATCCCATCCGTACACTTGTTGGAAGGTTATGGAAGGTAAAATTGATGCTTATCTTAGTGACTAAGCAACTTAGAACATGTGGTTAAGGATCAATCAGCTGCAACTTGTGTTTAGAAACATTGAATCTGATCTGATAGTCAGTCGCGTAGCGCGACTGGTGAGGCTACATGCAGTGGCGCTACGCCACTGCCCCCCCTGAATCAGAAAGTTTCAAAATTGGCAGCAATGGTCCCTGCACGTGTTTAAGGCCTTTTTCGATGCGTTTGAACCCCGTTAACCTCATTTCAAGGCTCTAAAATGATGTTAAAGTATAGGGAACTCAAAAAATGTTCAAAAATATGCCGGATGATGGTTCGTTTGGTCGTACGAACGCGATGTTCGCTTAATTACGACGGAATGCGCATAAGCGCGAAAAACGATCCAAATGACGCGACGAATGGATTTTTCTTATGGCGAACACTAAAATATAATATAGTCATGCTCACATAAATTTTTGGATGTCCGGATGTATTCAGAACGTAAGTTATGCGCGAAAATGCAAACTTGTGCACTTTTTGACACTTTTAGTCCCTGAATGACCCAAAAGTTTATTTTAGCACACCGAACCCCTCAAAGCCTATTTCTAAGCTATGTAAAGGATATTTAAGGTGTGTTTAACTTATGGTCATGTTCCGGAATGTTCGTTACAGTTCAAATTGACATACTTTCGCAGTTTGTCATATTTAGTCCCTGTAAGCGAATTAACTTGTTTTTTGCCATACCAAAGCCTTCAAAACTTATTTCTAAGTTATGTAAAGGTTATTTAAGGTATGTTGAGTATATGTTGATGTTCCGGAGTATTTCTCGCATTAAACTGAGTACGTTTACACACTAGTTTGCGTATAACTCTCCAGAAAACGATGTAGAGTTTGAAATTACATAAAAGTCAAAACATGAAAAATGTATAACATAACAAAACAGACATTGGGATCAAATAACATTGTTTTATTGATAACAGAACTGTTCATAGTGATTACAAGCACAGTTGTTACAGTCTCCCCTACTTGTGGAAATTTCGTCCTGAAATTTATTTAGAGGAAACTCGTGGAAAAAGATGTGGATATTTCGCCTTCATTTGATCTTCGCGTTCCCAAGTAAACTCAGGTCCACGTTTAGCTTCCCAGCGAACTTTGACCAAAGGAATGCGCTTGCGTTTAAGCCACTTGACTTCACGTTCCATGATTTCCACTGGTTTCTCAACAAATTTCAGTGTTTTGCCAACACGAATTTCGTCAAGCGGTATGGAGAAGTTCTCATCAGCTGTACACTTCTTGAGATTGGACACGTGAAAAGTTGGATGAACATTTCCAAGTTCAGGAGGTAACTCAAGTCTGTAGGCTACCTTTCCGATTCTTTCGACGATCTTGAATGGTCCAACGTATCTAGGTGCAAGTTTTCCTTTCTTTCCAAATCTGATCACACCTTTCCAAGGTGAGACCTAAAGTAATACTCGATCACCGACTTGAAATTCCAAGGCTTTGCGTTTTGGGTCCGCGTAAATCTTCTGACGGCTTCTAGCTGCCTGAAGGTTATCACGAACTTTCTTGACCTTGTCAGTTGTCTCTAAAATGAGGGCAGGTCCAGTAAGTTGAGCCTCGCCAATCTCATTCCAGCAGACTGGTGAACGACATTTTCGACCATAGAGAGCTTCGAAAGGAGCCATTTTGATGCTAGTGTGATAACTGTTGTTGTAGGAGAATTCAATCAATTTAAGATGTGAATCCCAGCTACCACCAAAATCGATCACACAAGCCCTTAGCATATTCTCCAGAGTCTGGATTGTTCTCTCAGATTGACCATCCGTTTGTGGATGATAAGCTGTGCTCAGATTAAGTTGGGTCCCCATAGCAGATTGCATGGTTCTCCAAAAATGAGAAGTGAAACGAGCATCTCTGTCAGAAATGATGTTCAAAGGAACACCATGTCGAGCCACAATTTCATCTACATAGATTTGAGCAAGTCTGTCAGTAGGAAAATCCTCACGGATTGGCAAGAAATGTGCTGACTTTGTAAGACGATCAACAACTACCCAGATGGCATCATGACCTTTCTTAGTGCGTGGAAGTTTGGTAACAAGATCCATAGTAATGTTTTCCCATTTCCAAACTGGGATCTCTGGTTGCTCCAATAAACCCGAAGGACGCTGATGTTCAGCCTTAACCTTAAGACAAGTAAGGCATTTGGATACGTATAAGGCAATGTCTTTCTTCATACCAGGCCACCAATAGTGAATACGAAGATCCTTATACATTTTATCTGAGCCCGGATGAATAGAATAACGAGACTTATGGGCTTCATCCATAAGCAAGGTACGAAGATCATCCTGGCTTGGGACCCACAAACGGTCCATGAAGTAATATGATCCATTGTCCTTTAGTTCCAGAGCAGGTGTTATGTGGTAAGGAAATTCCTTATCCATCAAACCTTGTGAAACACAAGATTGTTGAGCTTGAGAAATGCGTGCTTGAATATCGGATCGAGCTTGAATAACAGATTGAACACGTACACAATGAAGCTTAGTACATTCCTTACGACTCAATGCATCAGCCACGACATTCGCCTTACCAGGATGGTAGCGAATTTCGCAGTCATAGTCGTTTAAGAGCTCAACCCAACGTCGCTGTCTCATGTTGAGTTCTTTCTGGTTGAAGATATGCTGAAGACTTTTGTGGTCTGTGAAAACCACACATTTTGTACCATACAAATAGTGTCTCCAGATCTTTAGAGCAAAGACAACTGCACCCAACTCAAGATCATGAGTGGTGTAGTTCTTCTCATGTATCTTCAATTGCCTTGATGCATAGGCTATGACTTTGTTCCTTTGCATAAGAACACAGCCAAGACCCAATTTCGATGCATCACAATACACAACAAAATCATCATCACCCTCAGGCAATGATAGAACAGGCGCATCGCAAAGCTTCTGCTTCAGGTGTTGAAAAGTTTCCTCTTGTTTGAATCCCCAGTAAAAGGGCATTTTCTTCTGAGTTAGAGCAGTTAGAGGAACTGCAATCTTAGAGAAGTTTTCTATGAAGCGGCGATAATAACCCGCTAGACCAAGAAAAGAACGAACTTCAGTAGGAGTAGAAGGCGTATCCCAATCCTTAATCGCACTGATCTTGGAGGGATCTACATGAATACCCCGTTCGTTGATAACATGCCCCAAAAATTGAACTTCTTTAAGCCAAAATTCGCACTTGGAGAATTTGGCGAAAAGTTGCTCTTTCTTTAGGAGTTCAAGAGTAAGACGAAGATGCTGCTCGTGATCAGCTCGCGTCTTTGAGTAAATCAAGATGTCATCGATAAAAACAATGACGAACTGATCCAAATAAGGTTTACAGACCCTATTCATTAAGTCCATGAAAACAGCAGGAGCATTAGTCAAACCGAATGGCATGACTGTGAACTCGTAATGTCCATAACAAGTACGGAACGCTGTCTTGGGAATATCTTCTTCATGCACCCGCAGTTGATGATATCCGGAACGCAGATCAATCTTCGAAAAATAAGAAGCGCCTTGTAACTGATCAAAGAGGTCGTCTATGCGAGGTAAGGGATATCGATTCTTGATGGTAAGCTTGTTAAGCTCACGATAGTCGATACACATCCTAAAAGATCCATCTTTCTTCTTAACAAAAAGAATGGGAGCACCCTAGGGTGAAAAACTAGGACGTATAAAACCTTTGTCAGAGAGCTCCTGAAGCTGTTTGGACAACTCTTGCATCTCAGACGGTGCAAGACGATATGGAGCTCTGGCAATGGGATTTGCACCAGGTACGAGATCAATGCGGAACTCGACTTGGCGTGCTGGAGGTAGACCAGGTAAATCTTCAGGGAACACTTCAGAATAATCCCGAACGACAGGAATGTCTGAAATAGTCTTACCCTTGCCTTTATCTTCTGTAACATGTGCTAAGAAAGACACATAGTTCTTCTGCAGAAACTTCCGAGCTTTAAAACAAGACATGAGTTTGAGACCACCGGTAGGCTTCTCACCTTGAACCTGCAGGATCTCGCCTGTCGAAAGCGGCACACGAACAATCTTCTTAGAACAAACTATCTCTGCGTGATGCTTGGATAACCAATCCATTCCCACAATAACGTCGAAGCTTCCAAGTTGCATAGGCGCGAGGTCAATAGGAAAAAGATGGTCGTTAAGATTCAACTGGCAGTTGCGTAGAACAGAATCAAGAATAATGGGTTCACCACTAGCAACTTCTACTGTCAAAGATTTGCCTAGTTTCGTTCTAGACACGCGAAGCATTTGCTCAAAAGATAATGACACGAAACTCTTATCGGCACCAGAATCGAAAAGAACAGATGCAGGCTGATTATTAATAAAGAACGTACCGTTCACCACATTATCGTCAGCCTGTGCCTCCTGGGCATTCATGTTAAAGACTCGGCCTCGAGCCGGAGCTTGATTCTGGTTCTGGTTCTGGTTCTGGTTGGCTAGCCTTGGGCACCGGTTTCTATAGTGGGTCAGATCCCCACAATTATAACAAGCACCCGGTGGGTATTGTGGTCTTGCAGCTTGACCCGGTTGCTGAGCAACTTGTTGAGCCGGGTTCTGAACCGCGGGATTCTGAGCAGACCGACAAACATTGGCAAGATGGCCTGACTTCCCACAGTTAGTACAGAAACGGCATGGAAGTTGCGGCTGGTGGTGACTGTTGCATCTATAGCACAAAGGTGCATTCCCTGTATAGGGTTTCTTTGCTGGAGGCTGTGCGGGTTGGTTGAGAGCTGCCTGATTAGCTTGGGCAGTGATAGCAAAATTTTGGGAAGCCTTACGCTTCCTTGACCTCTTCGAAGAACCAGAGTTCTTTCCATTCAAGTTTTGACCTTTCTTGCTATCTTCCTTGTCAGCCGACTGCTTCTTGCCCTTGTCACCCTTCCTGTGTAGCTTGTTCTTCCGGACCTGCGACTCAGTCAGCGTCGCTGATAACTCGATCGCCTGACGGAGTGTGGCAGGTTCACTACCAGTAAGAATGTCTTGTACCGAGTCAGGTAGGCCGTCGATGTATCTTTCGATAGCCTTGTCAAGTGGGGTAACCATAGTCGGGCAAAGCAAACTCAACTCTTCAAACCGATCAGTATAAGCCCTGTGCTCACCACTATCTTGCTTCAGCTCATCAAACTCCTTCTCCAACACTCGTTGCTCATGACGAGGACAGAATTCCCTCATCATAAGGGCTCTAAGTTCAGCCCATGTCTGTGCGAGAGCAACTTCTGCACCTTGGTCCCTCATAACCCCGTTCCACCATGTCAAAGCCCTCTTCTGAAATACGCTCGAAGCAAACTCGACCTTGCGATTTTCGAGACACTGCACGTGGCGAAAAGTATTCTCTATGCTCTCAAACCACTGAAGAAGCCCAGTTGCCCCTTCAGAACCACTAAACTTGAGTGGTTTAGCCTGATTAAAATCCTTGTATTTGCACGGACCATTGTTGTTGTTGTTGGCTTGTTGCCATTGAGCAAAGAGATTTGGGAATTGAGCAGCCATCTGCTGCGCAATAATTTCTGCCAGCTCGGCAGTAGCTATCTGGTTCTCGCGTCGAGGAGGCATTCTAAAAGAGGAAAAACATGTAAAGAAACGAGTGAGATGATTGGATGAAAAGAATGAGATGATAAAAACAAGAATTGCAAACAGCATAGATGGTGGTCATTCGTCCGTATCACAGAGCAAACAAACAACACACAGTGACTAATCAAAGTAAATGGGTCAAAAATAATGTATAATGAAGACATGCTCGCCTATAAGTGAACACTCATCCCAAGAATTCCCAGGTAAGCACAACTGGTCTCGCGTCTGGTTGAGATGTATACGAAGTGCTTGCCTAGACAGAAAACCCAGAATACAGGCATTCACCCTTCCAGTTTGCACATGTTCACATTATTTAGAACCCAAAACGTTTGACGGGATTTTTTGAAAATTAGAAGGCACAAGGCCAAAAACCAAACTTGAAAAGGGTTCAAAACCATATAACAGAGGGTTCAAAACCTTACAATTGAGGGTTCAAAACCTTGTAAAAATTTATTCAAAAACAGATGATTGCTTTTCAAAAAAAACTATTCGGAAAATTTGGTTCTTGTTTTGATAATCACCTAAGGATAGGTGATGTATATGTTTTAAGATCTAAACACAAGATAACTCGTGTTAGGGTCCTAGAAAAGTTATAGTCTAGGTCAAAGCATTACTAATAACCTAATTCCCTATAACCATTGGCTCTGATACCAACTCTTCTGTCACACCCCGACCGCGTAAAACAACAAATCGCGGCGGAAACATCGGGGCGTGTTGCAACAGAATTAATTGTTTCATGACCATGGCATACAAGTTGTATTTTATTTATAAACAAAGGTGTTACATTGTTTCAAACAGGAAATTAAAGAGTTCAGAACATAATTAAACATAGTCTATCTTCTTTTAAAGTCTAAGGTACAGGTCCGCCCTAGTATCATGATCAACATCTTATGGAAAAGCACCTGAAAACACATGTGAAAATAGGTACGTCAGCATAAAAATGCCTGTGAGATACATAGGTTTTGTGAAAATAAGATTCATGACTTATGTTTAAGAAAAATGTTTAGTCATGAACCTTGTAATTTACTTTGTCATGTAAATCATTTGAAAACAATAAGATCAGATGATATGTATAAGTAAATGTCAGGTTAAATAAATAACCATGTAAAAATGTGTTTGTATAAGATAAGTTGTTTGTAAATCAATGTCTTGTGAAAAGTATGTTATTTGTATAAAATGTTCTATGTCTCAAACTGAAATGATTCAAATAACGTTACGACATATAATACCATACAAACACTTATATATAGGAAGTACCAGCGGCGTATCCACCATGCTTGTATCATATTACACACGCATCGTTACTTAATCACTTAATCAAACCAAACCAACCAATGTAAGAAGTCTATGTTTAAACCAATTGTCAAATGTATTGAATAATATGTCAAATGTAAATCATGTCAAATATCCATGTCAAATGTCTATGTCAAATATCCATGTCAAATGTCTATGTCAAATATCCATGTCAAATGTCTATGTCAAATATCCATGTCAAATGTCTATGTCAAATATCCATGTCAAATGTCTATGTCTATGTCAAAATGTCATGTATGGCAAGTGAAATGTCTCAAACTAAACCATATGCACAAAAACAAAGTATTGAAGTAAAACTTGGTTTAAATCAAAGCTATGTTTTGTGTAAATGCATGCAACTATTTAATATGAACATTTATGCGGTATTGTGAAAATGCATACATCCAAACCTTGTGACTGTGGTGATAAACCCTTTAAACAAATTAAAGGTCTATCTGTCTTATATCATCGAATTCGGTCATTCCTTTCTGTCCCCTTTCCCTGGGATGTCCGGAACGGGAGTTGTCAATTCCTATGGTACCACTACCTACTAACGAACGGCGTAGCTAATGTTAATGAATGTATTGTCCCATGTAAACAAACCAAATGTCATACCAAAATGTAAACATGTGAAAACAATGCACTAAGTATGTAATCAAATGAACATACATAGCGTGAAATGTCATGTAAAATGATGTACTAAGTAATGCACAAAATGGGCACACCTAGCATGAAATGTCATGTAAAACAATGTACTAAGTAATGCACAAAATTGGGCACACCTAGCATGAAATGTCATAAAATCATGTACTATAATGTACTAACGAACATAGCAGTATATGATGTTAAAACAGGAAAGCATGAAAGTAACAAGTAGGCACATGTGTTCCACCCCAAAACAGTTTGGAAAACAGTAAAAGAGGGGTCTATGTACTCACTTGAGATTGCTCAGATGTCTAAAGATAACCACCAAGTAATGCTATAGATCTCGGAATCAAACGGCACCTAGTATAGGTAACTATGTTAATAAACCGGACCTATCTCGGAAGACTGGGTAGCATTAGGGTTTGTAAACCAAATGAGTGTCGGAACTCACGTGATATGGTTTAACAAAGCCTACATGCTAAATGAAACTTAACATAATTGTTTACGACCCATTACGACCCGTTTAGGAAGCTTATGCTACTTTAACGCGTCGTGCGCGTGAAACGCGTTTGGACTGCCTAACTAGCCCTATGACAAGTGTTATATGCCTAAACATGTTACATAATCAGTTATGTGAAAAAGGTTTAGGTTACATATGCTTAATTACCAATTATACATGAAAAGGGTATTCTGGTAATTTACCTAAGGCATATAAACTACCTATCATACAACTACTTAAACGATGTGACCATAGGGTATAACCTCGGAAGGTTATTCCCTACCTACTATGGTCACCTAATGTGTTTGGTCGGATCCTAATGATCGACCAAACTGGGTCGGGTTCGAAGGTATAGGCGATTTATTAGATCGCCTACCCTACGACCCTAGACAACGTGGTAATCAGTAGGCATAGTCCCAAGGGACTATGACCATCGTGATTACAATCACGTTGCGAAGTTCTAACGAACTTCGCATTGACCATTACTGGTCAACGCTGAAAGTCAAACAAAGTTTGACTTTCTGACTCGAAAAGCAGTAAAATAAGGAAAAGAACGAAAGAATACTTACGAAGGGTCCCCGAATGCTAAACTCGATTCGAAAATCTTAGGAATGAAACTAATGTTTCAACTTAGAGTTTCTCAAATCAAATTTCTAGTGATTATGAACAATGGGGGGTGGGGTATTTATAGTTTTCGGTGAACCGTTGAGATCGTTTCATGGAAACCGTGATTCGATCCCATCCGTACACTTGTTGGAAGGTTATGGAAGGTAAAATTGATGCTTATCTTAGTGACTAAGCAACTTAGAACATGTGGTTAAGGATCAATCAGCTGCAACTTGTGTTTAGAAACATTGAATCTGATCTGATAGTCAGTCGCGTAGCGCGACTGGTGAGGCTACATGCAGTGGCGCTACGCCACTGCCCCCCCTGAATCAGAAAGTTTCAAAATTGGCAGCAATGGTCCCTGCACGTGTTTAAGGCCTTTTTCGATGCGTTTGAACCCCGTTAACCTCATTTCAAGGCTCTAAAATGATGTTAAAGTATAGGGAACTCAAAACATGTTCAAAAATATGCCGGATGATGGTTCGTTTGGTCGTACGAACGCGATGTTCGCTTAATTACGACGGAATGCGCATAAGCGCGAAAAACGATCCAAATGACGCGACGAATGGATTTTTCTTATGGCGAACACTAAAATATAATATAGTCATGCTCACATAAATTTTTGGATGTCCGGATGTATTCAGAACGTAAGTTATGCGCGAAAATGCAAACTTGTGCACTTTTTGACACTTTTAGTCCCTGAATGACCCAAAAGTTTATTTTAGCACACCGAACCCCTCAAAGCCTATTTCTAAGCTATGTAAAGGATATTTAAGGTGTGTTTAACTTATGGTCATGTTCCGGAATGTTCGTTACAGTTCAAATTGACATACTTTCGCAGTTTGTCATATTTAGTCCCTGTAAGCGAATTAACTTGTTTTTTGCCATACCAAAGCCTTCAAAACTTATTTCTAAGTTATGTAAAGGTTATTTAAGGTATGTTGAGTATATGTTGATGTTCCGGAGTATTTCTCGCATTAAACTGAGTACGTTTACGCACTAGTTTGCGTATAACTCTCCAGAAAACGATGTAGAGTTTGAAATTACATAAAAGTCAAAACATGAAAAATGTATAACATAACAAAACAGACATTGGGATCAAATAACATTGTTTTATTGATAACAGAACTGTTCATAGTGATTACAAGCACAGTTGTTACATGGTCGTTGTGGGATGCGAACTGATATGTCCCGTACTTAATGAATAAACTTTATGAACTTATTAAACCTACGTTTTGGACTTTAAACTTATGAACTATGGACTTGTGTTTTGAACTTATGTTTTATGTTTCCGCTGTTAACCTAAAATCGGTTTACTTCCTTTGGTCACCAATCGTATTGTGTTTGGTTTTACTTACTTAATTATGTTGTTCAATATGATTGGTGGCTCGATCCTGGTCATGTCACGCCTCCAAGCGGTGATACTCCGCATGGTGGATTTTGGGGGTGTGACACTTTTTAACCACTTCTATTGGAATAACAACATCAGCATCTTCACGAGTCTCTAACGGCTTCATAAGTCTGAAATTAATCTCTCTCTTATTTCGGGCAGTAGACTGAAGTTTTTCAGCATAAGAAATTGGTGCAGACTGTTTTTCATGCTGATCTTCCTGACTATCGGCTACAATGGTTACAGGTTGAACTGGGACCGTAACTTTTGTGACAACCCGAACTTTTAAGGTCAGTATCTCTTCGTCACGTGATCTTGTTTCTCGTTATTCCTCTTTCACATTCCTTACGACGATATAAAACTAGTAAACACTTGTGACGGTAATGTTATTATTAAATGTTTAATATGTTCGAGTATAGTACTAAATGTTTAATATGTTCGAGTATGTGTATGAGTGTGTTTATTGGGCTGAACTTTGTGATGATAATATGATTGGGCAGCCCGCCCCATGATCTATATGTCTATATGTCTTGGCACCTTTGGCTGGGCTTAGGCCCATTATCACGGCTATGAAGTAAACCGCCCAACTAAGGGTTATAAATGCATACGTAAATTGTTAATGTGTAACACAAGGACTCAAACCCTAACCTTCTTCCAAGATTTACGTTTTCTCGGCGATAACATCTTCCTCAACTTCTCCTGAATTGGTTAGCATGCTCATCTTGTATATTGAATTTATGTGAACTATATATTATTGTGTTTTGTGTGTTATTGGGAGTTGTTCATGCATGACAATTAATAGTAAACATGGCGCAGACTTTGTTGATTCTCAATTAATCCAACTGGTGATCCGAACATGCTGAGATATGTGATCAGAATTTAATAATCAATATAATTAATGAAGTGACTGAACCTTATCGAGTGAATAGATGTCCAATTTAATTGTTTCTAATGAAAACCAAAGACTTGTAGTTGATTGGACCAAAACCTTGAATCCACTAAGTTTGGCGGCTAGGTGCACATGGGTGGTTAAATTCATGTATGTAACTGGTTGTGATGATAATGGTCTGCACATGGTGTTTTTTTTAGTCTAGTCTGCGCATGTGTTCTTTTTATTGGTGGTTCAACTTTGGTTTGAGTATAAAGAAATTTGTATTCAAGAAATCTAATTTTGACCAAAGGAATTAAATCAACTTTCATGTTTAATGGAGTGGACCGTAAACATATATACAAATTGGGCCGAGTAATAGGGTGCACAACCACCCCCAATCCGTATAGTTAGATTTGCACAGTGGGCCAGAGGTTTGTTATACATTGGACCGATCGACCATATATGTGTGTATATGCAATAGGTTTAACTGAGAATATGAGGAAGTAATATAACTGCTATATGTTAATCAGTGCTTGTGCGTGCATTCTATGGTTGTGAATTATGTGAAAACGAACAGTAGCTTATAATAGTTGTGTAGATTGCAAGCATGACATTGAATAACTATATGATGACATCCACTGTTATGTATTGATAAGGAACATGCATGCAAAGTGCGTTTTGAATGAGAATATACGTATGATTGCTATATGCTATATGAAAGTCACTGCTTGAAGATGTACACATAGACCTTATATAAATATATAGATGTGAGCTTTGAATGCGAAACTGATTTCATGTGTGCATGAATACTCTAGGCTATGACTGATTAACTGTGAACAAGTAGTTAAGCATACCGAGCAAACCGAGGTGAGTTCACACTTTCTACAAGGCATGGGATTCCCAGGGGTTGGGAATGGGTAAAGGATTTGAACTGAAACTGCGTGATCTCCTGGTTTGGAACACGTACACACCCTCTTTATTGAAGGGTGACAACACGTACTAAGAACTTAATCGGAACCTGCGTAGTCTCCTGGTTTGGGGATTACGTACACACCCTCTTTATTGAAGGGTGACAACACGGATACTAGACCAAAACTCTCTATCATGAAGTCCCTCATTTTATATCGACTTAATCGCCGGGCCAATGGCGAGCGGGTCATTAGTTTGATAGCGCTATTTAGGTTTGACAAGCCTCACACCGTGCCGCAGAGGACGGGCGTGAACTAATGGATCTGGGCACTAGTCAATGATGATAGACATTGACGTCAGGGCACCAACTTACTTTAGTCAGTGGTCGATATGGTAAACAGGTCTAGTGGTTAACATGGAGAAGCCCCCACCAACTATGGATAGGTTTGGGAAACAGGGTAAACGGATTAACTTACTACTTACAAACGAACTCATGGTTTTTGAAACAACCTAACAAAGAACACCAACTGTGAACTCGCTCAACTTTGTTGTTGACTCGTTGTTACATGCCTTGCAGGTCGTTAGGTATCTATGGAGCTTGCACGAGCAAGAGGAGTCGTTGTGGGACATGGACCGTTGTGTGCCATGTTAACATTTAAACTTATTGAACTTATGTTTTGGTTTTACCTTTATTGCTTCCGCTAATTAACTTGAACTTGGTTAACTGGTTTTTGAACACCAATTATATTGTGTGGTTGGATTTTATTTATTCTAAATACATTGTTCAATATGATTGGTGGCTGGATCCTGGTCAGTCACGCCTCCATGCGGTGATATTCCGCTTGTGGATTTTGGGGGTGTGACAACTTTCTCCAACTCATCGATAATATTGATAACCTTTTGATCTTTCTGAACACCCCGACGAGCCAGCAATGGATTCCCATCAATATTCAGCGGCTTGTTAAACAAAGAGGACTTATCACGCAAATCCTAGACAATCGTTGGACCCTTAGAACTAATGAACACATCACCATGCATCTTTTCAGAGAAAGACTGAAACCCTAGATCCCCCAAACCCTTGTTAGGGTTTTGAGAATTACCCACATTATCAGACGTGTAGAACAGATTAGACATCATGCTACACCCGTAAGATAACCATGCAACGTAAAAGAAACAAACCGAATGAAATCCAAAGCAAAAAAAGACGATAAACCCTAGACAGAAAACACAAAAAGAAAACCCTAATCCAGACTTCAAAAGATTAGAAACCAGGGTAGAATCAAGAAAACCTTACTCAGAAGGATCGACAAACCCCAATACCTAACCCAGATCGATCAAGATGAGGATCAGAAAGCAAGAAATCTAGGGTTTGTTAGAATCGCCAAAATCGCCCAGGAAACCAGAGAGAAGCCATGGCCCATAATGTCAAGCAGCTCCGTTACCTGAACACAATCATAAAACTCTCGCATACCAATATTATGAGTGGATGAACCACATATAGAATCTTCATGATGCAATGCTGAGTTAAAATCTCCCATAACTACCCATGGTTTATCATGACATAAGCCCTTATGCTTACAAAGATTATCCCAAAGCCCTCGTCTTTCCTGATATTTATTCTTCGCATACACAAACGAACAGAAAATAATTTTCGTGCATGGCTTATACCGAAGTTGGACATGAATAACCTGGTCCGTTTGAGACAAGACCATGACATCAACATCATCCGAATTCCACCCCAAAATTATTCTAGTGCCCCGATCACACAAGTTACCATTAGAAGTCCAACTCCAATTCCTGAAGACACCTTTACAAACTTTATCAAGCTTCATGATATCAACATGAGACTCAAGGATGGCAAAAACAGCTAACTTATTTTCAGACAAAAGAATCCGAACCTCACTTTGTTTCAGGGGTCGGTTCAAACCCCTTATGTTCCAAGCTGCGATGCTATCCATTGAAACCATCTAGACCGGGAGTGCTTGCCCCCTCAGATGTATCTTTTCTTTTATCATTCCTCATAAACTTGGACATTTCCGTAGGAACTGAATCCACAACCTCATCGTCAATGTGCACTTGGCTCCTGCTTGCATTATTCATTACCGGTCTTGTCTCAAACCCATCGTCAAGATCAAACACATCCGTATCTCCATCATTCTTGGCAAGCGCCTCAAATGAATTCTTTATCTGAACATTACCAGCTTTGTCATTATTCAGCTTATCATCCTTTGTACCTGAAGTACTCGACCCTGATTTATTTATCTTAGGCTTGTAGATAAATTTCTGCTTTTGTTTTTTCTGCACTTGTCCCAATCTAATCGTCTTCCTCTTATCTGTAATAAAACCCTTATCATCAACAACCACCTGGTTCTTTTTGCACTGAGCATTCTTACTACAATTTTGGTCATTATGTCCGAACACACAGCACAAAGAGCACCGTAATGGTTTCCATTCATATTCCAGATCCACTCTCTCCATTAAGTAACCTTCCTCATCTAGTTTCGGAATAGCAACAGTGATATGGTCCTTTATCTCATTCTCCGCATTAATTTCAATTAAAGCCCGAGCAAAACTGCTCCTCCCCCAGTTCTCAGCACACATGTCCGCAGTATAACTATCTAATCTTTTTGGAACTCCTATCTTGGACGCTAGTAAGCTGAGCCCATCATCCGTGTAAACAGCTATCGGAACATTATGTAATTTAACCCACACCGGAACAGATTTGATACCCTCTTTTTTAAGGCTTATAGATGGAGACCAGACATTTAGAAACAAAGGAACCTTCCTAATCAGCCATGGCCCCCCTTCAAGTACCTTAGCCATACCCTCCTTTGAGTTGAATTTAAAGAAAAAGAAGCCACTTGAGTTCATCATCGCTTTAACAAATCCAAATTTTGACCAGGCATTCTTTGCATAATAATCAACTACCGGAAAAGGAAGCCTATTCCCCAAGAAATAACCAAACAAAACATTATCAAGTTTTTCCTGAACTTTTCGAATTACCTCACGAGGAATAACTACATCAGCATCCTGAACCGTCTCCGACGCATCTAGCTTCCTGAAATTTACTTCCCTTTTCGGAGATGCCTTTTGCTTAACCATATCAGCATACGAACCTGGTTTAGTGCTATTCTCCGGCTTATCATCAAGAATCCAATCAATACTACTCTGTAGCTGAATTGGAACAGTAATTTTCTCAAGCTCATCAATAACGTTAATAGGTCTCGGCTCCTGCTCATCGTTCCTGATAACCCTACGTCTCGGAGCTAAAGGATTTCCATCAATGTTAATGCTCCTGCCAGAAAAACCCTTCGTACCATAAGTTTTACCATCAATATCCACAACTCTCTCAGCAGTACTCTTGAACGACAAACTTTGGTTTTGACGGCCGTCAAGCTGGAGATTCACAGACTTAAAACGATCATCCATACTTAAAAAGACTACTCTCTTTGATCAAGAAAACACAGCTAACCATGCACGAAAACAAACCAGCCAGACCCGAAAAACCACACACGCACGAAAACAGAAAAAAACCCTAAACAAGCAAATCCCTACCCCATGTGCCTTTCGAAATCATATAGAGGAATCAGTAAGTACAGAATCCAAACTCACACCACTATACAACCAGATCAACACAAGGAAACTAGGGCGGCGATTGGAAAAAAACAAGAAGAAACCCTAAATTTAACTCAATCCTTTTGCTAACTAGTTCGAATTGTAAGTATTGATAAATCAACACTCCAATGATCAGACTGTTATACAAAGATCATGAAGAAAAATCAAAGGTTGCATGAAGAAGAAAAATCGCCATGCTAGAGAGAGAATTAGGGTTTTCCTTAGCATATCTCCGTTGCCAAATCAGTTTAGATACCAAAAGTTATGTTATATATGCTTAATATGAATTTTGGCGTAAAATATCGCAGAAGTGATCTCACTTTGGGATCTAAGACGTCAATACCTGAGTTCCAGCAAACGAAGAGGAGCAAGAAAGGTATCGATCGATCATTCGACGCTGCGACATCCAACTTAGGGTCGTTCGTATACGCACCTAACATTCTACACGGGTCGCTAGGTGTTCAGATGGGTGTTCAGGTAATATTCGATAGCATCAAGGTTCAAAGGGATCTAGAGATTAATGAAAAGTTCACGTTCGAGTAGGGGGCAATCACTGCTATGACCCCTATAGGTTTGTTATGTTTCACATCGATCAAATAACGGAACGGAACCCATTTTCCACTTGTTAAGGCTCACTGGACTCGCATGCACCCCACATTATTATTATGTGTGCACCCAAAATAATATTGTGATTTGCATGCTCATCTCAGTCCCTCCTAACTCATGTCAAATGGTTCCTCAAACTCGAGTAGCAAACGAAGAGTATCACGGAGTGTAAGTCATGAATGTTTTAGGGAAATACCACCCTATTAGTCACATAACACAGACAAGTAATACACTAACTCATATTGTTGTGCTAAGCGTGCAATCACATGCAAATTCATATGTAAGTGTTCACTAGTTATGCAGTACAATGAGTATACGAGAGGCGAACCTTGCAATCTGGAGCTGAGTGTCATGGTCGTATTCACGTCTTCAGAACTGTTCGGTTATAGTCTGGTTTTACAAAAACGTTTTCCCCTTTTTAAATAAAACCAAGTTCACTATAACCAATGGCTCTGATACCAATCTGTCACACCCCCAAAATCCACAAGCAGAGTATCACCGCAGGAGGCATGACTGACCAGGATCTAAGTCACCAATCATGTTGAACTCATAGGTGTATTTAAATAAACTTTCATTTATTACAGTTAAGTGTTACACGTTACAAATAATTCACAGTATACAGCGGAAGCATAATTCATTTGTTAAGAGTTTATAAACCACATGTAGAAGCCATTAGTCTTGTCTTGCGTTTCCATGTATCTCGACCCATGACCACTCCAGTCTCCCAGACAGCAAGTTCCAATGTTATGCACCTAAAGGCCTGCAAGGCATGTAACAACGAATCAACAACAAAGTTGAGCGAGTTCACAGTTGGGTGTTCGTTTTAAGTTGTTTCAAAAACATAGTTTTTCTTTAGCTGGCTTACTTGCCGTGTGGGTTACCCCATAGTTACCCAAACCATAACCAGTGGGGGCTTCCCCATGTGGACCACTAGACCCGTTACCATATCGACCACTGACTGAAGTAAGTTGGTGCCCTAGCGTCAATGTCTATCATCATTGATGTGCCCAGATCCATTAGTTCACGCCCGTCCTCTGCGGCACGGTGTGAGGCTTGTCAAACCTAAATAGCGCTATCTAACTAATGACCCGCTCGCCATTGGCCCGGCGATTAAGTCGATATAAAAGGAGGGACTTCATGATAGAGAGTTTTGGTCTAGTATCTGTGTTATCACCCTTCAATAAAGAGGGTGTGTACGCAATCCCCAAACCAGGAGATTACGCAAGTTCCGATTAAGTTCTTAGTACGTGTTGTCACCCTTCAATAAAGAGGGTGTGTACGTGTTCCAAACCAGGAGATCACGCAGTTTCAGTATAAATCCTTTACCCATTCCCAATCCTTGGGAATCCCATGCCTTGTGGAAAGTGTGAACTCACCTCGGTTTGCTCGGTAAGATTAAAGTATGTGTTCACAGTTTGATCAATCCAATCCTAGTATGGTTTCAATGCCAGTTAGTTACTTACGCACGTAAATCACATATCTCCATTATGCAAGTAATGAACAAGCTTGGCACATATTTTCACACAGGTTACAACAAGCATTCCGCATCATTAAACACCGTATTAATAACATAGTGAGTGTTTTTGTTTTTTTTGGGTAAAGGGTTACCCCGGTGATTCTATTATAAAACAACCGCAAATAAGTACAAGTAGTGAGGAAGAGTTCCACACTAGTTCATATATAGGACATGCCCCATATATGTAAAGCCAACCAACAAAGTACCTATGACCTCACATACCCTAGCCTACTAAACATCAAAAATGACTATCTAGTAGACAAACAAAATAAAACAAAAACAAACATCATCCTCCATCATCAAAAATAAAATTGCCGATAACCGGCAACCCCTTCACACGACCCCGAGACAATCTATCCATTGAATAACTTTGAGGAAGATGTGCTTGCTTCTACTCTTGCAGACGAAGATGTCATAAGTCCATTTGTTTCATTGTAGACTTCTGTGACTTCTTCATCATCCGAGTCTTGCTGATCATTATGAGCCCCACTACTAGACTGACCCATATGAAGACCCTTATCCCGTAAAACATCGAAGGAGTTCTTAGATAAGACATTCGATTGCTGAGCCGATGGATTGGTCCCCCCATGAGGTTTTGGTCCAATTGGCCTAAACTCAAACTTATGTTTCTGCTTGTTTACAGGAAAACCTGGATTTCTAGCCGCTTTCTTACGAACCACATCCGTAAACCCGTCCTTGTCTACTACCGGGTGTTTCCCTTGCTGCCTATTATTCCCTTCATATTGTTTCTTATTGTTAACCGGCTTCTTAGGATCCCCCCTAGTCTGCCTCGGGCAAGTATCATCAGAATGCCCAAACACTTTGCAATGAGCACACCTATAAGGACTCCATTCATACTCCACATAAAGTTTCTGTTTGACAAAACCTTCACCCTCAAGGTCAGGAACCGCTATAACTATCTCCTCCTTAAGATCATTATCGGCTGAGATTTCTAATAACGCTCTAGCATAACTACTCCTTCCCCAGGTATCCATACACATGGACGAGGTGTACGAGTCCAACATCTTCGAATCACCAATAGCCGTAGCTATCATACTCAAACCATCCTCCGTATACGCAGCAATCGGGACATCATGGATTTTGACCCACAATTGCAATTTCTTGACTTCCTTCTTTTCCAGTTTTGAAGTGGGTGACCAAATATTAAGAAAAATAGGTTGACCTCGAATAATCCATGGTCCTTCTTTCAGCACATTTGTCATCCCTTCTTTATCAGCAAACTTGAAAAAGAAGAATCTGTTAGCATTCATCATGGATTTTTGCAATCCATGCTTCTTCCAATTTGTCCGCACAAAATAATCCACTACCGGGTACGCAACTCGGTCCCCTAGGAAGTAACCATAAAGAGTATTTGCTAGCTTCTCTTGAACTACTCTAACCGAGTCACGAGGCAACACCACATCACAACCCTCATGCGCATCAGTGCTTGCAAGAAACCTGAAGTTTACCTTAACCGACTTGGCTGCACAAACTGAATCTGCATAAGACATTGGCTTAGAATTATTGTTCAGGTCACTTCGGTTCCCCTGCGACCCTGCACAACCTTCCAAATTACCCGAAACCCTGAGATCAGCCCGCATATTGTCAACCGGATCTGAGACCTTTGTGAGTTCCTCGAAGATATTAACACCACGTCTTGGCAGCACAGTGTTCCCATCAACAACCAGAATACGATCAGCTATCTCTTTAAACGACAGTGGCGGTTTTGCACCAAGATTCGTTCGTTCGTCCATTACCAATTAGACAACTGATATACGTCGGCCAATCAATATTCTGTGAAAACCTTGATCTGAACGGCAACCAGATAAAAGCAAACAAGATCGTGATAAACCCTAGTAGCCGCCGTCAACCACCAGATGAAATTGCCGACACCCTAATCTGATGTAACAAATAATGAGAATCAAGGAGTAATCTGAATTGCCAAAACCCTAAATTAAAGTGCCGTTGAATATGGATTGCCGATCCCTAATTAGCAGCCGCCAAATCCCCTTCAACAATCAGCAAAAACAAAGGAAAAAACGAAACCCTAACTACAAAGCTAATCTGATTTCACCCGGTTATGTACTAAGGATCGATTGAAACAAACCCTAAGATAATAACCAAGATCAATCGAGAATAGGAGAAGCAAAAATCAGTTAGGGTTTCACGAGAATACCAATGTCGCCAAAATCGCCCAGAGAGCTTCCATCACTTAACATAGTGAGTGTTCGGTTCATAAGTGATCCATATTCCTAATCCACACAACTCATGGCAACTAAATCCGTTCAACGATTACCCTAGTGTTTTACTTAACCGAATTAACAGCCCAAATACAATTTACAACTCTACTTTAATATTAATACTTGTTAATCAAATTAAACTAATAACAGTCCATTTGATTTCGGCCCATACTAACACTTTCCCATAATAATAATAATAGTCTTGTGGTGCCTGTAGGCCAATGAGGGTGGCCCAAAACCAATAACTAATTGAAGCGTGTGCTCAGTAACTATGTGCGGCCCAACATCACAACCGGCCCAGCCATATATAATTTCACCTAAGAATTGTAGTAACCCAGCTAACATGTATCGGAATTTCATCAACATAACAACAAATTTATTCATTGGATTAACATCCTATCGAAATTCCATTCAGCCATACAATAGTGAATACTCAATTACCATACGATCACACTAACCACATTGTCTAACATGGATCCTAGAACAACATCAGATTGTTAACAACACATTCAACCGCATAAGCAATCATCATATCGAGTTCCTTATTTCTAAACACTTAGACATGCTTAACCAGGTTGTACACTAAGCTTGTGCAGTTGTACTTTCATAGTAAACCTAGTATCATTATTTCAACAATTAAAATAGATTTATTGTTTACTTCATTTATTTTCTCATTGTTTTGAATGAATAATATATCAATATAATTCAAGAAACGTCCACGTGAGTAGAGAAACATCAAACAACACGTTCCCTGTTTCATTCAAAAATCTAATACATATACTATTCAAATCGTCCACATGAAAAGAGTACTATCACAAGCATCGAGTGTCCACCAATTTCATACTAGAGCCTTCTCATTATTTGTAGATTCAACAAATCCCATTGTTTTCTAAACATCATTTAAGAACTATCCTATATCAACATCAAACATTCACATAAAGACGCTGTTCTAACCTGATGTTGATGCCCGTAGCGGAGTGTGCGGTAAGAAGAGAAATAAACAGAGTTCCGAGTCGTAGTGTCGCGAGCCACCGGAGGTAGAACGGGGAGCACCGGCGTCGTCGGTGTCTTGAACTCGCCGGAGAAGAAAGTGGCAGTGGCTGTCGTGGAGTTTCGGGTGAGGGGGAGCGGATCAAGTGAAGCGGCAGGTAGGGTTTGCGTGGGTTCCATCATGAATGCATGCGACGTAATCCTAATAAGGAGGTCAAGGGCGGTGTGCGGTTTGCATGAGTGGGCCGAGCATGACGAAAAAGGTTGGGTGGTGGAGCTTGGGCTCCTTGGGCCGTGAACGAATCAAAGGATTCGGTGGTGAACAACAATTGTTTAGGTAATGCACAAACATTATTATTATTAATGATGATTATTATTATTTTTTTTAGGCAAAAGTAATTAACAACTACTAATTATTATTAAATTAAACCTATTATGGTTTGGTCCTCCAAAGTTTCGAGTTACGCGAATCATGCCGTCATTCAAACGGTTCGGGTGGGTTAGATCAGGATATTGATTTGGCTTGTTCGCACGAAATAATTTAGATGAGTGTACCACATTTGATTTCGTAGAAAAGTAAAGCGTAATATAAAATGATTAAAAGAGAAAAGAAACAAACGACGCTAACGCCGGAAACACGGGTTGTCACATCATCCCCAAGTTGAAAGAAATTCCGTCCTGAAATTTAGCACGTAGTTACTGAGGAAGCTGGTTAGGTTGCGTGGTTTCCTGGTTTTCCTGGGGTGTCACATAAAAAGGGCATTTTGGTAATTTACCTAAGGCATATATACTACCTATCATACAACTACTCAAACGATGTGACCATAACGTATAACCTTGGAAGGTTATTCCTTATACAACTATGGTCACCTAATGTGTTTGGTCGGATCCTAATGATCGACCAAACGGGTCGGGTTCGAAAGTATAAGCGATTGTTTAGATCGCTTACCTTACGACCCTATATAAGCACTAAACTAAAAGTGACGAGCTAAGCATGTTAAAACATGCTTAACTAAGTTTAGAAAACAGGTTTGATATGAAAACAAACGGTTTTGATACCTAAGAGTAGTTTGGTTACAAAATACGCGTAAATGCGCATTTTGGCCGAAACTACGACTCGTCACTGAGCCTAGATAACGTGGTAATCAGTAGGTATAGTCACTAGGGACTATAACCATCGTGATTACGCTCACGTTATGAAGTTCAAACGAACTTCGTGTTGACCATAAACTGTTCAACGCAGAAAGTCAAACATAGTTTGACTTTCAGACTCGAAAAGCAATAAAAGAACGAAGGAACACCTACAAAGGGTCCCCGCTATTAAATATTGATCAAATATCTCAGGTATGAAGCAATGGCTTCAACTTAGAGCACTTTTGATCAGATTTGTGGGTTTTGGGGTTGAGATGGGTTGGGTTGGGTTGGGTATTTATAGTAAATGGACAACCGTTAGGATCGTTTATCGAATAACATGATCGAATCTCATCCGTACATGTGTTGGAATGTTATGGTAACTCATTTTGCCCCCACCATCAGAGATTAACATGTGGCATTGGCCTTTGGAGTGTTTAAAAGCCGTTAATCAGCAGCCAAAACGATTTTTGCATCTGACCCCTGCTTGCGCACCGTAAGACTTAGAACCTTGCGGTGCGCAAGGACCTTGCAGGTCTGATACTTTCAAAAATGGCAGAACAGGCCCCTGAAGCTCCAAACTTGCTATTTGATGCACTTTTGACACGTTTAAGCCCTGTTAACCCCATTTCAAAGCTCTAAAATGAAGTTAAAGTATAGGGAACTTAAAATGTGCTAAAAAATATCTCAGGTGTCGGTTCATTTGGCCGTACGATCGCGATGTTCGCTTAATTACGACGAAATGCGCATAAGCGCGAAAAACGATTCAAATTGCGTGACAAATGGATATTTCTTATGCCAAACACTAAAATAAAATATTTTAGTGCTTACATAAATTTTTGGATGTCCGGATGTATTCAGAACATAAGTTATGCGCGAAAGTGCAAACTTGTGCACTTTTTGACGCTTTTAGTCCCTGAATGACCCAAAAGTTTATTTTAGCACACCGAACCCCTCAAAGCCTATTTCTAAGCTATGTAAAGGATATTTATGGTATGTTTAACTTATGGTCATGTTCCGGAATGTCTGTTACAGTTCAAATTGGCATACTTTCACAGTTTGTCAAATTTAGTCCCTGTAAGCGATTTAACTCGATTTTGCCATACCAAAGCCTTCAAAACTTATTTCTAAGTTATGTAAAGGTTATTTAAGGTATGTTAAGCCTATTTCACTATTCCGGAGTGTTCGTTGCATTAAACGGGTTATATTTACGCATCAGTGCGCGTATAACCTTACAGAAAACGATTTAGAGCCCGAAATCGAACATGAATTGATATGTGCAAACAATACACATATTTATACAAATCCCAAGTATGAAATACAATATTTCATTGGTTTGGTATTTGTTTGATGGTTGAAGTGACACAGGTGTCACATATAACTAGGGCTCCCCAAAGCGAAAAGCTAGGTCCGACAAAACTTCTGTTCAACAGTTCCTGTAGTCGATTTGACAGCTCTTACAACCCTCCTGGTGCAAGACGGTAAGAGTACGAGTAATCGGGGCTGCCTCTGACGTGAGATTAAACTGAGATTCCACCTAATAGTTGTGGAAGTGAACCTGAAAGTTCTGCGGGTAGCACACCGAGAGAAATCACGAACAATTGGTGGATCCTCGATCCCTTTTTCCTTAGCCTTAACATCAGTAACGGTTACTACCATAGTGAGGTAATCCCTTCGTAGACACTTCTGGACCTCCATTGCTGAAATGATGCTAACCTTTACTCCACTCTGACACTTTAGAACAGATAACGATTCTTCTCTAGGGAGAAGGATACGCAAAAATTTCTTCTCACAGGGTATATCTGCGTGATATCTGTGACAACTGGCAAATAACTGGTAATTCCGTACAATCTAATCACTATTTATATTTCTTAATCTCATGCATTTAGCGTAATTTAATTACGTAACTGTGTCGTATACTGGATAACAGTGTTAGGACAAGAAAACAAAGCTAAAACATATGTTGGTTTTAGTTGTAAGGCGAAACCAAACAAACAATATCCTAAAAGTGTTGGTAGAAAGTGCTGCGTGCACTATTCACGGTTACACTATTCATGCCAGCAAACCGTGAAATCAGACCGAAACACTGAAAAACGACACTCGGATAACATAACTGAGTCCATTTATAGAAGAAAACATTATTATGAAAACACATCTTGCAAAGAAACAAGACTTTCCGGTATAACGCCCTAACCTCAAAAATGTCCGTTTCGGCTTAAAATATAGTATTTTTAACGCGTCCGAACCTATAACAAAGCATTTCCGGGACTTCGGAATAATGTCAATTGATGAAAAGCACACTAAAACAATGAGATGATATCAAAGGAATGTTCATAATCACAAGTTTCCGGCGTTACGCCGCTATGCACTAAACTAGTTCGTTAGCGACTCGACGAACTAGTAAGCGAAATTTCCGTCATCGTAGCAACCAAATGGAAACTCTAGTGAACTAGTTAAGCTAAATTTGGGACTCGGAATCACTTCATACAACTTTCGGATGCAAGAAAACAACTTACGGAAAATACTTGTCGGTGCGGCGCAAAAGCACCTTTATTCAATCGACGACCGAACGAAAGACATTTTAAGCGTCGGGATGCACTTTTTACTAGTTGGACAAACTATTTAGTATTAATTAAAGTCCCAATCCCTAATTACTCCACTAATGATGTACTTAAAACCCTAAACACCCCAAACTTCTTAATTACCAAAATATCTAGTTTTTAAGTATTTTTTTATAAAAAAATTTACACTTACCCCCCCCCCCCCACTCCAAGTTGGTGGATTCAAGTGGGTCCCACCCCACTTGATTAGTGTTGAAACTGGATGATTAGAAGCATGGTCTTGTAGGTTTGATTGACAATACATGAAGGTGAAGATAAGAACACTAAACACTACCATTTCATCCATTATCCTTATCATTTTTCAAACACCAAAAACTTTTTTTTCTCCTCCCTAACTCACGGCTGAACCAAAAAGCACTAAGACTACCATTTTCCTTCATAAACACATCACATTTCACTTACTTTAAAGCCTTACAAGATCATCTACACATGGGTTAGGCATGGAGCTTCATTAAGGAACTTCATGGAGCTTAAATATCTTCTAACCTTCTTGTTTAGCTTGTGCAATATTGTAAGATTTCAAACCTTTGTTTTTAAGCTTCATATTACTAGTAAATATCAAAAGTACAAGTTGATTATCTTGAAGATTAATAAAAATCTAACCAAAAACCCTAACCTCAAAGCTAATAAACACTAAATATACCTATATTATGTGTTGATTTATTAGATTAGTGTTAGCTAGTTTGCATAATTATGATGATTATGTTAAAGTAAGTTATTTAAGTGGGTGATCTTGTATGATTAAGAATGTAAATGATGATTTAAACATGGTAATGTTTAAATCTAAACAAGATCCTCAACCTTATGGTCCATGAACTTTACTACAACTTAAAAATGATTTATTACACATAAGGGATTTTTATAAAGAATAACCACCATGATTTTTATTATGAGCATCCTAAAAGTTTAGTAAACAAAGTGGTTTAAAGAGAAGATTTTGATTTGAAAATATAATAAAAATGGGGTCTTTAAAGTCCTAATAAATATGTGAAGACTTCATTATTTTTAACCAAGTTATTAAAAATATACTTATAAAAGTCCATGGAAATAAGGAGGAAAAGTGTATAAATCATGCATGCAAAGTTGTTGTAATAAAACTTGATTTAGAAATTGATTATGATTATGGGTTTAAACATGGATTAAACGCGTTTTGAAAACGTGGGAAACGTCATAGTTTAGGGGAAACTATGGTGAATTTTTCTAAAAATCTAATCGTGATTAAAAATGGGGTTAAAGGGTGATTAACAATGTTAAACGCGATTAATGGTTTTAAACGTCATTATAGAAGCTTTCATGAAAATGGTTAAGTCTTAAATGTTAAAGTGTTCATAGGAACTAAAACATGTATTTTCATAAAAATAAATGGTGAAAATAATAACCATATATATATATCTATATATATATATTTGGGCAAAAATTATATATATTTTGGAAAACTCATTAAGTATAAGTATTATGTGCTATGTGTATGTAATTAGATACACTTAGGGTGATCAAAATAACACACCCATGATTACAAGAAATACTTGTATGAAACAAGTATAATATGGCACAAAAATACATATACATGTTTCCTTCACATTCCAATGGAATGCTAGTAAAATCGGGCAATTAAATAAAATGGCCGAAATGGAAATACATAACACTTGATGACGACAATTTGGGCGTATCGACATCGTAAACAAGTTACTACAATGTCGAGTCTAAAAATAACATATTTTTAGACACTAAAGCGAACGCATAACTAAGTGGTAAAAAACAAGAATCCGGAAAGTCGAAAACTATAAAAATTACCAAGTATTTTCATGTGAAAAACGAACTTATTAAGTTACATGCTTGGTGAATTTTTGGTAAAAATTGCAAGAGTATATTTAATGGACTCACTAGGATTAGATTTGGGCTAGGCCCAATGACATTAAAAACTAGGGCTAGGCCCAATGACAGTAAAACTAGGGCTAGGCCCAATGACATTAAAAACTAGGGCTAGGCCCAATAACAAGAAAACTAGGGCTAGGCCCAATAACAATGAAGCGTGGGTTAAGCCCAATGACATAGGTTCGAAGCCGTTCGCATATAATTCAATACGTATAGAATGCATGAATACACATAACAATCGAGCGAGTAAACTATCAACGCTCTAAAATACAAAGTTGTTCCAAAGATGACAAACGAGAACATAATAAAGAATTCAAGATGAACAACTTGTACGAGGTCCGAAAGACCTAGTGTCTAACGAGATCAGTACACATGAAGGTTATTGACACGTACGGACGCTCACTTCGATATCATAATACACGGAACGCAAACTTGTGAGTTCATCTCCCTCCTTTCACTGTTTTCAATGTTTTGTTTTCAAAAACATCGAGGGGAAATACATGCTAAAACTATTGGTATGTTAGTTACGGAGTAGTAGATAACATGATCAATGTGCATAAGTAGGGAGGTAACATTAGTAACCATTAATCACTTAGTGACCAAGGTGCAAAAGGTGTAGATCTATTGGGCTTGAGGCACGCCCCACTCCTGGTTGGTATACCCTGGAGTGCTTTTGTGATCCCAATGATGACAAAGTGTTCTCGGTTTGGTTATTTGCTTATGGTACATTATGTTAGGGGGCTCGCTACCCACTGATAGATCCTTAACAGACTCCATGAATGAATCAGAACATACCATGAGTACAAGATTTCATTTTCATGAATACTATGAGTACAAGATTTCATTTTCATGAATACTATGAGTACAAGATTTCATTTTCATGAATACTATTATTACAAGATTTCATTTTCATGAATACTATGATTACAAGATTTCATTTTCATGAATACTATGATTACAAGATTTCATTTTCATGAATACCATGAGTACAAGATTTCATTTTCATGAATACTATGATTACAAGATTTCATTTTCATGAATACTATGATTACAAGATTTCATTTTCATGAATACTACGATTACAAGATTTCATTTTCATGAATACTATGATTACAATATTTCATTTCCATGAATACTACGATTACATATGATAACAAAAACTGCATGAACTCGCTCAACTTTTGTTGACTTTTTAAAACTACATGTATTTCAGGAAACAAGTCTTGAGCCGGTGATACATGATTGGATGCAATGATTACCTTTCTTACGTCACACGCAACACGCTTCCGCAACTAGCAGGGTGTGACAATATCTGGATAACCAATCCACACTAACCACCGCATCGAGACTATCAAGAATAGTAGAAAGAAGGTCGATGTCGAACACTTGTCCCACAAGGTTGAGTTTGCATCCCAACGAACATATGAGGCTTCAATCGACTTGTCATCAGCCGATTCCACAACAAGTTCAGTTTCAAGAAATATCAGGGTTGAACATAACAGGAACGAAATGATTAGCTTTCAAGAACGTGTTGGCCACCATGTTGCTGTAATCCTGGCGTCGCCCACGGCAACCCTAAGTGTCCTCCCATGAGCATCATTCCCATGTTGTTGTTTTCGTTACGAGAATTTCCAGTACTGCCGTCGTTCCCCTGGTTGTTGTCGTCTTAGTTTAACAATGGCCCATCCATGTCGTAGGCACCTTCCTTTCCATACTGAAGGCTACGATTATGAGTACCTTGATGTTGCCATGACGGTTGCCTCTAATGTCGTTGCTTGAAACGGGATCCTACGATCTTTCACCAACCAAGTTCATCTTTTCACATTCTATGCCACGTCCTAACGTGACGCTCATTTTGCTGATAGTCACACATTCCACATTATAATCTGTTGTCATCGCTTATGTCCCGATTGATTCGTAAGAGTTGACTCCCATGTGTCGCTGACTTGGTTTAAGGATTCGATTGAAGTCAATCTGCTGGAGTTCGTTGCCGGTAATCAAGGTCGTTCTAATACTGAGGTCGGTAAGGCACTACGATCATCCTCTAGTCCGTCGATTTTGCAAGTTGATTGAGTAATACACGGTATGTTGCTAGAGTGTTGCAGAAGTGATCGCACTTCTGTTGGGTTTTTCACATGTTTATCAGAGCAATTTCATCCGAATAAAATTAAAAACGCAGCTGAAATAATTATTTAAAACATGTTACTTACAAGATATAAAAACCATTTTATATGTAAAACCCAATCCCGGATCCATATACGAATATGCATGCTATCAAAAATCAAAACACAACCATAGAGTGTTAGAATACTACCTTCCAAGGAGTAAAGAGAAATGAGACGAATGATGCTTCTTGAACGGTTGCCTTCAAGTGTAGAAGACCTCAAGCTTGTATACCCCAAGCCTTCCAACAAACACCTTGTGTTTGTCACACCCTGGCTTTGCGGAAGCGTGGGTTAGTTTGGTGTGACTTCTTAATACCATAGCTTAATCATAACAAAGCTATATGAAAATAAAACCATGCAGATCATCCATTGATTTAAGTTTGAAAAGTAAAATACCACAACATTGTCCTAATACGTTGACACATGCAACGGAAATTACAACTTAACAACATAAAAACTTTGTTCTTAAAACACAACCCCAAATATAACGTAAACACTTGTTTAAGACTTGCGACTCGTCCAGGTAAAAGTCGCAATCCCTAAACGTGGATGATCCCGTAACTCTAACACAGCGGGAAAACGTAGCATACCGGGCCAGATCCTTAGTTCCCTTAAATACATGTAAGTTGGAAAAATCAACATAATGTTGAGCGAGTTCATGTGTAAGTGAGTATGTAAAACACTTGTAAGTATAAAAATCCCTGGTATGTAGCAGATAAGGAAAAAGAGATCACCAATGGTTTGCAAGGTCATTGATATGTGTGAAGTGCAAGTAGGAAGACTCAAACCTAGCGGATTTCGCGTTGGGCACAAAGTCACCCCAAGGTCCGTACGGGGTTGGGCTCGCTACACCCAGATAGATCTACCGCTTACGTCCCTCGGTCCTACAATGAGGATTAATGGCCTCCAGTTTCCCCCTACCCACTCACATGATCTAAGTAGTAACCCTCCTTACGCTAACCATACCATGTATAAAGTACTCGTATCATAGTAACATGTATTTCACCCCCGCAGTTTAGAAAACTGAAAACAGTTAAGAGAAAAGGGGGGACATGAACTCACAGTAATGCGTCCTCGAATACAGCAACTCAAACTCGGTCTGCAGCACGACAACCTACAACGTGCTAATATCTATTAGACGAACGGCAGTGCCTTAGCTTAGAGTTTTAACGTTCTTGGGGAAATAGTTAGACAACTATTTCGTGTTTATATTTCTTGGTTATCGTATAAATAGATTCCTTCCCAAGGATGGGGTATTCGTACATGTATCATGTATTTGGTTACTTAAAGTATTAACAAAATACATTTACAAGTCTCATATCCAACACTTTAAAGTTTTATGTCAAAACTCATGGCGATGTTTAATTCCGAGAAATAAAGTTAAACATACTTGTTAGAAACAAATAATTTTTCTAAGTCTTGGTATTTTTAGAAAAATTCGCCAGAACTTCCCCTAAAAACGGGAGTGTCCGTGCTAATACGCACATCTTTTTCTTTTTGAAATCAACCCATGATCATCAACAATCAACCCTTACGTTTTAACACGCAAAACACTACCCTTGACGTTTCAGTTTCAATATGTGCAAACTGGACTGTTTTCGGACGATTAAATAAAATACTTAACTCTTTCCAAAAATTCCCAAATTTTTGCAGAACATCCTAATCGACCCACAATTTATCGTGTAAAAATATCAAGGTCTAGTTCATTATCAATAATTTATAGAAAATCATTTACCGAACTGTGATCAGATTTGTTACATTCTGATCACAGTTTACGGAAAAATTCGTCAAAAATTCCTCGTGAGGCCGTTTATCGAAATTCCAGTTCGAGGGTCACAGATACATCCGTGACCATCTTTGATAAAAGTTTCAGAGGCTGGATCGGTTTAGGTTTCAAGTTGTGACTGAAAACGTATGACCCAATTTACTGCAGTTAATATCAGCCTTAGCTGCTGTCACGAAAACAGACTTTTAAAATAGTAACCGACCTCAGAAAAATACGATTCCAGCGCCATTTTCTTCGTTTTTCGAAAAGACACAATTTAGGCTTTTGAAATTCCGTTTTTCGAGTTTTTAAAGTCCGTTTACAGCCTGTTGAAGGCGGCTGGAAAAGTACATCAGCATGTTATTTCTCGGTTTAAACATTACTAAATCGCATCAACGAGTGTCCGAACAATGGATTTAGCCAGAAAACAACTTTTAAACATCGAGTATGATTTAACCAACCTCAAACCAACAAGATTCCGCTTCATGATTTAGACATAAGTAAACTTTTATGTAGCTTATATGTTCATAACTCATGTTTCATATTTTTCTAGTGTTCTTGAAATCTAGTAATTTAAACAACAATACATCATGCTATATGCCATAATTTTCGAACAAGATGAAATCAAGTGTAAGGAAACTTACTACTAGCCTCTAGCTAGGGAAGAATCTTGTGTGAAAATGATGAGAAAAAGATGAAAAACCAAGCTAGAACAATGCTCCTTTGAAACCCTTTCAAGTTGTAACCTCCATTGATCCTTCTAAGCTTGAATGGAAGGTATAAAGTGAAGGAGATGATGATGTTTAGAGGGGGTGATGGTGGTTTCGGTTTGGGCAGCCGAAACAAGAGGGAGAGAGAGTGAAAGATGGAATGTGAAATCTTGTGAAATGATAAGTTATCTAATGAACCATACTTCTTATAATTATCTCAATATTATGCTTAGTACAACAAGCAACATATCTATTAAACAATTCAAATATAATCTTACTAGATATTTGAAGCATGGCTAGATGGATATGTGGGGTCCCAATGGGAACTAAATCGTTGGGGGGGGGGGGGGTATAAGTGAAAAATTGTGACTAAATTAGTAAAGAGAAGTTAGGATGAAAGTAATGTGGTGGATTGATTTCTAGCGGGTGTTATGGCATACGGGGATTATGACTAGCCATAAATAATAGAACAAAGTGTCTGTCAAAAATTTTGTGTCCCGGGTAAAGTCCGGTTATACGATTAAATACCGTTCCGTTAAAATGTTTAATTATGCCGAAAAAGGTCCTTTATGTATATTTTTGTAACATAAATTATTCCCGGTACTTAGGAAAATATACGGGACCGTTCTGCAATGTTTTTGCACTTTATTAGTAATTTAAAATGCTGAGTTTTGTATTAGAGTGCAGAATTTTGTACTTAAAGTACGTTTTAGGCACATCCGGTCACTATAAACTTCACCTAGTGACGTAGTTCTACAATCCTCACCTCCCTACACTCACTACCAGTGTAGCAATCTATTCCCGGCTCATACTGGCCTTAGAGGCAGTGTCTGCCTGATGCTGGTTATGTCAGCATGTTTAATGGGTATCCCGTAGTGTGCTCACTGTGCTTGTTGTGCATCAAGGTTGTCACTGATGTTTGTGTATAAATAATAGAGTGACAATATAAAATGTGATGCATGAGCATGTATGTATCAGAAATCAGTAAGCAGTTTAATCACAGTTGTAAGCAAGCACAGTAATTAAGCAGTAATTAAATACTAATTAATTTGTATGGATACCTGGTTTGGTGAGGGTTGTCACATTCTCCCCCCGTTAAAGAAATTTCGTCCCGAAATTTAAGTTCTGCTACGAGATGCAGGGTTCTTAGGAAATAAATGGGGGTATTTCTCTTTCATTCGATCCTCACGTTCCCACGTGAATTCAGGTCCGTGCCTAGCATTCCAACGAACTTTGACGAGTTTGACACTGCTCCTGCGAGTTTTATTTACTTTCCATGTGACACCTGTGTCACTGAGACCATCAAACAAATACCAAACCAATGAAATATTGTATTTCATACTTTGGACTTGTATAAATATGTGTATCTTTTGCACATATCAACTCTTGCTCGATTTCAAGCTTGAAATCGCTTTCTGGAAGGTTATACGCGCACTGATGCGTAAATATAACCAGTTTAATGCAACGAACACTCCGGAATAGTGAAATAGGCTTAGCATACCTTAAATAACCTTTACATAACTTAGAAATAAGTTTTGAAGGCTTTGGTATGGCAAAATCAAGTTAAATCGCTTACAGGGACTAAAGTTGACAAACTGCGAAAGTATGCCAATTTGAACAGTAACAGACATTCCGGAACATGGCCATAAGTTAAACATACCATAAATATCCTTTACATAGCTTAGAAATAGGCTTTGAGGGGTTCGGTGTGCTAATATAAACTTTTGGGTCATTCAGGGACTAAAAGTGTCAAAAAGTGCACAAGTTTGCATTTTCGCGCATAACTTACGTTCTGAATACATCCGGACATCCAAAAATTTATGTAAGCACTAAAATATTTTATTTTAGTGTTCGGCATAAGAAAAATCCATTCGTCACGCCATTTGGATCGTTTTTCGCGCTTATGCGCATTCCGTCGTAATTAACCGAACAACGCAATCGTACGGCTAAACGAACCGACATCCGAGATATTTTTGAGCACATTTTAAGTTCCCTATACTTTAACTTCATTTTTGAGCTTTGAAATGGGGTTAACGGGCCTTAGAAGTGTCGGAAATGGCCTTAAACCCGTGCAGGGGCTGAAACTGTCACTTTTGAAACTTATGTTCTGATCAGAAGCCCCAGGCGGCCCGCCTGAGGTTTGTCTGATTCTGAAGCGGGCCGCATCAGCCCTTCAGATCAGCAAAGGTCAAGTAAACATCTGATTTTAGCTTTTAAACCCCTCCAAAGGTCAAGTGCCACATGTTGAACTCTTATGGTGGCCAAAAATCAGTCACCACAACATTGCAACAAGTGTACGGGCTAGATCATTCCCTCTTTTCCAAGAAACGATCCTAACGGTGGACCGAAAACTATAAATACCCAACCCATTTCACTTCTTTTCTCACTAGAATCTGATCAATTGTGCTCTAAGTTGAAACCTTTGTTTCATACCTGAGCTATTTTGATCTAGATTAGCATTCGGGGACCCTTCGTAAGTGTTCCTTCGTTCTTTTATTGCTTTTCGAGTCCGAAAGTCAAACTTTGTTTGACTTTGTGCATTGACCAGTTTATGGTCGATGCGAAGTTCGTTTGAACTTCATAACGTGAGCGTGATCACGATGGTTATAGTCCCTAGTGACTATACCTACTGATTACCACGCTATCTAGGCTCAGTGACGAGCCGTAGTTTCGGTCAGAATACGTATTCTTGCGTATTTTGTAACCAAACTACTCTTAGGTATCACAACCGTTTGTTGTGATACCAAACCTGTTTTCTAAACTTAGTTAAGCATGTTTTAACATGCTTAGCTCGTCACTTTTAGTTTAGTGCTTATATAGGGTCGTCAGGTAAGCGATCTAAACAATCGCTTATACTTTCGAACCCGACCCGTTTGGTCGATCATTAGGATCCGACCAAGCACATTAGGTGACCATAGTATATAGGGAATAACCTTCCGAGGTTATACCTTATGGTCGCTTCGTTTAAGTAGTTGTATGATAGGTAGTATATATGCCTTAGGTAAATTACCAAAATGCCCTTTTGACGCCAAAATTCATTTTAACCATATGTAACATAACTTTTGACATCTAAACTGATTTGACAACAATATTAGACATGTTAAGGCATATGTTACTTGTCATAGGACTAGTTAGACGTTCCGAACGCGTTTCACGCGAACGACGCGTTAAAGTAGCATAAGCTACCTAAACGGGTCGTAATGGGTCGTAAACACTTAGGTTAAGTTTCGTTTTAGCATGAAGGCTTTGTTAAAACCATATGACACGAGTCTCTATACTCGTTTGGTTTACGAACCCTCATTCTATCCAATCATCTGATCTAGGTCCGGTTATTAACATAGTTACCTATATTAGGTGCCTTTTGATATCCGCGATCTCTAGCATTGTTTGGTTGTTACTCAAGGACTACTAAGCAATCTCAAGTGAGTACATAGACCCCTATTTTACTGTTTTCCAAACATTTTGGGGTGGAACACATGTGCCTACTTGTTACTTTCAAGCTTTCCTGTTTTCACATCATATACATGCTATGTTCGTTAGTACATTATAGTACATGATTTCATTACATTTTATACTATGTATGTCCATTGTGTGCATACTTAGTCCATGGTTCTACATTACATTTCTGCTATGTATGTTAACTGATAGCATGCTAGCACATTGATTTACATGACTTTTCTGCTTTGTATGTTATCTTAGCATACTTAGTACATTTCTTATTCATCATATGCTTACATTTTGGCATGACATTTGGTTTGTTTAAACTATACTATACATATTCTTTTGATAACCCATTTTTACATGGTTATCCGACTGTCGCAAGACTTTGATGTATGAATTTTCACAATACCGCATAAATGTCTAATATCAGTATAGCATACATTTATTACACAAAACATAACTTTGATTTAAACCAAGTTTTACTTCAATACTTTGTTTTGTGCATTTCACCTATGGTTTAGTTGATGCATTTCACTAGCCATACATATCATTTTGGTTACACATTACATGATTTACAATTGACAAATAAACATTTTCAACATTGGTTATACATTACATGATTTACATTTGACAAATAAACATTTTCAACATTGGTTATACATTGCATGATTTACATCTTGACATAAACGTTTTGGTATATTATTCAATGCATTTGACAAATTGGTTTAAACATATACATCTTACATTGGTAGTTTGGTTTGATTAAGTGATTAAGTAACGATGCGTGTGTAATATGATACAAGCATGGTGGATACGCCGCTGGTACTTCCTATATATAAGTGTTTGTATGGTATTACATATCGTAGCGTTATTTGAATCATTTCAGTTTGAGACATATAACATTTTATACAAATAACATACTTTTCACAAGACATTGATTTACAAACAACTTATCTTATACAAACTCATTTTACAACGGTTATTCATTTAACCATACATTATTCTCTTATTTATACATATCATCTGATCTTATCGTTTTTCAAATGATTTACAAAACAAAGCAAATTACAAGGTTCATGACTAAGCATTTTCTCAAACATAAGTCATGAAACCTATTTTCACAAAACCTATGTATCTCACAGGCATTTTTATGCTGACGTACCTATTTTCACATGTGTTTTCAGGAGCTGTTGCATAAGATGATCAAGATACACATAGGCAGACTTGGGCTTTAGTGACAATAAAAGATGCAAGACTAGTTAATTATGTTGTATTTCCTTGTTTGTTAAGACATTGTAACACTTTTAATCAATAAAACGAAACTTCAATTGCCATGGATTTGAAACAATTATTTCTGTTACAACACTCCCCGACATTTCCGCCACGTTTTATATGTTCTACGTGGTCGGGGTGTGACACAAAAGATGGTATCAGAGCCAATGGTTATAGGGAATTAGGTTATTAGTAATGCTTTGACCTAGTCTATAACCTTCTTAGGACCCTAACGCGAGTTTACTTGCGTTTAGTCATAAAACAATATCGTCACCTATCCTTAGGCGACGACCACAACAAGAACATAAATTTCAAAACCGTTTTGAAAAACTAATCATCTGTTCTAGGATGATTGATTACTAGGGTTTGAACCCTCTATTGTAAGGTTTTGAACCCTCTGTTATATGGTTTTGAACCCTTTTGAGTTTTCAAAATCTCGTCAAGATTTTGGGTTTTAAATAATGTGAACACGTGCAAACTGGAAGGGTGAATGCATGTATTCTGGGTTTTCTGTCTAGGCAAGCACTTCGTATATATCTCATCAGACGCGAGACCAGTTGTGCTTACCTGGGAATTCTTGGGATGAGTGTTCACTTATAGGCGAGCATGTCTTCGCGATACATTATTTTTGATCCATTTACTTTGATTAATCACCGGGGTCGTTTGTTGCTTTGTAGTAACAAACAAAAGACCACTATCCTTGATTTCATCAGATTTGTTCATCTCATTCTTTTCGTCTAATTCTCTCACTCGTTTCATTTCATGTTTCCTCTTTTAGAATGCCTCCACGACGCGAAAATCCGGTATCTATTGAAGATCTGGCAGCTGTCATTACACAGCAAATGACTGCTGCAATCCCGAACATCGTTGCTCAATGTCACCAATGTGACAACTCGAGTTTCCGACTTTCACTTTCGTATCTATTGCGCGTTGACTTTGACTGTTTAGTTGTTTGATTTGTTTAACTTGTAACCGTACGTTGGATTATAAGTGAAATGAATATTGAATCTCTATGTGATTAATATCTGTAAAGTACTCGATTGCATGAACTTGTTAACTGTTTAAGATTTGAACAATTCGACGAAACGGGTTGTGTTTCGCCATAAACCAAGTCGACGAAACAGAGTTGTTTCGCCAAGCCCAGTTTCGCCAAAAGCCCAGTTCGGGCCCAGAACGTTAATTCGCGAATATTAACGAAACCGGCTTTCTGTTTCACACTTTTAACAAAAAACCGAAACCCTAGAGCTCTCCCTTGGTGTGACGGCATTATCGATTCCTACAAGCTCTCTCTGCAGATCTATTGTTCTCTCGGTTTTGGTTAGTACCACTTGCTTCTTTTATGTGTAATATACTTAAATAATATAATTGTTGTTGCTAGATTATGCATGAATTGAGGATTTATTATAATATGTGATCGCACGATTCAATGCTCATACACGTGATGGTAATCAGATTTGTTTGATCGTAGTTGTCAGCAATATAATGAATTTAATTTCTAATTGGACCTCAATCCAAAAGCTATTGACCACAACTGTTGCCTTTAATTGATCGATCACGTGTGTCTGATAAGAATGATTCGGTTTGCATGTGTCATATTAATCAATAAAACCTTAGTCAAACCAATCAAACTAATTGGTCCAATCACCTATTGAGGTGATTATTTATTGTCGTCCATTGATATGATAAAAAGGAATGATGATAAGCATATTGTTTTGATTTGTCGTGGTGATGAAGGTATGATTGTATGATAATGATCGGCGGATTAGGGTTTCTGGGTAACTGATAAATGACGTAACTAATGTGATACGTGACTGACATTTGACGAATCTGAACTTAATGACGAATCTGAAATACGACGAATCAGGATCTATTCGTCAAGAAATCAAACGACGAAACTGGGGTTTGTTTCGCCGAAGGGACTCTCGACGAAACTGAAGGTGTTTCGTCGAGTGGGGAACCTGTTTTAACTTGGTTTGTTTCTGTTAGAACTTAACTGACCTAATTAACTGCTGTTAACTGAATTGCATGTTTCGTATGTGTTTGAATACGTGTTATGTGCTACGTGATGATCGTTAACTCGGTGTTACCATGTTGTACTCGTACGTAAACTGATTATGGATACGTGCATACTCTAGGACGTGATTGATTTAATTGCGAGCACATACTTAGCATACCGAGCAAACCTAAGGTGAGTTCATTGCACTTCTTTAAGCATGCGTCCCGGTGGTTTTGGAATATCATTACCAATGCTTGTTTAGGGGCATTGGGGTTGGGCACACTCCCAGGTTATATTGGGCACACTCCTAGGTTATATTGGGCACACTCCCAGGTTATATTGGGCACACTCCCATGGTATATATTGGACACACTTCCAATATATAAGACTCTCTTACGATAATAACAATCTCAAAGCGAAACAACAAATTGACTTAACAGATATCTGGTAACTGCACACGTTAACAAAACCTTGAACTCACCAGCGTCGTCTGACACACTTGTCTGCATGCTTGCAGGTTTATAGGGTTATATCTTGTGGAACTTGCTGTCTGGAAGGCTGGAGTGGTCATGGGTCGAGAAACAAAGAATCTTCATACAAGCTTAATGGTTTATGTACACATGGTTTACGAAATACTTAACAAATGAATTATGCTTCCGCTGTATACAATGAATGACATATAACATTTGTAACACTTTATGTTAATGATCGAAAGTTTATTTAAATACATTTATGAGTTCAATGTGATTGGTGGCTTGGATCCTGGTACGACACACGCCTCGCGGGGTTTTCCGCATGTGGTATTTTAGGGGTGTGACAGTTTGGTATCAGAGCCACTGGTTATAGTGAACTTGGTTTTAAAAACATTTTTATAAAACCAGACTATAACCGAACAGTTTTGACAACAGAGAATACGACCATGACACTCAGCTCCAGATTGCAAGGTTCGTCTCTTGAACTCATTGTACTGCGTAACTAGTGAACACTTACATATGATATTGCATGTGATTGCACGTTTACCACAACAGTATGAACTTACGTATTACTTGCACGTGTTATATGACTACTAGGGTGGTGTTTCCCTAAACATTCGTGACTCACGTTTTGATGCTCTTTGTTTGCTACTAGAGTTTGAGGAACCATTCGACATGAGTTAGGAGGAGCTGAGATGAGCATGCAAATCACAATATTATTGTGGGTGCACACATAATAATAATAATGTGGGGTGCATGTGAGTCCCAGTGAGGCTTAACAAGTGAAGAAGGGGTTCCGCTCTGTTATTTGATTAATGTGAAACGTAACAAATTTATAGGAGTCATATCAGTGACCGTCTCCTACTCGAATGTGACCTTTTCACCTCTCTCTGAATCCTTTCGAATCTCGATGCCATCGAGTAGTACCTGAACACCCATCTGAATGCCTAGCGAAACGTGTAGAATGTTAGGTGCTTGCACGGACGTCCTTGTGCTGCTCTATATCTTTCTCGCTTCTCTTCGTTTGCTGAAACTCTATGTATTGACGTCTTAGACTCCGAAGTGTGGACACTTTGGCAACACTGCCACAGCATACCGCGTATTACTCAATCTACTTGCTAGATCGATGGACAAAAGGGTGAGCGTAGTATTTTACCGACCTCAGTATTTGGACAACCCTGATTACCGGCAACAAACACCAGCACATTGACTTCAATCGAATTCTTAACTCTAGTCAGCGACTCGTGGGAGTCAACTCTTACGAATCAATCGGAACATAAGCGATGACAACAGATTATAGTGTGAAATATGTGGCTACCAGCACAGTGAGTAGCGCGTGGCACAGAATGTGAAAAGATGGATTTTGATGGTGAAAGATTGTAGGGCTTCGTTTCAAGCAACGGCATTGGGGGCAACAGTCGCGACAACATCAAGATACTCGTAATCGTAGTCTACAGCATGGAAACGAAGATGACATTGACAGGGATTGACTGTTGCTAAGTCAAGACGTCAACAACCAAGGGAATAATGATAGTAATGGGAACCCTCGCAACCATAACAAAAACACTGGAAATGATGCTCGTGGAAGGACATTTAGGATTGGCGTAGGCGATGTCAGGCATAGCAGCAACATGGTAGCTTGTATGGGTAGCTGTTCGCTTCGTCTCTATTTTGCTTGACCCTGATACTTCTTGAAAACCAAATCTGATGTGGAATCGGCTGATGGCAAGTCAAATGAAATCTCATATGTTCGTTGGGGTGTAAACACGACCTTGTGGGACAAATGTTCGACGTCGACCTTCCTTCTACTATCCTCGATGGGTACAACGCAGTAGTTAGTGTGAGTTGGTTATCCAGGAATCACGCAGATATACTCAGTGAGGAGAAAACTTTGAGTGGAGAATCGTTATTTGTTCTAAAGCATCAGAGTAGTGCAAAAGGTAGTGCCATTTCAGCTATGAAGGTCAGAAGTGTCTACGGAGGGATTACTCCGTAGTGTTAGCAACCGTTACTGATGTTAGGGCTGAGGAAAAAAAAACAAAAAGGATCGAGGATCCACCAATTGTTTGTGTTCCCTCTCGGTTTGCTACCCGAGGAACTTTCAGGCTTACTTCCACAACTGTTAGGCAAAATCTCAGTTTAATCTCACGCCAGAAGCAGCCTTGGTCACGCGTACTCCATACCGACTTGCACCAGGAGGGCTGCCAGAACTGTCTAATCAACTTCAGGAACTACCGGGTGGGAGTTCTAGCGATCTAGCTCTTCGCCCTGGGGAGCTCCAGTACTATTTGTAAAGAAGAAGGACGGTACCTTCCGCATGTGTATAGACTACCGTGAACTGAACAAGGTAACTGTGAAGAATCGCTATCCTCTTCCACGCATCGACGACTTATTCGACCAGCTGCAAGGGTCGAGCTATTACTCGAAGATTGATCTAAGGTCAGGATACCATCAATTGAGAGTCCGGGATGAGGACGTCTCCAAAACAGCGTTCAGAACACGCTACGACCACTACGAGTTTCTAGTCATGCCATTCGGGTTAACGAGCGCGCCTGCGATTTTCATGGACCTTATGAACAGGGTGTGCAAACCCTATCTTGACAAGTTTGTTATTATTTTCATTGATGACATCCTGATCTACTTGAAGAGTCGGGAGGAACACGAGCAACACTTACGACTTATTTTGGAACTCCTACGAACGGAACAACTATACGCTAAGTTTTCAAAATGCGACTTCTGGCTTCGTGAAGTCTACTTCCTAGGCCACTTAGTAAACAAGGATGGGATCCATGTCGATCCATACAAGGTGGATTCGATCAAGAACTGGCCTGCACCTTGCACACCAACAGAAATACGCCAATTCTTGGGTTTGGCGGGTTATTACAGAAGATTCATCAAAGACTTTTCAAAGATTGCACAGCCGCTTACACTACTGACACAGAAAGGTGTTGTTTATCGTTGGGGTAATACACAAGGAACAGCGTTTCAGCACTTAAAGGATAGACTTTGTAGCGCACCTATCCTCTCATTGCCTGAAGGCACGGACGATTTTGTAGTCTACTGCGACGCACCCATCCAAGGTCTTGGATGTGTGTTGATGCAACGGGATAAAGTCATTGCTTATGCTTCGCGCCAACTTAAGATTCACGAACGGAATTACACAACACATGATTTAGAGTTGGGAGCTGTTGTCTTTGCGCTCAAGATATGGCGACATTACCTGTATGGCACTAAGTGCACCATCTACACTGATCACAGGAGTCTCGAGCATATTTTCAAGCAGAAGAAATTGAACATGCGGCAATGTCGATGGGTCGAACTACTTAACGATTGCGAATGTGCTATAAAGTACCATCCGGGCAAAGCCAATGTTGTGGCTGACGCCCTCAGTCGAAAGGACACCGCGCCTAAGCGCGTGCGAGCTTTACAACTCACTATACAGTCTAGTCTTCCTTCCCAGATACGAGATGCTCAGGTAGAAGCATTGAAACCAGAAAACGTCAGGGCTGAAGCCCTACGTGGCTCAAGGCAACGCTTATAACAGAAGGAAGATGGTGCTTACTATGTCACAGGACGCATTTGGGTCCCACTTTATGGTAACTTACGCGAGCTGGTAATGGATGAAGCTCATAAGTCTCGCTACTCAGTACATTCTGGTTCGGATAAAATGTACCACGATATCAAAACTACATACTGGTGGCCTAGCATGAAGGCTCACATAGCAACATACGTTAGCAAATGCTTGACTTGTGCGAGAGTCAAGGCGGAATACCAGAAACCATCAGGTCCACTCCAACAACCAGAGATACCACAATGGAAATGGGAACAAATTTCCATGGTTTTTGTTACAGGCCTGCCTAGATCTCAGCGCGGAAATGATACTATTTGGGTGATCGTGAATCGACTCACAAAGTCTGCACACTTCTTGGCTATTAAGGAAACGGATAAGTTCTCCACACTAGCAGACATATATCTTAAGGAAGTTGTCTCGAGGCACGGAGTGCCCACCTCCATCATCTCTGATCGTGACGCACGTTTTACTTCAGAACTGTGGCAAGTAATGCATAAATCTTTTGGCTCTCGTTTAGACATGAGCACAGCTTATCACCCTCAGACGGATGGGCAGTCTGAGCGCACTATTCAAACTCTAGAAGACATGCTTCGGGCGTGCGTAATCGACTTTGGCTATGGTTGGGAAAAACATCTGCCGCTTGTGGAATTTTCGTACAACAACAGCTACCACACAAGCATTAAAGCTGCTCCATTCGAGGCATTGTACGGGCGTAAATGCCGGTCGCCTCTCTGTTGGGCAGAGGTGGGAGATAGTCAAATCACAGGTCCAGAAATGGTAGTTGATACTACTGAAAAGATTGCTCAAATACGACAACGCATGGCGGCAGCTCGTGACCGTCCGAAAGTATACGCTGATAAAGATAGAAACTACTCGAATTCCAGGTTGGGGATCGAGCGCTACTCAAAGTTTCACCCTGGAAGGGTGTGGTTCGTTTTGGCAAACGCGGCAAACTCAATCCACGATACGTCGGACCTTTCGAAGTTATTAAGAAAATAGGCAGGGTAGCCTACAGATTCAACTTACCAGCTGAACTCAGTGCAGTTCACAACGTCTTTCACGTGTCGAATCTGAAGAAGTGTCTGTCAGATGAGACCCTCATAGTTCCTTTGAAGGAGCTCACTATCGACGAACAGTTGCATTTCGTCGAGGAACCTGTTGAAATCGCGGACCAGGATGTTAAGGTCCTCAAGAACACGAGAATCCCTCTTGTACGAGTTCGTTGGAACTCCCGCCGCGGCCCAGAGTTCACCTGGGAGCGTGAAGATCAAATGGAACTCAAATATCCCCAGTTATTCGGAACCAATGCAACTACTACTGAGGCTGAAGCTACCAATACAGAATTTCGGGACGAAATTCCAAATCAACGGGGGGATGATGTGACACCCCAAGAAAACCAGTAATTTTTCGCAAACCTGCTCGGGGAGCCGCGATACAATACAGGTAAAACTACGTCACTCAGTAACCGCATGCTAAATTTCGGGACGAAATTTCTTTCAAGTTGGGGATAATGTGACAACTCGAGTTTCCGACTTTCACTTTCGTATCTATTGCGCGTTGACTTTGACTGTTTAGTTGTTTGATTTGTTTAACTTGTAACCGTACGTTGGATTATAAGTGAAATGAATATTGAATCTCTATGTGATTAATATCTGTAAAGTACTCGATTGCATGAACTTGTTAACTGTTTAAGATTTGAACAATTCGACGAAACGGGTTGTGTTTCGCCATAAACCAAGTCGACGAAACAGAGTTGTTTCGCCAAGCCCAGTTTCGCCAAAAGCCCAGTTCGGGCCCAGAACGTTAATTCGCGAATATTAACGAAACCGGCTTTCTGTTTCACACTTTTAACAAAAAACCGAAACCCTAGAGCTCTCCCTTGGTGTGACGGCATTATCGATTCCTCCAAGCTCTCTCTGCAGATCTATTGTTCTCTCGGTTTTGGTTAGTACCACTTGCTTCTTTTATGTGTAATATACTTAAATAATATAATTGTTGTTGCTAGATTATGCATGAATTGAGGATTTATTATAATATGTGATCGCACGATTCAATGCTCATACACGTGATGGTAATCAGATTTGTTTGATCGTAGTTGTCAGCAATATAATGAATTTAATTTCTAATTGGACCTCAATCCAAAAGCTATTGACCACAACTGTTGCCTTTAATTGATCGATCACGTGTGTCTGATAAGAATGATTCGGTTTGCATGTGTCATATTAATCAATAAAACCTTAGTCAAACCAATCAAACTAATTGGTCCAATCACCTATTGAGGTGATTATTTATTGTCGTCCATTGATATGATAAAAAGGAATGATGATAAGCATATTGTTTTGATTTGTCGTGGTGATGAAGGTATGATTGTATGATAATGATCGGCGGATTAGGGTTTCTGGGTAACTGATAAATGACGTAACTAATGTGATACGTGACTGACATTTGACGAATCTGAACTTAATGACGAATCTGAAATACGACGAATCAGGATCTATTCGTCAAGAAATCAAACGACGAAACTGGGGTTTGTTTCGCCGAAGGGACTCTCGACGAAACTGAAGGTGTTTCGTCGAGTGGGGAACCTGTTTTAACTTGGTTTGTTTCTGTTAGAACTTAACTGACCTAATTAACTGCTGTTAACTGAATTGCATGTTTCGTATGTGTTTGAATACGTGTTATGTGCTACGTGATGATCGTTAACTCGGTGTTACCATGTTGTACTCGTACGTAAACTGATTATGGATACGTGCATACTCTAGGACGTGATTGATTTAATTGCGAGCACATACTTAGCATACCGAGCAAACCTAAGGTGAGTTCATTGCACTTCTTTAAGCATGCGTCCCGGTGGTTTTGGAATATCATTACCAATGCTTGTTTAGGGGCATTGGGGTTGGGCACACTCCCAGGTTATATTGGGCACACTCCTAGGTTATATTGGGCACACTCCCAGGTTATATTGGGCACACTCCCATGGTATATATTGGACACACTTCCAATATATAAGACTCTCTTACGATAATAACAATCTCAAAGCGAAACAACAAATTGACTTAACAGATATCTGGTAACTGCACACGTTAACAAAACCTTGAACTCACCAGCGTCGTCTGACACACTTGTCTGCATGCTTGCAGGTTTATAGGGTTATATCTTGTGGAACTTGCTGTCTGGAAGGCTGGAGTGGTCATGGGTCGAGAAACAAAGAATCTTCATACAAGCTTAATGGTTTATGTACACATGGTTTACGAAATACTTAACAAATGAATTATGCTTCCGCTGTATACAATGAATGACATATAACATTTGTAACACTTTATGTTAATGATCGAAAGTTTATTTAAATACATTTATGAGTTCAATGTGATTGGTGGCTTGGATCCTGGTACGACACACGCCTCGCGGGGGTTTCCGCATGTGGTATTTTAGGGGTGTGACAGTTTGGTATCAGAGCCACTGGTTATAGTGAACTTGGTTTTAAAAACGTTTTTATAAAACCAGACTATAACCGAACAACTCAGCTCCAGATTGCAAGGTTCGTCTCTTGAACTCATTGTACTGCGTAACTAGTGAACACTTACATATGATATTGCATGTGATTGCACGTTTACCACAACAGTATGAACTTACGTATTACTTGCACGTGTTATATAACTACTAGGGTGGTGTTTCCCTAAACATTCGTGACTCACGTTTTGATGCTCTTTGTTTGCTACTAGAGTTTGAGGAACCATTCGACATGAGTTAGGAGGAGCTGAGATGAGCATGCAAATCACAATATTATTGTGGGTGCACACATAATAATAATGTGGGGTGCATGTGAGTCCCAGTGAGGCTTAACAAGTGAAGAAGGGGTTCCGCTCTGTTATTTGATCAATGTGAAACGTAACAAATTTATAGGAGTCATATCAGTGACCGTCTCCTACTCGAATGTGACCTTTTCACCTCTCTCTGAATCCTTTCGAATCTCGATGCCATCGAGTAGTACCTGAACACCCATCTGAATGCCTAGCGAAACGTGTAGAATGTTAGGTGCTTGCACGGACGTGCTTGTGCTGCTCTATATCTTTCTCGCTTCTCTTCGTTTGCTGAAACTCTATGTATTGACGTCTTAGACTCCGAAGTGTGGACACTTTGGCAACACTGCCACAGCATACCGCGTATTACTCAATCTACTTGCTAGATCGATGGACAAAAGGGTGAGCGTAGTATTTTACCGACCTCCGTATTTGGACAACCCTGATTACCGGCAACAAACACCAGCACATTGACTTCAATCGAATTCTTAACTCTAGTCAGCGACTCGTGGGAGTCAACTCTTACGAATCAATCGGAACATAAGCGATGACAACAGATTATAGTGTGAAATATGTGGCTACCAGCACAGTGAGTAGCGCGTGGCACAAAATGTGAAAAGATGGATTTTGATGGTTCGAGAGTCTAGAGAGTACCTTCAGGCATGTACAATGTCCAAACGAGAGAAAGGTAGATTTCGCATCTAGTGTCTTTGAGAAACGAGCTTTGACGTGGTGGAACGGTGTGGTGAGAGATAGGGGTGCCGAAGTAGCACTTTCAATAAGACCGTATCTCCAACTTGGAATTCCAAATGTTTCCGGTTTGGATCTGCATAGGCTTTCTGTCTTTCGCGAGCCGCTTCGATGCGTTTTCGAATCTGCCCAATCTTATATGTCGTCTGTTGGACGATTTCGGGACCAACAAGCTGTCTATCACCTGCGTCAACCCAGCATAGTGGTGATCGACACTTGCGTCCGTAAAGAGCTTCAAATGGCGCGGCTCCAATACTAGTGTGGTATCTGTTGTTGTATGAGAATTCGGCCAATGGTAAATGCTTATCCCAGCTACCACCAAGATGCATTACACATGCTCTCAGCATATCCTTCAATGTCTGAATAGTTCTTTCACTTTGGCCATCAGTTTGCGGATGGAATGCAGTGCGCAAATTCAATTGTGAGCCAAAAGCTTCTTGGAAGGATTGCCAAATCCTTGATACAAATCTCCCATCTCTATCAGAGATGATTGAGAGAGGCACTCCATGACGTGCAACGATTTCTCTCATGTATATTTCCGCAAGTTTACTAGTATTGTCCTTCTCTTTGATTGGCAAGAAGTGCGCGGACTTTGTTAGGCGGTCAACAATCACCCAAATAGTATCATGGCCCCTGGGTGTCTTGGGCAGTTTCGTTATAAAATCCATTGAAATATGTTCCCATTTCCACTTGGGAATTTCAGGTTGTTGCAGAAGTCCCGAAGGCTTCTGGTATTCAGCTTTAACCTTGGCGCACGTTAAACACTTGCTCACGTAAACAGCAACGCCGCCCTTCATCCTGGGCCACCAATAATAATCCTTAAGATCCTAGTACATCTTATCCGCACCGGGATGTATAGAGTACCGTGATTTGTGTGCCTCATCAAAAATAACTTTTCTCAACCCACCAAACAGAGGAACCCAAATCCTTTTCATAAAACATAACGTTCCTTCCTCGTTTGGCACTAATTGCTTCTCCATCCCATGGAGATATTCTTCCTCAAGGTTTCTTTCCCTAAGAGCTTCTTTTTGCGCGGCACGAATGCGCAGGGAAAGATCTGTCTGGATAATCATCTCCAAAGCCCTAACCCTTATGGGCTTGATCCTTTCTTTAAGACTTAGGGCATCGGCGACCACATTCGCCTTCCCTGGATGGTACTTTATCTCGCAGTCGTAATCGTTCAATAATTCGACCCAACGTCTTTGTCTCATGTTCAGCTCTTTCTGGTTGAATATGTGTTGTAAACTCTTGTGGTCTGTGAAGATTGTACACTTCGTACCATATAGGTAGTGTCTCCAGATCTTTAACGCAAATATCACTGCGCCTAGTTCCAAATCATGCGTGGTATAGTTCCTTTCATGTACTTTCAACTGGCGTGACGCGTAAGCTATAACTTTCTGGCGTTACATCAACACGCAACCCAATCCTTGATGTGAGGCGTCACAGTATACCACGAAATCATCTGTACCTTCCGGTAGTGCTAAGATCGGCGCATTGCAGAGCTTATCCTTCAACAACTGAAATGCTTCTTCCTGTTTGATTCCCCAATCAAACTTCTTATCCTTCTGTGTGAGGAGTGTCAGTGATTGAGCGATTTTTGAAAAATCCTCAATGAACCTTCGATAGTAACCAGCCAATCCTAAGAATTGTCGAATCTCGGTTGGCGTCTTTGGAGTCTCCCAGTTCTTTATCGCCTCGATCTTTGTGGGATCGACATGGATTCCATTTCCATTAACTACGTGTCCAAGGAATTGGACTTCACGTAGCCAAAACTCGCACTTAGAGAATTTGGCATACAACTGTTTCTTTTTCAACAACTCCAGAATAGCTCTTAAGTGCTGTTCGTGCTCAGCCTTTGTCTTTGAATAAATCAAAATATCGTCGATGAATACAATCACGAACTTATCTAGATACGGCTTGCAGACTCGGTTCATTAGGTCCATAAAAACATCAGGCGCGTTTGTCAACCCAAACGGCATGACTAGGAACTCGTAGTGTCCATAACGAGTTCTGAAGGCTATCTTCGGGATGCTTTCTTCTTGTATTCTTAGCTGATGGTATCCAGATCGAAGGTCGATCTTAGAGTAAAAGCTTGAACCCTGGAGTTGATCGAATAGATCATCAATTCTTGGCAGAGGGTATCTATTCTTGATCGTCAGCTTATTCAACTCCCGGTAGTCAATACACATACGAAAACTACCGTCTTTCTTTTTGACAAATAAAACTGGAGCTCCCCAAGGTGAGAAGCTTGGTCGGATGAATCCTTTGTCAAGTAACTCCTGGAGTTGTATCGATAACTCCTGCATCTCTGACGGTGCAAGTCTATAAGGTGCCCTAGCTACAGGCGCGGCGCCTGGAACTAAGTCAATGTGAAATTCCACTTGCCTTTGGGGTGGCAATCCTGGCAAGTCCTCTGGAAAGACTTCAGGATATTCCCTCACGACAGGGATGTCTTCGATTTTCGGCTCAGCAGCTTTCTTATCCACGATGTGTGCCAGGAAGGCAGCACATCCCTTTTGTAAACACCTACGAGCTTTCAGGCAACTGATAATTCTTAAGGGCGTATCCCGCTTCTCCCCATGAACCACAATTGTTTCTCCATCTTCGGTTGGGATATGAACTACCTTTTCGTGACAAACAATCTCAGCCTTGTTGCTTGATAACCAATCCATTCCTACCACCACGTCGAAGCTCCCCAGTTGGACTGGTAGTAGATCCAAAGTAAACTCACGCTCTCCCAACTCGATTACACAACCTCTGACCACTTCATTGGCTTCTACTAATTTTCCATTCGCCAATTCGATTGAGTAAGGAATATTTAATTTACTAGCGGCTAATCCAAGCATATTCTTAAACTCTAATGATACGAAGCTATAATCGGCACTAGTATCAAATAAAACGGATGCAAAGCGTTGGTTTACAGGGAACGTACCAGTAACAACATTGGGATCCTGGCGCGCTTCCCTTGCTTCGATATTGAAAACCCTTCCACACGCTTGATGCAATCCTGGGCAGTTCCGCTTATAATGCCCCATATCACCACAGTTAAAACAACCCATTCTTTGACCATTTCCTGCTCCATTCCCAGCTTGATTGTTGTTTTGGTTCGCATTACCAGCTTGATTCACATTGTTGCCTCGATTCCCGTTTCCTCCATTGTTTCCTTGTGGGCGATTCCCAATACCACCACGATTATTATTTCTATTCCCAAATCCTCCTTGGCCTCCCCGGCCAGCACTAGCCCAGCAAGAATCCTTCAAGTGACCAGTCTTTCCACAAGCTTCACATACTTTTGGCCCTCATGGGCCAGGATGATGACGTTGGCAGGAGTTACACTTGGGATGTGCACCCATATATCCCTTTCCTTTCCTTCTAGTACCAGTCGTAGTTTGGACTGGCACGCTTGGTTCTCCTTTCCTGCCATCACTGCTTGCGCCTTGTTTGAAATTCGAGAATTTTCTTTTGTTATCCCCGGACGACTCTGCATGAGTCTCCTTCTTCCTTTGCTCAACATCAGAAAACTTGTTTAGGCGGATCGCCTCCTCAGTGAGAGCTACGCTTAGATCGATCGCCTCAGTGATTGTTGCCGGTTTTGAAGAGGTCACCATACTAATGATTTGAGGAGCTAAACCCCAAATGAAGCGCTCAATCCGCTTGAATTCTGGCGTGACCATATAAGGTACCACTTGTGATAGGTCGTGAAACCTCTGAACATATTCCGCAATTTTCGGACCGTCCATCTTCAAATGCCAGAACTCAGTTTCCAACCTCTGGATTTCAGCGCGAGAGCAATACTTTTTGCGCATGAGCTCTTTCAGCTCGTTCCACGTCAATGCGTAGGCTGCGGCTTCACCAAGTGTTTGGACTTGTAAATTCCACCATGACAGGGCTCCGTTCAAGAATAGCCCAGAGATGTAAGTGACCTGCTGATTAGGAGCGCATTTGCTCATGCGGAGAACTGATTCTGTCTTTTTTGCCCAACGAACAAAAGCAACAGCACCTCCGGTGCCATCAAAGTTTACGGGTTTGCAGTCTAAGAACTGCTTGTAGGTTCACCCTGCACATACGTTACAATATATGAATGGCATTAGCAAACTTGCTATAGATATCCAATGTATCATGGTATGCCTTAATAACTTAGTATTACCATGAGGCGGATTGTTGTTGCCGTTATTGCTTGAGCTGCCTCCGCTAGGTCCTCCTTGAGAGGCGGCGTATTGCGCGATGGCGGCAGCGATGATTTGTTGAAGTTCTGCCTCATTGCCAGGCATGCGTGGATCACGTCTCGGTGGCATCTTCTAAAAGATGGTTTACGCGAGTCAGGTCATGGTAGGTAAAGTGTGCGTATAAAACGATAGTAATAATACATAACATCTCATGTTAAAATAAACCAATACATAACATCTCATGTTATAAACAATCAATCACACAACATCCCATGTTATAAATATATCAATAAATCATCCATGCATGTAATGAGAATACTGCGATTAAGCTTTTATATAACCAAGACCACGATTACAATGTTTACAAGTTCCACAATTGTAACATACATCCAAAAAGGGACCAAGGGTCACAGCGCCCTTGCCCGAAACATCTAAACATATACAAATACCAAACATCAAAATTCAGAATCGTCAGGTGGTCTTCAAAAAGCTATGTAGCCGACTTAATCGCTGTCTTCTCATCAAAAGTGGTGGTACCTGCATCAAACCAAAAGAGCCCTCATGCTGCTGGTGGTGGAGGAGGAAAATGAAAGTAAAACAAACAGCGCATGAGGAGCCAATCCTCCTCCATGGCGTGGTGAGAACGTGACAGATGCTCTAACTGCTGCTCCAAGGCCTGAACACGACGCGTCAGCGCGTCATGCTGTAGCATAAATGAAACGAGGACATCCTCCGTGGAAGGCCCGACAAAATAGGGATGGTATGGGTCTGTCGGTGGCACGACGGATGATGATGTCCAGAGAAAAGGCTCGCTGGATGGAGTAAAAGGTGGTACAGCGAACGGTTGAACAGGGGGGACAGCAGTATGGTGAGGGATCTGCGGTGCAAACTGATCCCCTCCGGTCAGAAAAGGTACATGTCCAAAAGGCTGATGAGAGGGGCCCTCTCCAGGACGCGGCGGAGGGTTCTCCTGGAGAAAAGTGACGGGCAGATCCGCGCGATGCGCATCAGTAGTGTGTGTGGGGAACAAGGGGGCATCAAAAGGAGCTAAAGCTGGTGCATCTGGTACTACAAAAGGCGGAACATCATCATCGGCCTCTATCCACCCATTCTGGGTGTCAGCATACTGAGGGTCGACATGAGCCTTGAAGAGTGCATGGTCGGGCTCTAGAGGCACCGGGTCAGGAATAGGAGCAACAACATCAGGCTCAGCGGGTATATCCGCATGAATAGGTGGTGGAACAGTGGAAGCTACCGACTCAAAAGAATCAGGAATCGACGAATCAGAATGGGCCTCCTCAACAGGAATCTCAACTAACGGAGGAGGGACATCGTCTGCAATCGGGGCCCCGCCCTCATGGTGGTCCTCAGGGGGACCCGCGAATAGATCGAGGTCGTCATCGAACTCAAAATCGTGTGGCAAATCCTCTGCAGCAAATGCAGCGTGTGGAACAGGAGCAGGGATCTCCACAAGAGGTAGATCCCTGGCAGGAACACCATCAGCATGAGGTATATCATCCCCAAAATCGGGTATAGCAAAAGGCTGGAATGCATCCTCGTCCGTGCTGTCTGTATCTGATGTATGAACCTCTGAATCAGTGTACATCGGGTCGTCAGAGTCTACTGCCACTGGGTCTGAAACCCCGCTCGATGAAGACATAGTGTCTGTAATACAACCACAGATATGCACATATATCAATCATATAATCAAGTAAACACATTAGTCACCAATAAGCAATCAATTAGTTCTCCTAGTCCCACTAGCCTCCCAGCCTCTCAGACTGCTCTTCCTAGTCCCACTAGCCTCCCAGCCTCCCAGACTGACTCCCTAGTCCCACTAGCCTCCCAGCCTCCCAGACTGACTCCCTAGTCCCACTAGACAACTACCTCAGCCTCCCAGACCGAGCCTCAGCCTCCCAGACTGAGCCTATAACTAGCAAATAAAATGTGCTCAACATTTGTTTGTAAAAACATTTTGGATCTGGACTTAAGTGGTATGCAGTGTAAAAATGTTTTCGTGAGAGCCCTAGTGATCATAGTCTAGACTCGAGAAGGAATCCTAGTTCGCTATGATCAGAGCTCTGATACCAAGCTGTCACACCCTGGCTTTGCGGAAGCGTGGGTTAATTTGGTGTGACTTCTTAATACCATAGCTTAATCATAACAAAGCTATATGAAAATAAAACCATGCAGATCATCCATTGATTTAAGTTTGAAAAGTAAAATACCACAACATTGTCCTAATACGTTGACACATGCAACGGAAATTACAACTTAACAACATAAAAACTTTGTTCTTAAAACACAACCCCAAATATAACGTAAACACTTGTTTAAGACTTGCGACTCGTCCAGGTAAAAGTCGCAATCCCTAAACGTGGATGATCCCGTAACTCTAACACAGCGGGAAAACGTAGCATACCGGGCCAGATCCTTAGTTCCCTGAAATACATGTAAGTTGGAAAAATCAACATAATGTTGAGCGAGTTCATGTGTAAGTGAGTATGTAAAACACTTGTAAGTATAAAAATCCCTGGTATGTAGCAGATAAGGAAAAAGAGATCACCAATGGTTTGCAAGGCCATTGATATGTGTGAAGTGCAAGTAGGAAGACTCAAACCTAGCGGATTTCGCGTTGGGCACAAAGTCACCCCAAGGTCCGTACTGTTGGGCCTGGGGTTGGGATCGCTACACCCAGATAGATCTACCGCTTACGTCCCTCGGTCCTACAATGAGGATTAATGGCCTCCAGTTCCCGCCTACCCACTCACATGATCTAAGTAGTAACCCTCCTTACGCTAACCATACCATGTATAAAGTACTCGTATCATAGTAACATGTATTTCACCCCCGCAGTTTAGAAAACTGAAAACAATTAAGAGAAAAGGGGGGACATGAACTCACAGTAATGCGTCCTCGAATACAGCAACTCAAACTCGGTCTGCAGCACGACAACCTACAACGTGCTAATATCTATTAGACGAACGGCCGTGCCTTAGCTTAGAGTTTTAACGTTCTTGGGGAAATAGTTAGACAACTATTTCGTGTTTATATTTCTTGGTTATCGTATAAATAGATTCCTTCCCAAGGATGGGGTATTCGTACATGTATCATGTATTTGGTGACTTAAAGTATTAACAAAATACATTTACAAGTCTCATATCCAACACTTTAAAGTTTTATGTCAAAACTCATGGCGATGTTTAATTCCGAGAAATAAAGTTAAACATACTTGTTAGAAACAAATAATTTTTCTAAGTCTTGGTATTTTTAGAAAAATTCGCCAGAACTTCCCCTAAAAACGGGAGTGTCCGTGCTAATACGCACATCTTTTTCTTTTTGAAATCAACCCATGATCATCAACAATCAACCCTTACGTTTTAACACGCAAAACACTACCCTTGACGTTTCAGTTTCAATATGTGCAAACTGGACTGTTTTCGGACGATTAAATAAAATACTTAACTCTTTCCAAAAATTCCCAAATTTTTGCGGAACGTCCTAATCGACCCACAATTTATCGTGTAAAAATATCAAGGTCTAGTTCATTATCAATAATTTATAGAAAATCGTTTACCGAACTGTGATCAGATTTGTTACATTCTGATCACAGTTTACGGAAAAATTCGTCAAAAATTCCTCGTGAGGCCGTTTATCGAAATTCCAGTTCGAGGGTCACAGATACATCCGTGACCATCTTTGATAAAAGTTTCAGAGGCTGGATCGGTTTAGGTTTCAAGTTGTGACTGAAAACGTATGACCCAATTTACTGCAGTTAAAATCAGCCTTAGCTGCTGTCACGAAAACAGACTTTTAAAATAGTAACCGACCTCAGAAAAATACGATTCCAGTGCCATTTTCTTCGTTTTTCGAAAAGACACGATTTAGGCTTTTGAAATTCCGTTTTTCGAGTTTTTAAAGTCCGTTTACAGCCTGTTGAAGGCGGCTGGAAAAGTACATCAGCATGTTATTTCTCGGTTTAAACATTACTAAATCGCATCAACGAGTGTCCGAACAATGGATTTAGCAAGAAAACAACTTTTAAACATCGAGTATGATTTAACCAACCCTCAAACCAACAAGATTCCGCTTCATGATTTAGACATAAGTAAACTTTTATGTAGCTTATATGTTCATAACTCATGTTTCATATTTTTCTAGTGTTCTTGTAATCTAGTAATTTAAACAACAATACATCATGCTATATGCCATAATTTTCGAACAAGATGAAATCAAGTGTAAGGAAACTTACTACTAGCCTCTAGCTAGGGAAGAATCTTGTGTGAAAATGATGAGAAAAAGATGAAAAACCAAGCTAGAACAATGCTCCTTTGAAACCCTTTCAAGTTGTAACCTCCATTGATCCTTCTAAGCTTGAATGGAATGTATAAAGTGAAGGAGATGATGATGTTTAGAGGGGGTGATGGTGGTTTCGGTTTGGGCAGCCGAGACAAGAGGGAGAGAGAGTGAAAGATGGAATGTGAAATCTTGTGAAATGATAAGTTATCTAATGAACCATACTTCTTATAATTATCTCAATATTATGCTTAGTACAACAAGCAACATATCTATTAAACAATTCAAATATAATCATACTAGATATTTGAAGCATGGCTAGATGGATATGTGGGGTCCCAATGGGAACTAAATCGTTGGGGGGGGGGGGGGGTATAAGTGAAAAATTGTGACTAAATTAGTAAAGAGAAGTTAGGATGAAAGTAATGTGGTGGATTGATTTCTAGTGGGTGTTATGGCATACGTGGATTATGACTAGCCATAAATAATAGAACAAAGTGTCTGTCAAAAATTTTGTGTCCCGGGTAAAGTCCGGTTATACGATTAAATACCGTTCCGTTAAAATGTTTAATTATGCCGAAAAAGGTCCTTTATGTATATTTTTGTAACATAAATTATTCCCGGTACTTAGGAAAATATACGGGACCGTTCTGCAATGTTTTTGCACTTTATTAGTAATTTAAAATGCTGAGTTTTGTATTAAAGTGCAGAATTTTGTACTTAAAGTACGTTTTAGGCACATCCGGTCACTATAAACTTCACCTAGTGACGTAGTTCTACAATCCTCACCTCCCTACACTCACTACCAGTGTAGCAATCTATTCCCGGCTCATACTGGCCTTAGAGGCAGTGTCTGCCTGATGCTGGTTATGTCAGCATGTTTAATGGGTATCCCGTAGTGTGCTCACTGTGCTTGTTGTGCATCAAGGTTGTCACTGATGTTTGTGTATAAATAATAGAGTGACAATATAAAATGTGATGCATGAGCATGTATGTATCAGAAATCAGTAAGCAGTTTAATCACAGTTGTAAGCAAGCACAGTAATTAAGCAGTAATTAAATACTAATTAATTTGTACGGATACCTGGTTTGGTGAGGGTTGTCACAGTGTTTAGCTAGGATTTCTACACTTATGAACTCACTAAAATCCCTCTCTTGGAACCAACTCTTGGAAACCTTCTTATGGCCGATTTTAGAGAGAGAACAAAGGTGATTTTACACTTGAAATAACTTGTAAGATCAAAACCCATGAAGCCCTACCCTTGGCCGAAATTATGGGAGTGTTTCTTAGAGTTTAGCACTTGATTTGTTTCAACATAAGAGCCTCCTAAATCAGCCATAAGATGACCGAAAATTGAGAGATTCTCATCTTATGATTTTTTTTGCCATAGAAAAACTTTATAAATGTTGAGAGAAATTGCCACCATTTTAGCCCAATCAAGTCCCTTCTTCCACATGCATTTGCATGCTTTCTCATTGGACCAAAAGTCTTCCCTAATCAAGATCCATGCATTTGCATGTTTTCTCATTGGCTTAAAATGTCTAGGGAAGAATACCCAATCAAATGCCATCTAACATGTAAGATGTGCATGTAAGTTGATTGGCCATTTTGTCTTGGGAAGGGGGGGGGGGGGGGCTAGCTTATATTTTTTATAAAAAAAATTCAATTCTTTTATAAAATTTAAGTCTTGTTTATTTTATACCTTTTATAAAATATAACATCATATGTTCACAAGACTTTATACAACTTTTTATGATGTTATTTAACCCATTAAATAACAAGATAAAATATTCTCTCAAAATAAATTATCCATATAATTTATTGGTTTGTCAAGTGCAATGATTTAGAAAACCAATTTCTAAATATTATAAGTGTTAATATTTATTTGTTTGATCACATCATAAATAAATATTATAAGTGTTTGTCTAGCTTGTATGACTCGACTTGGATCATAACGTACTAGCCACATCAATTTAATATGTGTCTTGGGCATACAGAGTCCAACAATCTCCCACGTGCACAAGATACATAGAAGATTGATGCAAGTAGTAAATGACGCCTAACTACGGTTTACTACCCCTAATACGTATGACTATATGTCCCATTCAATAACGTCATCCCTTTCAAGTCCCTTACTTGAACATGATTTAGGTGAATCTATCATTTATCCTTTCGTTACAGATGTCATGTCACACCCCGACCGCGTATAACATGCAACCGCGGCGGAAACGTCGGGGAGTGTTGTAACAGAATTAATTGTTTCATAACCATGGCATTCAAAGTTGTATTTTATTTATCAACATAAGAGTTTCATTGTCTTTAAACAGGAAATAAAGAGTTCATAACATAATTAAACTAAGTCTATCTCCGTTTTATGTCTCTAAGGCACAGGTCCGCCCTAGTGTCACGATCATCATCTTACGGAAAAGCTCCTGAAAACACATGTGAAAATAGGTACGTCAGCATAAAAATGCCTGTAAGATACATAGGTTTTGTGAAAATAGGATTCATGACTTATAAGTTTAGGAAAAATTGTTTAATAACAGTCAGTCATGAACCTTGTAAGTTGTTTTGTTTTGTAAATCATTAAAAGCAATGATATGTATAAATAAGAGAATAATGTAAGGTTAAATGAATAACCAAGTAAAAATGAGTTTGTATAAGATAAGTTGTTTTGTAAATCAATGTCTTGTCAAAATAAGTTGTTTATGTAAAATGTAATATGTCAAGTATTGAAATGATTTAAGTAACGCTACGACATGAAATATCATACAAACACTTATTTATAGGAAGTACCAGCGGCGTATCCACCATGCTTGTATTATATTACACACGCCTCGTTACTCGAATCATTTACCCAAGCCAACCATCAATGTAATTTGTTCATGTATAAATGAATTGTCATGTGTTAATGTGTAAACCATATTGAAATGTCTATGTCCAATGTAATCCACTAAATGTGTATATCAATGTCAAAATGTTTATGTTAATGTGGATCATGTAATGTTTACCCAAAAATATCATGTATGGTAAGTGAAATATATCAACTAAACCATATGTAAAATGCACAAAAACAAGGTATTGAAGCAAAACATGGTTTAAATCAAAGTTATGTTTTGTGGAACAAATGCATGCTATACTGATACAAACATTTATGCGGTATTGTGAAAATGCATACATCCAAGCCTTGAGACTGTGGCGATAAACCCTTAAACAAATTAAAGCTTTATCTAAGTTATGTATATCGAATTCGGTCATTCCTTCCAATCCAAACAAACCCAGGATTTCAGGAACGGGAGTTGTCAATTCCTATGGTACCACTACCTACTAACGAACGGCGTAGCTAATGTTAATGAATGTATTGTTCCATTGTAAACAACCCAAATGTCATAACAAAATGTAAGCATGTGATGAAAACAACTGTACTAAGTACGCACACAATGGACATACTTAGCATGAAATGTAATGTAATGTAAAACAATGTACTAAGTACGCACACAATGGACATACATAGCATGAAATGTAATGTAAAACAATGTACTAAGTACGCACACAATGGACATACATAGCATGAAATGTAATGTAAAACAATGTACTAAGTACGCACACAATGGGCATACATAGCAAGAACACAATGAAATCATGTACTATAAATGTACTAATGAGCATAGCAAGTATATGATGTGAAAGCAGGAAAGCACGAAAGTAACAAGTAAGCACATGTGTTTCACCCCAAAACGTTTGGAAAATAGTAAAAGAGGGTTTAACAAAGCAATGCTAGAGATCACGGAATCAAACGGCACCTAGTATAGGTAACTACATTAATAAACCGGACCTAAATCGGAAGATCTGATAGAATGAGGGCTCATAAACCAAATGAGTATGGGAACTCATGTAATATGGTTTAACAAAGCCCACATACTAAAACGAAACTTAACCTAAGTGCTTGTGACCCATTACGACCCGTTTAGGTAGCTTATGCTACTTTAACGCGTCGTTCGCGTGAAACGCGTTCGGAACGCCTAATTAGTCCTATGACAAGTAAAATATGCCTTAACATATCTAATATTGTTACCAAATCAGTTTAGATACCAAAAGTTATGTTACATATGTTTAAAATGAGTTTTGGTGTAAAAATGGCATTTTGGTAATTTACCTAAGGCATATAAACTACCTATCATAAAACTACTTAAACGAAGCGACCATAAGGTATAACCTCGGAAGGTTATTCCCTATATACTATGGTCACCTAATGTGTTTGGTCGGATCCTAATGATCGACCAAATGGGTCGGGTTCGAAGGTATAAGCGATTTATTAGATCGCTTACCCTTACGACCCTAGACAACGTGGTAATCAGTAGGCATAGTCTCAAGGGACTATAACCATCATGATTACAATCACGTTGCGAAGTTCAAACGAACTTCGCATTGACCATAAACTGGTCAATGCAGAAAGTCAAACAAAGTTTGACTTTCGGACTCGAAAAGCAAGAAAAGAACGAAGGAACACTTACAAAGGGTCCCCGAATGCTAATCTAGATCAAAATAGCTCAGGTATGAAACAAAGGTTTCAACTTAGATCACATAAGATCAGATTCTTGTGAGGAAAAGTGAAGGGTGGAGGTGGGTATTTATAGTTTTTGGTTCACCGTTAGGATCATTTCTTGGAAAAGGGGGCACGATCTAAGCCGTACACTTGTTGGAAAGTTGTGGTAACTAATTTGCCATCCACCATAAGAGTTTGACACTTGGCACTTGGCCTTTGGAGAGTGTTAAGGGCTGTTAAAAGCTGAAAAAAAACATTTTGCTGCATCTGGCCCCTACTTAAGGACCTAGTTTGGCAGATTTACAGTTTCAGTCCCTGCAACCTCAAAACTTGGTTTTCGATGCGTTTTTTTGACACGTTTAAGCCCCGTTAACCCCATTTCAAAGCTCTAAAATGAAGTTAAAGTATAGGGAACTTAAAATGTGTTCAAAAATATCTCGGGTGTCGGTTCGTTTAGCCGTACGGTTACGTTGTTCGGTTAATTACGAAGGAATGCGCATAAGCGCGAAAAATGATCCAAATAGCGTGACGAATGGATTTTTCTTATGCCAAACACTAAAATAAAATATTTTAGTGCTTACATAAATTTTTGGATGTCCGGATGTATTCAGAACGTAAGTTATGCGCGAAAATGCAAACTTGTGCACTTTTTGACGCTTTTAGTCCCTAAATGACCCCAAAAGTTTATTTTAGCATACCGAACCCCTCAAAGCCTTTTTCTAAGCTATGTAAAGGATATTTATGGTATGTTTAACTTATGGTCATGTTCCGGAATGTTCGTTACAGTTCAAATTGGCATACTTTCGCAGTTTGTCAAGTTTAGTCCCTGTAAGCGAATTAACTTGTTTTTGCCATACTAAAGCCTTCAAAACTTATTTCTAAGTTATGTAAAGGTTATTTAAGGTATGTTGAGTATATGTTGATGTTCCGGAGTATTTGTCGCATTAAACTGACTACGTTTACGCAACAGTTTGCGTATAAATCTCCAGAAAGCGATGTAGAGTTTGAAATTGGATAAAAGTCAAAGCATGAAAAATGTAAAACATAACCAAAATAACATTGGGATCAAATGACATTGTTTTATTGATAATGGTACTGTTCATAATGATTACAAGCATAGATGTTACAATCTCCCCTACTTGTGGAAATTTCGTCCCGAAATTTATTTAGAGGAAACTCGTGGGAAAAGATGCGGATATTTCGCCTTCATTTGATCTTCGCGTTCCCAAGTAAACTCGGGCCCACGTTTAGCTTCCCAACGAACTTTGACCAAAGGAATGCGCTTGCGTTTGAGCCACTTGACTTCACGTTCCATGATTTCCACAGGTTTCTCAACAAATTTCAGTGTTTTACCAACACGAATTTCATCAAGTGGTATGTGGAGGTTCTCATCAGCTAAACACCTCTTGAGATTGGACACGTGAAAAGTTGGATGAACATTTCCAAGTTCAGGAGGTAACTCAAGTCTGTAGGCTACCTAACCGATTCTTTCGACGATCTTGAATGGTCCAACGTATCTAGGTGCAAGTTTTCCTTTCTTTCCAAATCTGATCACACCTTTCCAAGGTGAGACCTTAAGTAATACTCGATCACCGACTTGAAATTCCAAGGGCTTGCGTTTTGGATCCGCGTAACTCTTCTGACGGCTTCTAGCTGTCTGAAGGTTATCACGAACTTTCTTGACCTTATATGTTGTCTCTAAAATGAGGGCAGGTCCAGTAAGCTGAGCCTCGCCGATCTCATTCCAGTAGAGTGGTGAACGACATTTTCGACCATAGAGAGCCTCGAAAGGAGCCATTTTGATGCTGGTGTGATAACTGTTGTTGTAGGAGAATTCGATCAACTGAAGATGTGAATCCCAACTACCACCAAAATCGATCACACAAGCTCTAAGCATATCCTCCAGAGTCTGGATTGTTCTCTCAGATTGACCATCCGTTTGCGGATGATAAGCCGTGCTCAGATTAAGTTGGGTCCCCATAGCAGATTGCATGGTTCTCCAAAAATGAGAAGTGAAGCGAGCATCTCTGTCAGAAATGATGTTCAAAGGAACACCATGTCGAGCTACTATTTCATCCACATAGATTTTAGCAAGTTTGTCAGCAGAAAAATCCTCACGGATTGGCAAGAAATGCGCTGACTTAGTAAGACGATCAACAACTACCCAGATGGCATCATGACCTTTCTTTATGCGTGGAAGTTTGGTAACAAGATCCATAGTAATGTTTTCCCATTTCCAAACTGGGATCTCTGGTTGCACCAATAAACCCGAAGGACGTTGATGTTCAGCCTTAACCTTAAGACAAGTAAGGCATTTTGATACGTATAAGGCAATGTCTTTCTTCATACCAGGCCACCAATAATGAATACGAAGATCCTTATACATCTTATCTGAGCCCGGATGAATAGAATAACGAGACTTATGGGCTTCATCCATAAGCAAGGTACGAAGATCATCCTGGCTTGGGACCCACAAGCGATCCATGAAGTAATACGATCCATTGTCCTTCAGTTCCAGATCAGGAGTTATGTGATAGGGAAATTCCTTATCCATCAAACCTTGTGAAACACAAGATTGTTGAGCCTGAGAAATGCGTGCTTGGATATCGGATCGAGCTTGAATAACAGATTGAATACGTACACAATGAAGCTTAGTACGTTCCTTACGACTCAATGCATCAGCTACGACATTCGCCTTACCAGGATGGTAGCGAATTTCGCAGTCATAGTCGTTTAGTAGATCAACCCAACGTCGTTGCCTCATGTTGAGTTCTTTCTGATTGAAGATATGCTGAAGACTTTTGTGGTCAGTGAAAACCACACATTTTGTACCGTACAAATAGTGTCTCCAAATCTTAAGAGCGAAGACAACTGCACCCAACTCAAGATCATGAGTGGTGTAGTTCTTCTCATGTATCTTCAACTGCCTCGATGCATATGCTATGACTTTGTTCCTTTGCATGAGGACACAACCAAGACCCAATTTAGATGCATCGCAATAAACGACGAAATCATCATTGCCCTCAGGCAAAGTTAGAACAGGCGCGTCGCAAAGCTTCCGCTTCAAGTGTTGAAAAGCTTCCTCTTGTTTGAATCCCCAGTCAAAGGGTTTGTTCTTCTGAGTTAGAGCAGTTAGAGGAACTGCAATCTTTGAGAAGTTCTCAATGAAGCGGCGGTAATAACCCGCTAGACCAAGAAAAGAACGAACCTCAGTGGGAGTAGTAGGCGTATCCCAATCCTTAATCGCACTGATCTTGGAGGGATCTACATGAATACCTTGTTCGTTGATGATATGTCCTAAAAATTGAACTTCTTTAAGCCAGAATTCACACTTGGAGAATTTGGCGAAAAGTTGCTCTTTCTTTAGGAGTTCCAAAGTAAGACGAAGATGTTGCTCATGATCAGCTCGCGTCTTAGAATGAATCAAGATGTCGTCAATAAAAACAATGACAAACTGATCCAAATAAGGTTTGCAGACCCTATTCATCAAGTCCATGAAAACAACAGGAGCATTAGTCAAACCGAATGGCATGACTGTGAACTCATAGTGCCCATAACGAGTGCGGAAAGCTGTCTTGGGAATATCTTCTTCATGCACCCGAAGTTGATAATATCCAGAACGTAGATCAATCTTCGAAAAATAAGAAGCGCCCTGTAACTGATCAAAGAGATCATCTATGCGAGGTAGGGGATATCAATTCTTGATGGTAAGCTTGTTAAGCTCACGATAATCGATACACATCCTAAAGGATCCATCCTTCTTCTTGACAAAAAGAATGGGAGCACCCCAGAGTGAAAAGCTAGGACGGATAAAACCTTTGTCAGAGAGTTCCTGAAGCTGCTTAGACAACTCTTGTATCTCAGACGGTGCAAGACGGTATGGAGCTCTGGCAATGGGATTTGCACCAGGTACGAGATCAATGCGGAACTCGACTTGGCGTGCTGGGGGTAGACCAGATAACTCTTCAGGGAAAACTTCAGAATAATCCCGAACGACAGGAATATCTGAAATAGACTTACCCTTGCCTTTATCTGCTGTAACATGTGCGAAGAAAGCCACATAGTTCTTCCGCAGATACTTCCGAGCTTTAAAACAAGACATGAGCTTGAGACCACCAGACGATTTCTCACCTTGAACCTGTAGGATCTCACCTGTCGAAAGCGGCACACGAACGATCTTCTCGAAACAAACTACCTCTGCGTGATGCTTGGATAACCAATCCATTCCCACAATAACGTCGAAGCTTCCAAGTTGCATAGGCGTGAGGTCGATAGGAAAAAGATGGTCGTTAAGATTCAACTGGCAGTTGCGTAGAACAGAATCAAGAACAATGGGTTCACCACTAGCAACTTCTACTGTCAAGGGTTTTCCTAGTTTCGTTCTAGACACGCGAAGCATTGGCTCAAAAGACAATGACACAAAACTCTTGTCGGCACCCGAATCAAAAAGAACAGATGCAGGCTGATTATTAATAAAGAACGTACCGTTCACCACATTATCGTCCGCCTGTGCCTCTTGGGCATTCATGTTGAAGACTCGCCCTCGAGCCTGAGCCTGATTCTGATTTGGATTCTGATTCTGGTTAGCTAGCCTTGGGCACCGGTTTCTGTAGTGGGTCAGATCCCCACAGTTATAACAAGCACCTGGTGGGTATTGTGGTCGTGTAGCTTGACCCTGTTGCTGAGCAGGAGGCTGAGCAACTTGTTGAGCCGGGTTCTGAACTGCGCGATTCTGAGCAAACCGACAAACATCGGCAAGATGACCTGACTTCCCACAGTTAGTACAGAAACGACACTGATGTTGCGGCTGATGGTGACTGTTGCATCTATTGCACAAAGGTGCATTCCCTGAATAACGCTTCTTTGCTGGAGGCTGTGCGGGTTGGTTGGGAGCTGCCTGGTTAGCTTGGGCAGTGACAGCAAAATTTTGGGAAGCCTTACGCTTCCTTGACCCTCTCGAAGAACCAGAATTCTTTCCATTCTTGTTTTGACCTTTCTTGCTATCTTCCTTGTCAGATGACTGTTTCTTGCCCTTGTCACCCTTCCTGTGTAACTTATTCTTCCGAATCTGTGACTCAGTCAATGTTGCTGATAACTCGATCGCCTGACGGAGTGTGGTAGGGTTACTACCAGTAATGATGTCTTGTACTGAGTCAGGTAGGCCGTTGATGTATCTTTCGATAGCCTTGTCGAGTGGGGTAACCATTGTTGGGCATAGCAGACTCAACTCCTTAAGCCTATCAGTATATGCCCTGTGCTCGCCACTATCTTGCTTCAAGTCATCAAACTCTTTCTCCAACGCTCGCTGTTCATGGCGAGGACAGAATTCCCTCATCATAAGAGCCCTAAGTTCAGCCCAAGTTTGTGCTAGAGCAACTTCTGCACCACGGTCTCTCATAACCCCGTTCCACCATGTGAGAGCCCTCTTTTGAAACACGCTAGAAGAAAACTCGAACTTGCGATTATCCGGACACTGCACGTGGCGGATAGTATTCTCAATGCTCTCGAACCATTGAAGAAGCCCAGTCTCTCCTTCAGAACCACTAAACTTGAGTGGTTTAGCCGAGTTAAAATCCTTGTATTTGCATGGAGCATTGTTATTGTTGTTGGCTTGGTGCCATTGAGCAAAGAGATTTGGGAATTGGGCAGCCATTTGCTGCGCAATGATTTCTGCCAGCTCGGCAGTCGCTATCTGGTTTTCGCGTCGAGGAGGCATTCTAAAAGAGGAAAACATGAAAGGAAACGAGTGAGATGATTGGATGAAGAGAATGAGATGAAACAAAATCAACAAAAGCAAAGATGGTGGTCATTTGTCCGCATTACCAAGCAAACAAATGATACACAGTGACTAATCAAAGTAAATGGATCAAAAATAATGTATTGCGAAGACATGCTCGCCTATAAGTGAACACTCATCCCAAGAATTCCCAGGTAAGCACAACTGGTCTCGCGTCTGATGAGATGTATACGAAGTGCTTGCCTAGACAGAAAACCCAGAATACGGGCATTCACTCTTCCAGTTTGCACGTGTTCACATTATTTAAAATCCAAAGCTTTGACGAGATTTTGAAAATTTGAAGGCACAAGGCCGAAAATTTAGTCAAACTGGAAGAGTTGAAAACCTTACAAAAGAGGGTTCAAAACCTTGTAATAAATCATCCAAAAACAGATGATTGTTTTTCAAAAATCATTTTGGAAAATTTGGTTTTTTTGTTTTGATAATCACCTAAGGATAGGTGATGTACATGTTTTAAGATCTAAACACAAGATAACTTGTGTTAGGGTCCTAGAAAGGTTATAGTCTAGGTCAAAGCATCACTAATAACCTAATTCCCTATAACCATTGGCTCTGATACCAACTCTTCTGTCACACCCCGACCGCGTATAACATGCAACCGCGGCGGAAACGTCGGGGAGTGTTGTAACAGAATTAATTGTTTCATAACCATGGCATTCAAAGTTGTATTTTATTTATCAACACAAGAGTTTCATTGTCTTTAAACAGGAAATAAAGAGTTCATAACATAATTAAACTAAGTCTATCTCCGTTTTATGTCTCTAAGGCACAGGTCCGCCCTAGTGTCACGATCATCATCTTACGGAAAAGCTCCTGAAAACACATGTGAAAATAGGTACGTCAGCATAAAAATGCCTGTTAGATACATAGGTTTTGTGAAAATAGGATTCATGACTTATAAGTTTAGGAAAAATTGTTTAATAACAGTCAGTCATGAACCTTGTAAGTTGTTTTGTTTTGTAAATCATTAAAAGCAATGATATGTATAAATAAGAGAATAATGTAAGGTTAAATGAATAACCAAGTAAAAATGAGTTTGTATAAGATAAGTTGTTTTGTAAATCAATGTCTTGTGAAAATAAGTTGTTTATGTAAAATGTAATATGTCAAATATTGAAATGATTTAAGTAACGCTACGACATGAAATATCATACAAACACTTATTTATAGGAAGTACCAGCAGCGTATCCACCATGCTTGTATTATATTACACACGCCTCGTTACTCGAATCATTTACCCAAGCCAACCATCAATGTAATTTGTTCATGTATAAATGAATTGTCATGTGTTAATGTGTAAACCATATTGAAATGTCTATGTCCAATGTAATCCACTAAATGTGTATATCAATGTCAAAATGTTTATGTTAATGTGGATCATGTAATGTTTACCCAAAAATATCATGTATGGTAAGTGAAATATATCAACTAAACCATATGTAAAATGCACAAAAACAAGGTATTGAAGTAAAACATGGTTTAAATCAAAGTTATGTTTTGTGGAACAAATGCATGCTATACTGATACAAACATTTATGCGGTATTGTGAAAATGCATACATCCAAGCCTTGAGACTGTGGCGATAAACCCTTAAACAAATTAAAGGTTTATCTAAGTTATGTATATCGAATTCGGTCATTCCTTCAAATCCAAACAAACCCAGGATTTCAGGAACGGGAGTTGTCAATTCCTATGGTACCACTACCTACTAACGAACGGCGTAGCTAATGTTAATGAATGTATTGTTCCATTGTAAACAACCCAAATGTCATAACAAAATGTAAGCATGTGATGAAAACAACTGTACTAAGTACGCACACAATGGGCATACTTAGCATGAAATGTAATGTAATGTAAAACAATGTACTAAGTACGCACACAATGGACATACATAGCATGAAATGTAATGTAAAACAATGTACTAAGTACGCACACAATGGGCATACATAGCAAGAACACAATGAAATCATGTACTATAAATGTACTAATGAGCATAGCAAGTATATGATGTGAAAGCAGGAAAGCACGAAAGTAACAAGTAAGCACATGTGTTTCACCACAAAACGTTTGGAAAACTGTAAAAGAGGGGTCTATGTACTCACTTGAGATTGCTCAGAAGTCCTAAGATAACCACCAAGCAATGCTAGAGATCACGGAATCAAACGGCACCTAGTATAGGTAACTACATTAATAAACCGGACCTAAATCGGAAGATCTGATAGAATGAGGGCTCGTAAACCAAATGAGTATGGGAACTCATGTAATATGGTTTAACAAAGCCCACATACTAAAACGAAACTTAACCTAAGTGCTTGTGACCCATTACGACCCGTTTAGGTAGCTTATGCTACTTTAACGCGTCGTTCGCGTGAAACGCGTTCGGAACGCCTAATTAGTCCTATGACAAGTAAAATATGCCTTAACATATCTAATATTGTTACCAAATCAGTTTAGATACCAAAAGTTATGTTACATATGTTTAAAATGAGTTTTGGCGTAAAAAGGGCATTTTGGTAATTTACCTAAGGCATATAAACTACCTATCATAAAACTACTTAAACGAAGCGACCATAAGGTATAACCTCGGAAGGTTATTCCCTATATACTATGGTCACCTAATGTGTTTAGTCGGATCCTAATGATCGACCAAATGGGTCGGGTTCAAAGGTATAAGCGATTTATTAGATCGTTTACCCTTACGACCCTAGACAACGTGGTAATCAGTAGGCATAGTCTCAAGGGACTATAACCATCGTGATTACAATCACGTTGCGAAGTTCAAACGAACTTCGCATTGACCATAAACTGGTCAATGCAGAAAGTCAAACAAAGTTTGACTTTCGGACTCGAAAAGCAAGAAAAGAACGAAGGAACACTTACAAAGGGTCCCCGAATGCTAATCTAGATCAAAATAGCTCAGGTATGAAACAAAGGTTTCAACTTAGAGCACATAAGATCAGATTCTTGTGAGGAAAAGTGAAGGGTGGAGGTGGGTATTTATAGTTTTTGGTTCACCGTTAGGTTCATTTCTTGGAAAAGGGGGCACGATCTAAGCCGTACACTTGTTGGAAAGTTGTGGTAACTCATTTGCCATCCACCATAAGAGTTTGACACTTGGCACTTGGCCTTTGGAGAGTGTTAAGGGTTGTTAAAAGCTGAAAAAAAACGTTTTGCTGCATCTGGCCCCTACTTAAGGACCTAGTTTGGCAGATTTACAGTTTCAGTCCCTGCAACCTCAAAACTTGGTTTTCGATGCGTTTTTTTGACACGTTTAAGCCCCGTTAACCCCATTTCAAAGCTCTAAAATGAAGTTAAAGTATAGGGAACTTAAAATGTGTTCAAAAATATCTCGGGTGTCGGTTCGTTTAGCCGTACGGTTACGTTGTTCGGTTAATTACGAAGGAATGCGCATAAGCGCGAAAAATGATCCAAATGGCGTGACGAATGGATTTTTCTTATGCCAAACACTAAAATAAAATATTTTAGTGCTTACATAAATTTTTGGATGTCCGGATGTATTCAGAACGTAAGTTATGCGCGAAAATGCAAACTTGTGCACTTTTTGACGCTTTTAGTCCCTTAATGACCCCAAAAGTTTATTTTAGCATACCGAACCCCTCAAAGCCTTTTTCTAAGCTATGTAAAGGATATTTATGGTATGTTTAACTTATGGTCATGTTCCGGAATGTTCGTTACAGTTCAAATTGGCATACTTTCATAGTTTGTCAAGTTTAGTCCCTGTAAGCGAATTAACTTGTTTTTGCCATACCAAAGCCTTCAAAACTTATTTCTAAGTTATGTAAAGGTTATTTAAGGTATGTTGAGTATATGTTGATGTTCCGGAGTATTTGTCGCATTAAACTGACTACGTTTACGCACCAGATTGCGTATAAATCTCCAGAAAGCGATGTTGAGTTTGAAATTGGATAAAAGTCAAAACATGAAAAATGTAAAACATAACCAAACAAACATTGGGATCAAATGACATTGTTTTATTGATAATGGGACTGTTCATAATGATTACAAGCATAGATGTTACATGTCATGTTAAATCCAGAGACATAGAGTGATCACTCTCTATTGATTTAACTTTAGCAGGCCTTAGACATCTTACTCTCAACGAATAAGAGGAACAAATCCCATCTTGACTACATACGTCTCTCACAATCACCTTGTACCACACCTGAGCTTAGCCTTATGTACTGTCATATTACTAACAGCGAAGAAATAAGTCAAGGTACAATATTTGGTGAATATCAAGACCCAATATGTATCTCAGGTCTGAGGATACTATGATATTCTCCTTTACTCAAATTTACTTATGATCAGTTACGAAGGATTCCATGCAGTAATATTTGAGAGCGAGTCAGTCCAATATTTATATCCCACAAATATCTATGAACCTTGGCAACAACACTTTGCTCTATATTCATACCTAATGAATATCCACCAATCCAAGTTCATAATAGTCTTACATTCATATTTGTTCCCACAAGGATGATCGACTACGGACATTTAGAATAAGTAACTTATTCACGGATTTAAACATGCTAAAAGGAACATAACTCAAAATACCATAAAGAGTTATATTAACAATTATTCCAATATCCAAATACAAAATAGATCAAATCCAATCACTAGAATATCGAAGTCCTAAGGCATAAGTATGAGCCTTTCATGCTTTGCCCATTCAAGGAGCTTCGTGAGTGGATCCGCAATATTTTGATCAGTGTGAACTTTTGCGAATACATATCTTTCTCTTTTTCAACTTCATCCCTTATGTATCCTTTCAGATGCACATGTGTTATTCTTTGATTATTTATAAAATTCACCGGGGTAACCCTTTATCCAAAAAAAAAAAAAACTTCATCCCTTATGTAGTTGAAACTCCGCTCAATGTGCCTAGTCTTTCGATGTACACGAAGTTCCTTGATTTAAGCAATCGCACCATCGTTATCACAAAGATCTCTAGGGGTCCTGAATGTTAGGAACCACCCCTAGATCGGCAATAATTCAAGTGGCAGGTCCACATGAATCATCTCGATCAATGAAGCGGCGACGTATTCTGATTCTGTAGTGGACAATGCGACCCTGATTGTGATCGAGAACCATCTCGATTAGTTTGGAAACTCGTATCCATGTAACCCTTTACAACGAATTCCGAAACTCGCATCCTTGTAACCCTTTACAACGAGTTATTCTTCACCAGATCTATATATTAGAAATGTATCCTTAGTCCTTCTGAGGTATTTCAATATATTTATAACAGTCACTTAATGACGTTTCTCGCTGGTATCTTCTCTTAAAGCGCATAACTTGTCTGGTCTAGTGCATACCATTAAATACATAATGAATCCTATAGCAGACGCATATGGGATTCTTTTCATTCTTTCTTGCTTATCCTTTCATAGAGTTCTTTATCTTGAACCTTTTCAAGACTTTGTCAATGCACTTTGGTTTAAACCTATCTAGCGCCTTGATCTATCCCTATAGACCTTTATTCCCAGAATGTAGGCGACTTCACCAAGATCCTTAATGGAAAAACAACTTCCAAGCCAAGCTTTTACACCTTCCATGGTTGGAATGTCATTCCCAAATAGTAGAATGTCATCGACATACAGTACTAAAAAAGTGATGGCGCTCCCACTAGCTTTCTGATACACACAAGCTTCATCGACGTTCTTGATGAATCAAAATTCCCAATTTGTTCATCAAAACGGTGATTCCAACTTCTCGATGCTTGTTTCAATCCACATATTGATTTCTTTAACTCGCATACTTTGTTAGGATGTTTTGGATCGACAAAACCTTCAGGCTTAACTATATAGACATCTTCCTCAAGATATCTATTAAGGAAAGTCGTTTTGAGATCCATTTGCCAAATCTCATAATCATATTGTGCAAGTATGGCAAATGATATCCTAGTTGACTTTAGCATCACCACGGGCGAGAAGGTCTCATCATAATCAACCCTTTGAGTTTGAGTGAAACCTTTTGCTACAAGTCTTGCTTTACAAGTATCCAAGTTACCATGTATATCGTTTCTTTCCTGAAAACCAACTTACTTCCAACTACTTTGGAGTTAAGAGGTGCTACGACCAATTCCCATACTTGGTTGTTATACACGGACTGCATCTTTACGTTCATGGCTTCAAGCCATTTGTCACAATCGAATTTTGACATTGCATCATGGTATGTGGTAGGTTCACCCGAATCTACCACGTAGCATCCATCCATGAAAAATCCATATCTTTCAGGTGGACTACTTATTCTACCAGATCTGCGAACGTTTCGTGTGTATTGATCAACCACTTGATCGTTTTTCAACAACCTTTTGTTGAGTGCTAGTTTTAACCAAACGTGTATCGGTTTGTGGTTCTTGATCCTTATCAAGTTCCACTTGTTCTAATAATTCCTTCCACAAGGAACTTATCTTCCAAGACTCAGCCTTTCGAGCAACAAATACCTTTTGCTCTGTTGGATCGTAGAAATAATATCCTATACCATCTTTAGGATATCCTACAAAGATACACTTAGTGGATTGTACTTTTATTTGGGGTGTATTGCTTCACAGAAGCTTCACAACCCATACCTTTAAATAGGATAATGATGGAACCCTTCCATGCCATATTTCAAAAGGTGTCTTATCCACTTTCTTGGTTGGACCATACGGGCCACGGAGAGCAAAGCGTAACACCAAAATGATAGAGATAATGTGCTCCTAGCCATCATAGAACAAACCATATCCAAATAGAGTTTGATTCCTCCTCTATCGAAATGAAGAACTTTAAAAGAGTTGATTTTGTACTTCACTTTTTGAAGATTCTGAACGTTTCAAAACTTCTTCTTTGTGTCAAGTACACATAACCATAACTACTATAGTTGTCAGTAAAAGTAATGAAGTATCTTTCACCATTCCTAGTCATTGGCTTAAAAGGATTACATACATTCGAATGTATGATACCTAATAAATCTTTTGCCCTTTCCCACTAAGGGATTACTTGGTCATTTTACCTTGTAAATAAGATTCGTATGTATCAAATGAACCAATTTCATTTGTTTCCAAAAGACACTTTTTTCGAAGTGTTTACATGCGACATCTGTTTATATGACCAAGGCGATAATGCCAAGGATAGGTTTTACTCAAATCCATTTTGAGTTTCTTGGTGATTGATTGGTACATTAAACTATCAAATGATGTATTATTATGAACCAATTCATAAATACCATTTGAAGGCATAGGTTTAAAGTAAAACATGACATTCATCGATATTAATGTCAATGTTTGCAAACTTTAAGTCAAAACCATATTGTCTTATAAGGGAAACTTGAATAATGTTCCTAGTCAAACTAGGAGCATTCAAGACATTTTAAAACAATTTCCAAACCATTTGGAAGTTTCAAAACATAGTCTCCTTTCCTGAAATGTTTATTTCTTTTGAACCTTTTGCAACGAATTGCAAATATGAGTTCCACATCCGGTATCTAATACCCATGTGTTAGAAGAAATATCATTAAGGTCAATATGTATCATTAAGATTGTACCTGAGGTTTGCCTAGCATCCCTCTTGTTTTTCAACTCTTTGAGATAGGTTGGACAATTCCTATTTAAATGCCCTATCTCACCATACTCAAAGCATGGATCATTCATGGCAACCTTTGCCTTCTTTTCTTTTGGTTTTGGTGGTTTCGCTTTAGTCTTTCTAATCATTTCCCTTTGAATTACCCGTTTCCATTTTCAACATTTGCTTTGGTGTCGGGGTGATGCCCTTTCTAGTTCCCACCCTCATTGATCGTTAGAATGGATAAAACCCTTTTATCCATATTGAGCCTTTCGAGGTGATCAACGTGGCTTTTCATCTTAAAGACATAAGATGAGTCCGATTGGGTTTCCTCCATTCGACATGCATGAAGTGCTTGAACCGTTTCGAAGCGTTCTACCCTTAGGAACATTTCCTACAATTGGTTAATCATGTCGTATGCTCATGATGTTCAAAATCCTTTTGAATCTCGGGAATCACAATTCCTAACATGAGACAAGAGTTTTGCATAGTATCCAATCGTTATAGGCATCCTTATCTTCCATAAGATGTTCATTGGGATTAGGATCGTTCAACACATAGGATATCTTTTCTTACTTGAGAACGATTCTTAAGTTTCGATATAAATCCATAAAGTGTTATGATTGATACGATCCTTTTCAAGGATTGTTTTTAGTGATAGGTTACGGACGGTTTGGGTAATATTGTTAGCGGCCATCTACAAAATTTAACAAGGTTCAATTTTAGTATTTTCGATATTATTATATTTTAATCATTAATACCCTTTGTGTCTCATAGACAATTAATAATTAAAATCTAGAATCCAACGTTACATTTAAATATTGGTTAGGTGACCTTTATCCCTCTATTTAAATTAACAAGGTAGTCAACGTTTGACAATTGCAACTCTTTGCAACTTCTAGCCATATGGGATCGGCTAAACATCTTTATGTTTAGTTGGCATGTTTAATCCCATCAACACCTTTGTTCCCCATGCTTCGGTGACCCTAAGTTCATGGTATCCAAATCAAGTCGTCCAACTTACACACACGTGTGAGTTTATTCACATAAGTGGTTAGGTGACCTTTATCCCACAAACATGGTAAACCCACCTCGAATATACAAGTTCCTTCAAATGTGGTTAGGTGACCTTTATCCCACAAAAGAGTTCCCAAGTGATTCGAGTGTTGTATAAAAGGATGGTGTTTGACTTGTTTTTATAAAAGGGATTTTTGAGTTTTCAAAAATTCTAGTTTAGAAAACTTTATGTACCATACATTTGCATGCATTCAAATCAATGGTACTTTTGTGAAAACAAATTTTCAAGGTTCTTTTTAATAAAACCGATTTTATTATAAAATCATTAATTTTTAATAACCTTTTATTAACCATTTTAATGATCTTTAAAGAACCAATTTTACGCTTGTTGTTGATTATTAGTTTGTTAAGCATGCATATCCAAATATCATCAAAACAATAAAATAAGCAACCACACAAGCATAACACATATATCAATAGGTGCATAACCATAGCCAACTATTTTGACCACACTTGTTAGCCGAAACAAGTGTGCCAAAAGGTCTTTCCTAAAGGGTGAATATTGACACAAATAATGTGTCGTTGAACTCCCACTTGATCCCTCATCCAAATGCTTCAAGTCTCCCTTTTGTGTTGTGATTTCTCCACTTTCTTTGAGCTTCCAAAATGTACTTTAATTCAGCTCCAAACTCCTTTGGGCTTCAAAAATGTGTTTTGGTTATCGGGCTTAAATCCCGTTAAGAACTATGAAGTCCTTTAGGCCCGAAATTAGCCAAAACCAAAACCGCATTTTTGTGTGCATCTTCTTTTACAAAATATATCCTAATACATTTTTTTAGTAAAATAAAATGCACCTAATCTATTTACTTACATACCAAATGAAAATAAATAAATTACATAACTTACAAATGGAAGAACAAAAATTATTAATTATTACAACCTTTGAAATAATTAAATATAAATCATAACACAATCATTCAACATATTCACACAAGGTCATGGCTAGGTTATGAACACCAAAATATATATATCCACATATATAAAATTTATGAAGCAAAATGGTTTCCTTTTTACAACCTACTTTTCGGTCAAGAATGAAAAAACCGAAAAAGTGGGTTTTTGTCCAAACAAACAAATCATCCAAATGACATAATTTTTCAAGATACTTTTATGCATGTACTAAAATAATCTTAAAAACAAAAGGATAACCATATATAAAATTTCGGCCATAGGGTTTTAACCAAACCCGAAACCCGAAAATTTCATATCCTATGAAGCATGCACTCATATAAGCGGCTCTGATACCACTGTTGGGTTTTTCACATGTTTATCAGAGCAATTTCATCCGAATAAAATTAAAAACGCAGCGGAAATAATTATTTAAAACATGTTACTTACAAGATATAAAAACCATTTTATATGTAAAACCCAATCCCGGATCCATATACGAATATGCATGCTATCAAAAATCAAAACACAACCATAGAGTGTTTAGAATACTACCTTCCAAGGAGTAAAGAGAAATGAGACGAATGATGCTTCTTGAACGGTTGCCTTCAAGTGTAGAAGACCTCAAGCTTGTATACCCCAAGCCTTCCAACAAACACCTTGTGTTTAGCTAGGATTTCTACACTTATGAACTCACTAAAATCCCTCTCTTGGAACCAACTCTTGGAAACCTTCTTATGGCCGATTTTAGAGAGAGAACAAAGGTGATTTTACATTTGAAATAACTTGTAAGATCAAAACCATTGAAGCCCTACCCTTGGCCGAAATTATGAGAGTGTTTCTTGGAGTTTAGCACTTGATTTGTTTCAACATAAGAGCCTCCTAAATCAGCCATAAGATGACCGAAAATTGAGAGCTTCTCTTGTGTTCTTCTTATGATTTTTTTTGCCATAGAAAAACTTTATAAATGTTGAGAGAAATTGCCACCATTTTAGCCCAATCAAGTCCCTTCTTCCACATGCATTTGCATGCTTTCTCATTGGACCAAAAGTCTTCCCTAATCAAGATCCATGCATTTGCATGTTTTCTCATTGGCTTAAAATGTCTAGGGAAGAATACCCAATCAAATGCCATCTAACATGTAAGATGTGCATGTAAGTTGATTGGCCATTTTGTCTTGGGAAGGGGGGGGGGGGGCGGCCTAGCTTATATTTTTTATAAAAAAAATCAATTCTTTTATAAAATTTAAGTCTTGTTTATTTTATACATTTTATAAAATATAACATCATATGTTCACAAGACTTTATACAACTTTTTATCATGTTATTTAACCCATTAAATAACAAGATAAAATATTCTCTCAAAATAAATTATCTATATAATTTATTGGTTTGTCAAGTGCAATTATTTAGAAAACCAATTTCTAAATATTATAAGTGTTAATATTTATTTGTTTGAGCACATCAGAAATAAATATTATAAGTGTTTGTCTAGCTTGTATTTGGGTATGACTCGACTTGGATCATAACGTACTAGCCACATCAATGTAATATGTGTCTTGGGCATACAGAGTCCAACAACTTCGGGATCTAAGGCGTCAATACGTTGAGTTCCAGCAAACGAAGATAAGTGAGAAAAGTATAGACCAATCATTCGACACTGCGACATCCAACTCCGGGACATTCATACAAGCACCTAACATTCTACCCAGTTTGCTAGGCGTTCAGATGGGTGTTCAGGTAATTCTCGATAGCATCGAGATTCGCAATAATTCAGAAAGGAATGAAAAGATCACGTTCAAGTAGGAGACAATTACTACTATGACCCCTATAGATTTGATACGTTTCTCACTGATTAAATAACAGAACAGAACCCCTTTTTCACTCGTTAAGCCTCACTGGGACTCACATGCACCCCACATTATTATTATGTGTGCACCCACAATAATATTGCGATTTGCATGCTCATCTCAGTTCCTCCTAACTCGTGTCAAATGGTTTTTCAAACTCAGATATCAAACGGAGGTTGTCAAGGTAATAAGATCGCAAAAATCCAAGGACTATGGCATACTATGTGACAACCCGAATATTCAGGTTAGTATTACGTAAATTTCACAACTCTTCAGCGCGTATCCATACGCCGTTTGGGCCTCTCCCCTTTGGCCCACATAGTATAACAGGCACGAAAGCCATATATGTTATAAATGGGGGCGGGTATTTGGGTTCCTTGTAGTCCACCCCTAAACCGTGACCTCATGTAAATGGGCTCAAGCCCATTCTGGTTATAATACAGCCGTCCCAAATCTTGGCTAACAAGCATACGTGATATATATATATAGACTTCCTTATATGTTGGATTAGATTAAAAACAAAAACAAACCCTACTGCTCCATAAATTGCGATCGGCGATTGAAGAAACCCCCCCCCCCCCCCCCCCCCCCCTGAAACAGAACCTTGCTCCATCAAGCTACGGGTTAGTATAATCTTATTTGTTTAGTTTTAAAATTGATTGCTTTCATATATATGTGCACCGATGTGATGTATGATCAGAATGGTCTGAGTATTTATGCTTAGAAACTAGGATTGCATTGTTTTGAATATTGTTAATTATTATGATGAATATTACTATTTAATGATTAGTGTGCATGTGGCAGTATTGATGTATGTGTTGGTATTTTTGCTGGTTATATGTTTGCATAGAATAACAAAATTTATGTAATTAATGTGATCATATGTTACTTTTGTATTCAATATTAATAATTGATGTTGTGTTTTTTTTTTTTTGTACGTTACTGCTGATGATGTTATTTAATAATAATAATTGCTAATCTTGAATTCAAAGTTGGTGGCCCATGTGAAGACTAATCAAGTAATATGCATGTTACTAAAATATTGTCAGTGAACCCCATGTGCAATAAATGATGGAATGGTTGTGTGATGATAGTTCTTGACTATAAACTATATTATTATCACAATATAAGACAAGCACATGATTCCAGTTTCTCGAAAATATGTAGGTTGCATATTAGTTTGATTGCTTATCATCACACTAATTGTTGGGGCCTGATCATTCGCAAAACAAGTCGGAAGCCAAGGGGTTTGGGTTATTAAGTAACTGGGCCTTGGTTGCCCTTTAAAGACATATAATACCAATAGCTTAGTTTGATTGTGTTTGGGCTTAACATGGGATAGGTTAGACTATCAAAGTATTGGGTCGCACCTCTTTTCTGCTTATGTGGGTCGACAAGTTGTGGGCTGATCAGTAGGATTGTATAAACATAGACTGTTAGTGTTTGATAACATTGAATCAACGATTAGTTGATGGGGCTATAACTTGTTTGGGCCATACTAGACTATGCAATATAAATTAGGTGGGTTATATGAATTTAAGTGTTTAAGCATATGGGCTTTTGGAATAGAGCCGAGTGGTGTTGAAACTTATTGTAAGTGGGCTGGCATGACAGCAGGCCGCCCCACAAGGTCATCGAGTTTGTTTAAGCTGGACTGAACATGTGTAAATATTGAGCCTGTAGTGTTTGTGATTAAAACTATATATGTGTGCGTTATCTGTTCAATAATGAGCTTTATGTGAACGATGAAAATGTGAATTAATCGTATGTACAGTATGTGGCCCATATGTGTGTATGTAAAACTGATCGTTATCGGTAACAATTCTAGGACGTGTTTGAGCAATCATTAAACAAGTAATTAATCTTGCCGAGCAAACCAAAGGTGAGTTCATTGCACTTCTCTAAGCATGCGTCCCGGTGGTTTTGGGACATCTGGTAAACGTTTTTAAAAGAAATACTGGGTAAACTGCTATTTGGGATGTTGGTTATTGAATACAGAATCGATCATCTACCGTGTTGCCTGTAAGGCAATGGGGTAACTAGTTACCGGGACATCATTACCAATGCTTGGTTAGGGGCATTGGGGTTGGGCACACTCCCAGGTTATATTGGGCACACTCCCATGGTATATATTGGACACACTTCCAATATATAAGACTCTCCTACGTTCATAACAATTTCAAAACGAAACGATGAGTTGACTTAACAGATATCTGGTAACTACACACGTTAACAAAACTTTGAACTCACCAGCGTAGTCTGACACACTTGTTTGCATGCTTGTAGGTCGTTAGCTGAGATACTTTGGAACTTGCTATCTGGAGCAGCTGGAGTGGGCATGGTCTTGCTGGACGTATTTATTTTATTGGTTTATTGATACATTACTTTGGTTTTAAAACTGGTTAACTTTGCTTCCGCTGATTACTTTGGTTTTCATTTAAATTTACAGACAGTGTTTTATTTACAATCAAGTACTTGATCTTTTAATCGAATGTGTAACACCTGTGTCATTTCAACCATCAAACAAATGCCCAACCAGTGAAATATTGTATTTCATACTTGGGATTTGTAAAAATATGTGTATCGTTTACACATATCAATTCTTGTTCGATTTCAAACACTATATCGCTTTCTGGAAGGTTATACGCGCACTAATGCGTAAATATAACCAGTTTAATGCAACAAACACTCCGGAATAGTGAAATAGGCTTAACATACCTTAAATAACCTATACATAACTTAGATATAAGTTTTGGAAGGTTTGGTGTGGTGAAATCAAAGTTAAATCGCTTACAGGGACTAAAGTTGACAAACTGCGAAAGTATGCCAATTTGAACTGTAACAGACCTTCCGGAACATGACCATAAGTTAAACATACCATAAATATCCTTTACATAGCTTAGAAATAGGCTTTGAGGGGTTCGGTGTGCTAAAATAAACTTTTGGGTCATTCAGGGACTAAAAGTGTCAAAAAGTGCACAAGTTTGCATTTTCGCGCATAACTTACGTTCTGAATACATCCGGACATCCAAAAATTTATGGAAGCATGACTACATTATATTTTATTGTTCGCCTTAAGAAAAATCCATTCGTCGCGTCTTTTGGATCGTTTTTCGCGCTTATGCGCATTCCGTCGTAATTAACCGAACGTCGCAACCGTACGGCTAAACGAACCGACATCCGAGATATTTTTGAACACATTTTAAGTTCCCTATACTTTAACTTCATTTTAGAGCTTTGAAATGGGGTTAACGGGCCTTAAACGTGTCAGAAATGGCCTAAATGCATAACAGGGACCAAATGTGCAATTCTGCCAAACTTGGCAGTAGCGCACCGCTACACTAAACATGTAACGGTGCGCTAGCCTTCTGCAGACCAGATACAGTGTACTTAACAGCCTGTTTGCAGCTGTTAAACACTCCTAATCTCTCTTCCACCTGTTGAAAGCTTATGGTGAGTGGCCAATTTACACACCATAACATTCCGACACTTGTACGGGTGAGATCAAGGCACGTTTCCCGATAAACGATCCTAACGGTGGTGCATTTACTATAAATACCCAACCCCCCTTCCATTCAAAACCCACCAAAGCTGATCCAAATGCTCTAAGTTGAGGCCTTCGCTTCATACCTGAGCTATTCGATCACGATTCACTAGCGGGGACCCTTCGTAAGTATTCTTTCGTTCTTTTCCTTATTTTTACTGCTTTTCGAGTCAGAAAGTCAAACTTTGTTTGACTTTCAGCGTTGACCAGTAATGGTCAATGCGAAGTTCGTAGGAACTTCGCAACGTGAGTGTAATCACGTTGGTTATAGTCCCTTGGGACTATGCCCACTGATTACCACGTTGTCTAGGGTCGTAGGGTAGGCGATCTGATAAATCGCCTATACCTTCGAACCCGACCCATTTGGTCGATCATTAGGATCCGACCAAACACATTAGGTGACCATAGTAGGTAGGGAATAACCTTCCGAGGTTATACCCTATGGTCACATCGTTTAAGTAGTTGTATGATAGGTAGTTTATATGCCTTAGGTAAATTACCGGAATACCCTTTTCATGTATAATTGGTAATTAAGCATATGTAACCTAAACCTTTGTCACATAACTGATTATGTAATATGTTTAGGCATATAACACTTGTCATAGGGCTAGTTAGGCGATCCGAACACGTTTCACGCGAACGACGCGTTAAAGTAGCACAAGCTACCTAAACGGGTCGTAATGGGTCGTAGACACTTAGGTTAAGTTTCATTTAGTATGTAGGCTTTGTTAAACCAAATGACACGAGTCTCTACACTCGTTTGATTTACAAACCCTAATGCTACCCGATCTTCCGATTTAGGTCCGGTTTATTAATGTAGCTACCTATACTAGGTGCCGTTTGATATCCGCGATCTCTAGCATTGTTTAGTTGTTACTCAAGGACTACTGAGCAATCTCAGGTGAGTACATAGACCCCTCTTTTACTGTTTTCCAAACTGTTTTGGGGTGGAACACATGTGCCTACTTGTTACTTTCATGCTTTCCTGTTTTGACATCATATACTTGCTATGATCATTAGTACATTATAGTACATGATTTCATTACATTTTATGCTATGTATGCCCATTGTGTGCGTACTTAGTACATCGTTTTACATTACATTTCATGCTATGTATGCCCATTGTGTGCGTACTTAGTACATCGTTTTTCATTGCTTTTCTGTTGCATATGCTTATCCAGCATATGAACACATTTTACTACATATTGAACCGTTGTAATCATTTGACTGTGATCCGTTGATATCTGTGAACCGTTTGTATCTGTGAACCGTGTGAACCGTATTTGACATAGACATTTCGGCATAGACATTTTAACATGATTGACATTTGATCATGCATTTTCCCACAAAACATAGCTTTGATTTAAACCAAGTTTTACTTCAATACTTTGTTTTTGTGTATATGGTTTAGTTGAGACATTTCACTTGCCATACATGATATTTTGACATAGACATTTGACATGGATATTTGACATAGACATTTGACATGGATATTTGACATAGACATTTGACATGGATATTTGACATAGACATTTTGACATTGGTTTGGTTTGATTAAGTGATTAAGTAACGATACGTGTGTAATATGATACAAGCATGGTGGATACGCCGCTGGTACTTCCTATATATAAGTGTTTGTATGGTATTACATATTGTAGCGTTATTTGAATCATTTCAGTTTGATACATATAACATTTTATACAAATAACATACTTTTCACAAGACATTGTTTTACAAACAACTTATCTTATACATACCCATTTTACTATGGTTATTCATTTAACCATACATTATTCACTTATTTTATACATATCATCTGAACTAATTGTTTTTCAAATGATTTACAAAACAAAGCAAATTACAAGGTTCATGACTAAACATTTTCTCAAACATAAGTCATGGAACCTATTTTCACAAAACCTATGTATCTCACAGGCATTTTTATGCTGACGTACCTATTTTCACATGTGTTTTTCAGGAACTGTTGCATAAGATGATCAAGATACATATAGGCAGACTTTGGCTTTAGTGACAATAAAAGATGCAAGACTAGTTAATTATGTTGTATTTCCTTGATTGATTAGACATTGTAACACTTTTAATCAATAAAACGAAACTTCAATTGCCATGGATTTGAAACAATTAATTCTGTTACAACACTCCCCGATGTTTCCGCCACGTTTTGTATGTTCTACGTGGTCGGGGTGTGACAGAAAAGATGGTATCAGAGCCAATGGTTATAGGGAATTAGGTTATTAGTAATGCTTTGACCTAGTCTATAACTTTCTTAGGACCCTAACGCGAGTTTACTTGCGTTTAGTCATAAAACAATACCGTCACCTATCCTTAGGCGACTACCACAACAAGAACATAAATTTCAGAACCGCTCTGAAAATTTATCATCTGTTCTAGGATGATTTATTACAAGGTTTTGAACCCCTTTTAATTTTCAAAAATCTCGTCAAGGTTTTGGGGTTTTAAATAATGTGAACACGTGCAAACTGGAAGGGTGAATGCCTGTATTCTGAGTTTTCTGTCTAGGCAAGCACCTCGTATACATCTCAACCAGACGCGAGACCAGTTGTGCTTACCTGGGAATTCTTGGGATGAGTGTTCACTTATAGGCGAGCATGTCTTCGCGATACATTATTTTTGACCTATTTACTTTGATTATTCACCGAGGTCGGTTGTTGCTTTGTAGTAACAAACAAATGACCACTATCCATTGCGTTCATCAAATTTGTTTCATCTCATTCTTTTCGTCTAATTCTCTCACTCGTTTCCTTTCATGTTTTCTCTTTTAGAATGCCTCCTCGACGCGAAAACCAGATAGAGACTGCCGAGTTGGCAGAAATCATTGCGCAGCAAATGGCTGCTCAATTCCCAAACCTCTTTGCTCTATGGAATCAAGCCAACAACAACAACAATGGTCCATGCAATTTCAAGAGTTTTAACTCGGCGAAACCACTCAAGTTTAGTGGTTCTGAGGGAGCGACGGGGCTTCTCCAATGGTTCGAGAGCATTGAAAATACTTTCCGCCACGTGCAGTGTCCTGACAATCGCAAGGTCGAGTTTGCTTCGAGTGTGTTCCAGAAGAGAGCCCTTACGTGGTGGAATGGGATTATGAGGGATCGTGGTGCAGAAGTTGCTCTAGCACAGACATGGGCTGAACTTAGGGCCCTTATGATGAAGGAATTCTGTCCTCGACACGAGATCAGGGCTTTGGAAAGGGAATTCGACAATCTTGAGCAAGACAGCGGTGAGCATCGAGCCTACACGGACCGTTATGAAGAGTTAAGTCTGTTATGCCCAAACATGGTCACGCCTTTGGATAAGGCAATCGAAAAGTACATTGATGGCCTCCCTGACTCAATACAAGACATTTTGACTGGTAGCAACCCTACTACAGTTAAACAGGCCATTGAGCTATCTGCAACCTTGACTGAATCGAAGATCAGGAAAGGTAAACTTTTCCGAAAAGGTGACAAGAAGCCGGTCGAAGAATCAGAACCAATCGAGGAATCAAAGATCATGGATGAACAGACTGGATCCCCTAAGAGGTCAAAGAAGCGAAAGGCTTCTCAGAACTACGCTGTGGTCGCTCACAATGATCAAGCCGTCCTCAATCAACCAGCTCAACCCCCTGCCAGGAAACCCTACAATGGAACTGCACCCTTGTGCAACCAATGTGGCCTACATCATCATGCTGCTGTGAAGTGCCGCAAATGCCAAACTTGCGGACTCATAGGCCATACAGCAAGAGTCTGCCCAGCTGCAGCTGCACCAAATCAAGTTAACAACAATACCGCTCAGGGTCGTTTTCTACCAGGTTCTTGCTTCAACTGTGGAGAGATGGGTCATTTCCGAAGAAATTGCCCAAAGCTTGCTAATGCAAATCCAGCACAGGGATGAGCATCTGACCGAATGGAAGACAACGCTGTTTAGAAATAATCAATCCTTATGAATTATTTTCTTTAGTTGTCAAGGTCCAAGAAACAGTTGTGATCATTGTTTATAAATAAACCTTTTATTTACATTGCAATGTAATTATGTGGTTGTATGTATAGACAACATATCTCTTACAATACCGACAATCAAGGAACCGTAGTCCTTGAAGGACAAACTACCCCCAAAATTCTTCCATTTTACAATCTCTTGCGTTTTCCACAAAGATCCTAAGTACCCGTCTCTTGCAAAGAAACGAAGTACAAGATAAAAGATATAATTCTGTACGAATACCTCAAGTACCACTATAAATTCTTAATAGGGTACCCAAAGGTATTTCCGTATGTCTTAAATTGTTGTGTTCCTTAATTCGACTATTATGTTTCTTTGAAAACAAAATCGAATTTTTGAGAGATCTTCCTATCTCTTCAGATAGATCCCAGAGGACATCGAAGTCCATTGACTGGTTTCCATATCCGTTCTCAATCGATAACAAATTAATAACAAATTAATAACCAAGTTAAACAACTATGTGATTATGTGCTTATGAACATTACAAGACAAACTGTGCGGACTATGCAAGGAATTACGTAATTATGGATGCATACATAATTATGGAATTTAGTGCACAGAAACCACAGTAAGCCTTGTAATGTGCCTAGGAGTTAACTCCATTCATTTCCGTTTCTGAGGAAACAACCGTAGAAAATGACTCCGTTTGATCATTTTCGTTTCTGAAGATTTTCCGTTTAGGAAATGAATATCCGTTTGTCCATCCTATTCATTTCCGTTTCTGAGGAAACAACCGTAGAAAATGACTCCGTTTGATCATTTTCGTTTCTGAAGATTTTCCGTTTAGGAAATGAATATCCGTTTGTCCATCCTTTTCATTTCCGTTTCTGAGGAAGCAACCGTAGAAAATGACTCCGTTTGTTCATTTTCGTTTCTGAAGATTTTCCGTTAAGGAAATGAATATCCGTTTGTCTATCATTTTCATTTCCATTTCTGAGGGAACAAACCGTTGAAAATGACTCCGTTTGATCATTTTCGTTTCTGAAGATTTTCCGTTAAGGAAGTGAATCCCCGTCTGTTTATTCCTTCATTTCCGCCTCTGAAGAATACTCGTTGAGGAAAATGACTCCGTTTGTTCATTTTCATTCTGAAGAATGTCCGTTAAGGAAATGACAGGATTATGCTTCACATACCTCTGGTGGTTATCTGACACAACGTCACATATAGACTCCTACGAATTAATTTCGGGACGAAATTTCCTAAAGTAGGGGAGACTGTAACACCTGTGTCATTTCAACCATCAAACAAATGCCCAACCAGTGAAATATTGTATTTCATACTTGGGATTTGTAAAAATATGTGTATCGTTTACACATATCAATTCTTGTTCGATTTCAAACACTATATCGCTTTCTGGAAGGTTATACGCGCACTAATGCGTAAATATAACCAGTTTAATGCAACAAACACTCCGGAATAGTGAAATAGGCTTAACATACCTTAAATAACCTATACATAACTTAGATATAAGTTTTGGAAGGTTTGGTGTGGTGAAATCAAAGTTAAATCGCTTACAGGGACTAAAGTTGACAAACTGCGAAAGTATGCCAATTTGAACTGTAACAGACCTTCCGGAACATGACCATAAGTTAAACATACCATAAATATCCTTTACATAGCTTAGAAATAGGCTTTGAGGGGTTCGGTGTGCTAAAATAAACTTTTGGGTCATTCAGGGACTAAAAGTGTCAAAAAGTGCACAAGTTTGCATTTTCGCGCATAACTTACGTTCTGAATACATCCGGACATCCAAAAATTTATGGAAGCATGACTACATTATATTTTATTGTTCGCCTTAAGAAAAATCCATTCGTCGCGTCTTTTGGATCGTTTTTCGCGCTTATGCGCATTCCGTCGTAATTAACCGAACGTCGCAACCGTACGGCTAAACGAACCGACATCCGAGATATTTTTGAACACATTTTAAGTTCCCTATACTTTAACTTCATTTTAGAGCTTTGAAATGGGGTTAACGGGCCTTAAACGTGTCAGAAATGGCCTAAATGCATAACAGGGACCAAATGTGCAATTCTGCCAAACTTGGCAGTAGCGCACCGCTACACTAAACATGTAACGGTGCGCTAGCCTTCTGCAGACCAGATACAGTGTACTTAACAGCCTGTTTGCAGCTGTTAAACACTCCTAATCTCTCTTCCACCTGTTGAAAGCTTATGGTGAGTGGCCAATTTACACACCATAACATTCCGACACTTGTACGGGTGAGATCAAGGCACGTTTCCCGATAAACGATCCTAACGGTGGTGCATTTACTATAAATACCCAACCCCCCTTCCATTCAAAACCCACCAAAGCTGATCCAAATGCTCTAAGTTGAGGCCTTCGCTTCATACCTGAGCTATTCGATCACGATTCACTAGCGGGGACCCTTCGTAAGTATTCTTTCGTTCTTTTCCTTATTTTTACTGCTTTTCGAGTCAGAAAGTCAAACTTTGTTTGACTTTCAGCGTTGACCAGTAATGGTCAATGCGAAGTTCGTAGGAACTTCGCAACGTGAGTGTAATCACGTTGGTTATAGTCCCTTGGGACTATGCCCACTGATTACCACGTTGTCTAGGGTCGTAGGGTAGGCGATCTGATAAATCGCCTATACCTTCGAACCCGACCCATTTGGTCGATCATTAGGATCCGACCAAACACATTAGGTGACCATAGTAGGTAGGGAATAACCTTCCGAGGTTATACCCTATGGTCACATCGTTTAAGTAGTTGTATGATAGGTAGTTTATATGCCTTAGGTAAATTACCGGAATACCCTTTTCATGTATAATTGGTAATTAAGCATATGTAACCTAAACCTTTGTCACATAACTGATTATGTAATATGTTTAGGCATATAACACTTGTCATAGGGCTAGTTAGGCGATCCGAACACGTTTCACGCGAACGACGCGTTAAAGTAGCACAAGCTACCTAAACGGGTCGTAATGGGTCGTAGACACTTAGGTTAAGTTTCATTTAGTATGTAGGCTTTGTTAAACCAAATGACACGAGTCTCTACACTCGTTTGATTTACAAACCCTAATGCTACCCGATCTTCCGATTTAGGTCCGGTTTATTAATGTAGCTACCTATACTAGGTGCCGTTTGATATCCGCGATCTCTAGCATTGTTTAGTTGTTACTCAAGGACTACTGAGCAATCTCAGGTGAGTACATAGACCCCTCTTTTACTGTTTTCCAAACTGTTTTGGGGTGGAACACATGTGCCTACTTGTTACTTTCATGCTTTCCTGTTTTGACATCATATACTTGCTATGATCATTAGTACATTATAGTACATGATTTCATTACATTTTATGCTATGTATGCCCATTGTGTGCGTACTTAGTACATCGTTTTACATTACATTTCATGCTATGTATGCCCATTGTGTGCGTACTTAGTACATCGTTTTTCATTGCTTTTCTGTTGCATATGCTTATCCAGCATATGAACACATTTTACTACATATTGAACCGTTGTAATCATTTGACTGTGATCCGTTGATATCTGTGAACCGTTTGTATCTGTGAACCGTGTGAACCGTATTTGACATAGACATTTCGGCATAGACATTTTAACATGATTGACATTTGATCATGCATTTTCCCACAAAACATAGCTTTGATTTAAACCAAGTTTTACTTCAATACTTTGTTTTTGTGTATATGGTTTAGTTGAGACATTTCACTTGCCATACATGATATTTTGACATAGACATTTGACATGGATATTTGACATAGACATTTGACATGGATATTTGACATAGACATTTGACATGGATATTTGACATAGACATTTTGACATTGGTTTGGTTTGATTAAGTGATTAAGTAACGATACGTGTGTAATATGATACAAGCATGGTGGATACGCCGCTGGTACTTCCTATATATAAGTGTTTGTATGGTATTACATATTGTAGCGTTATTTGAATCATTTCAGTTTGATACATATAACATTTTATACAAATAACATACTTTTCACAAGACATTGTTTTACAAACAACTTATCTTATACATACCCATTTTACTATGGTTATTCATTTAACCATACATTATTCACTTATTTTATACATATCATCTGAACTCATTGTTTTTCAAATGATTTACAAAACAAAGCAAATTACAAGGTTCATGACTAAACATTTTCTCAAACATAAGTCATGGAACCTATTTTCACAAAACCTATGTATCTCACAGGCATTTTTATGCTGACGTACCTATTTTCACATGTGTTTTTCAGGAACTGTTGCATAAGATGATCAAGATACATATAGGCAGACTTTGGCTTTAGTGACAATAAAAGATGCAAGACTAGTTAATTATGTTGTATTTCCTTGATTGATTAGACATTGTAACACTTTTAATCAATAAAACGAAACTTCAATTGCCATGGATTTGAAACAATTAATTCTGTTACAACACTCCCCGATGTTTCCGCCACGTTTTGTATGTTCTACGTGGTCGGGGTGTGACAGAATGCGTTGGATATAATTAGTGGCTCATTGTTGGATCGTCGCACTCCTAATAGGGACATACCCTAGGTGGGAATTTGGGGGTGTGACAGTTTGGTATCAGAGCCACTGGTTATAGTGAACTTGGTTTTAAAAACGTTTTTATAAAACCAGACTATAACCGAACAGTTCTGACAACAAAGAATACGACCATGACACTCAGCTCCAGATTGCAAGGTTTGTCTCTCGTGTACTCATTGTACTGCGTAACTAGTGAACACTTACATATGATATTACATGTGATTCCACGTTTAACACAACAGTATGAATTTACGTATTACTTGCACATGTTATGTGACTGATAGGGTGGTATTTCCCTAAACATTCGTGACTCACGTTTTGTGATACTCTTTGTATGCTACTAGAGTTTGAGGAACCATTCGACATGAGTTAGGATGAGCTGAGATGAGCATGCAAATCACAACATTATTGTGGGTGCACACATAATAATAATGTGGGGTGCATGTGAGTCCCAGTGAGGCTTAACAAGTGAAGAAGGGGTTCCGCTCTGTTATTTGATCAGTGTGAAACGTAACAAATTTATAGGAGTCATAACAGTGATCGTCTCCTACTCGAATGTGACCTTTTCACCTCTCTCTGATTCCTTTCGAATCTCGATGCCATCGAGTATTACCTGAACACCCATCTGAACGCCTAGCGAACCGTGTAGAATGTTAGGTTCTTGTACGAACATCCCTGAGTTGGATGTTGCAGTGTCGAATGATTGGTCGATACCTTCTCACTCCTTTTCATTGGTTGGAACTCTGTGTATTGACGCCTTAGATTCTGTAAGTGCGATCGTTTCTGCAACACCCTAGCAACGTACTATGTATTACTCGACCAACTTGCAAGAACGATGGACAAGAGGATGAGCATAGTACTTTACCAACTTCGGTAATTGGACGACCCTGACTATCAGTAACGAACATCAGCAATTTGACGCCAAACGAATCCTAAACCCTAGTCAACAACTTATGGGAGCCGACTTTTACGAATCAATCGGGACATAAACGATGACAATTGGCCATGATGTGGAATGTGTACTGCCAGCATAATGAGTAGCGCCTTGAAACGTGGCACGGAATGTGGAGAGATGGACATTGCTGGTGAAAGATTGAAGGACTCCATTTCGAGCAACAACATTAGAAGCAACAGTCACGATGACAGCAAGGTACTCGCAAATCATGACTTTCGGTATGGAAATGATGGTGGCTTCAACAGGGAATCGCCGATGTTAAGGCAAGACGCCAACAACCCAAGGAGCAATGACAGTTTCGGGAATTCTAGTAGTAGTAGCAACAACACTGGATATGGTACTCGCGAAGGACACTTAGGATTGGTGTGGGCAACGCCAGGATTATAGCAACATGGTGGCCTACACGTTCTTAGTAACAAATCGCTTCGTCACTGCTTTGCTTAACCCTGATGCTTCTTGAAACCGAACCTGCTGTGGAATCGGCTGATGGCAAGTCAGATGAAACCGCATATGTTAGTTGGAATGCAAACTCGACCTTGTGGGACATGTATTCGACACCGATTTTCTTTCTACTATCCTTGATGGCTACAATGCAGTAGTTAGTGTGGACTGGATATCCAGAACTCGCGCGAATGTACCCAGTGGGGAGAAAATTTTGTGTGGTGAATTGTTATTTGTTCTAAAGCGTTAGACTAGTGCAAGGGCTAGCACCATTTTGGCTATGAGGGCCCAGAAGCGTCTACGGAGGCATGACCCCACTATATTAGCAACCGTTCCTGATGATAAGGCTAAGGAAAATAGGATCGAGGATCCACCAATTGTTGTGACTCGTCTCAGTGTGTTATTCGGGGAACTTCCAGGTTTACTACCACAACTGTTAGTCGGAATCTCAGTTGATCTCACGCCAGAGGCAGCTCCGAGTACTCGTACTCTTACCATCTTGCACCAGGAGGGTTACAAGAACTGTATAAGCTAATACGAGAACTGTTGGACAGGAACCTAGTTTTCGCTTTGGGGAGCCCCAGTTTCATTCGTGAAGATAAGCGTTTTTGTGCGTGTATTGACTATCGAGAACTCATCAAGGCGACAGTTGGGAACTGTTTGCCTCGACCATGTATTGACAACCTGTCGACTAGTTGCAAGGGACGAACTTTCATTCAAGGATTGATATACGAGCAAACTATTAGCAGATGCAAGTCCAAGGGGAAAATGTTCTTAAAGTGGCTTATCAGACGCAATTCGGCCATACGACTTTGTATTCCATGACCATTGGGGTAATTATCACACCAGCAGCTTTATAGACCATGTGAACCAACCATGCTATTGGGGGACGTTTGAATCCTTTCCAGGAGAAAAGAGCATCATGGACAGCTTTGTATCTTATTTGAGAGCTCCTGGGGGAGGAGCCACCCCGCGCGAAGTCTTAATAAATGTAACTTCTAAATTCAAGAGGTAACCTTTTTGGGTCATATAATCAACGAAGTGGGAATGCACGTGGATCTCGCTAAGGCCCGTTCGAGGACACAACAATTTCTTGGTCTCGCTTGATGCTATCGCAGATAATCGTAGGATTTTCGGAAGTCGTGTAGCTTAAATCTCTTTATCACAGCCGAGTGCTATGTTCGTGAAAGACAGGACAGGAGGACGTCTTTTCAGCTTTCGAATCCCAACTCTGCAATGCGCTGAAGCATCGTCCCTACCCGAGGGTGTGGGTGATTCGGTGGTATATCATTATGGTTCGAATCAGAGTCCCAGTTACACGTCGACGCAACGCAAGAGAGTGATGACTTACGTAATGGAGTTCCAAAGAGGAATTGCACGACACACAACTAGTGGTGGAAACCATGGTTTTTGGATTTACTTGGAGGCATTACTTGGACAGTACCAAATGCACCATCTATACCGATCACAGGAGTCTCCAGCATATCTTCGACCAGAAGGAATTGAATATGCGGCAGCGTCGATGGATTGAGCTCTTCAACGATTATGAGTGTGCCATCAAGTACCATCCGGGTAAAGCTAACGTTGTAGCTGATGCTCTTAGTCGCAAGGAACCGAAATCGAAGCGTGTTTGTGCTCTACAGCTTACTATTCACTCTGATCTACCTGCTCAGATTCATTCAGCTCAGATCGAGGCCTTAAAGGAAGAAAACATCGAAGCTGAGGGTTTGCGCGGTATGCAGAAGAAGTTTGAGCAGTGGTCTGATGGTATCCACTACATTATGGAACGGGTATGGGTTCCTTTAATTGGTAACCTTCGAGAGCTAGTGATGGACGAAGCGCACAAGTCACAATATTCTATTCATCCGGGGTCGGATAAGATGTACCAGGACCTCAAGGTTTTGTACTGGTGGCCGAACATGAAAGCTATCATTGCTACATACGTGAGTAAGTGTTTGACTTGTGCTAGAGTCAAAGCGGAGTACCGGAAACCTTCGGGTCTACTCTAACAGTCAGAGATACCGATGTGGAAATGGGAGCAGATCTCCATGGATTTCGTCACAGGGCTACCGAGAACCCAGGCTGGGAACGATACTATATGGGTGATTGTTGATCGTCTCACGAAGTCAGCGCATTTCCTAGCAATCAAAGAGACAGATAAGCATTCTCAGCTCGCAGCAGTATACCTTAAGGAAGTGGTTTATAGGCATGGGGTGCCAACTTCTATCATTTCTGATCGAGATCCTCGTTTTACTTCAGAGTTATGGCAGGCTATGCATAAGTCGTTTGGCTCACGTCTTGATATGAGCACGGCTTACCACCCACAGACTGATGGTCAGAGTGAGCGCACTATTCAGACACTAGAAGACATGTTGCGAGCGTGTGTCATTGATTTTGGGAAAGGATGGGAGAAACATTTGCCATTGGTTGAGTTCTCCTACAACAACAGTTATCACACTAGCATCAAGGCAGCTCCGTTTGAAGCATTGTATGGGAGGAAATGTCGTTCACCTCTCTGTTGGGCTGAAGTGGGTCACAGTCAGATTTCAGGTCCTGAGCTAGTATTAGAAACTTCGGAAATGATTGTTCAGATCAGGAAACGTATGGCCGCAGCTCGTGATCGTCAGAAAGCCTATGCCGACAAACGTAGCAAGCTGGTAGTATTCGAAGTGGGTGACCGCGTTATGTTGAAAGTTTCACCATGGAAAGGTGTTGTACGTTTTGGAAAGCGTGGCAAGCTTAATCCACGCTACGTTGGGCCGTTTAGAGTTCTTGAGCGCATCGGTACAGTGGCTTACAAGCTAGAATTACCTGCTGAGCTGGGTAATGTTCACGATGACTTCCACGTTTCGCAGTTGAAGAAGCGTTTTGCAGACGACCCGCTAGTGGTACCATATCAAGAATTGAGGATCGATGACAAGTTGCAGTTTGTTGAAGAACCTATGGAGATCATGGATAGGGAGGTCAAAGTACGCAAGCATAGTCGTATTCCGATTGTTAGAGTCCGTTGGAACTCGCGGCGTGGACTGGAGTTCACATGGGAGCGAGAAGATCAAATGAAGCTCAAGTATCCACAACTTTTTCCTAAAGACAAACCAGAATCTAGCAAAGCTGGTGAATCTCGGGACGAGATTTCCTCTTCAAGTTGGGGATGATGTCACACCTGAGCAAAATCCGCAACAATCTTGATTTCTCACTTCACTTCCTGTGTATTTATTTGTCAAATTTCGGGACGAAATTTCTTTCAAGTTGGGGATGATGTGACAACCCGAATATTCAGGTTAGTATTACGTAAATTTCACAACTCTTCAGCGCGTATCCATACGCCGTTTGGGCCTCTCCCCTTTGGCCCACATAGTATAACAGGCACGAAAGCCATATATGTTATAAATGGGGGCGGGTATTTGGGTTCCTTGTAGTCCACCCCTAAACCGTGACCTCATGTAAATGGGCTCAAGCCCATTCTGGTTATAATACAGCCGTCCCAAATCTTGGCTAACAAGCATACGTGATATATATATATAGACTTCCTTATATGTTGGATTAGATTAAAAACAAAAACAAACCCTACTGCTCCATAAATTGCGATCGGCGATTGAAGAACCCCCCCCCCCCCCCCTGAAACAGAACCTTGCTCCATCAAGCTACGGGTTAGTATAATCTTATTTGTTTAGTTTTAAAATTGATTGCTTTCATATATATGTGCACCGATGTGATGTATGATCAGAATGGTCTGAGTATTTATGCTTAGAAACTAGGATTGCATTGTTTTGAATATTGTTAATTATTATGATGAATATTACTATTTAATGATTAGTGTGCTTGTGGCAGTATTGATGTATGTGTTGGTATTTTTGCTGGTTATATGTTTGCATAGAATAACAAAATTTATGTAATTAATGTGATCATATGTTACTTTTGTATTCAATATTAATAATTGATGTTGTGTTTTTTTTTTTTGTACGTTACTGCTGATGATGTTATTTAATAATAATAATTGCTAATCTTGAATTCAAAGTTGGTGGCCCATGTGAAGACTAATCAAGTAATATGCATGTTACTAAAATATTGTCAGTGAACCCCATGTGCAATAAATGATGGAATGGTTGTGTGATGATAGTTCTTGACTATAAACTATATTATTATCACAATATAAGACAAGCACATGATTCCAGTTTCTCGAAAATATGTAGGTTGCATATTAATTTGATTGCTTATCATCACACTAATTGTTGGGGCCTGATCATTCGCAAAACAAGTCGGAAGCCAAGGGGTTTGGGTTATTAAGTAACTGGGCCTTGGTTGCCCTTTAAAGACATATAATACCAATAGCTTAGTTTGATTGTGTTTGGGCTTAACATGGGATAGGTTAGACTATCAAAGTATTGGGTCGCACCTCTTTTCTGCTTATGTGGGTCGACAAGTTGTGGGCTGATCAGTAGGATTGTATAAACATAGACTGTTAGTGTTTGATAACATTGAATCAACGATTAGTTGATGGGGCTATAACTTGTTTGGGCCATACTAGACTATGCAATATAAATTAGGTGGGTTATATGAATTTAAGTGTTTAAGCATATGGGCTTTTGGAATAGAGCCGAGTGGTGTTGAAACTTATTGTAAGTGGGCTGGCATGACAGCAGGCCGCCCCACAAGGTCATCGAGTTTGTTTAAGCTGGACTGAACATGTGTAAATATTGAGCCTGTAGTGTTTGTGATTAAAACTATATATGTGTGCGTTATCTGTTCAATAATGAGCTTTATGTGAACGATGAAAATGTGAATTAATCGTATGTACAGTATGTGGCCCATATGTGTGTATGTAAAACTGATCGTTATCGGTAACAATTCTAGGATGTGTTTGAGCAATCATTAAACAAGTAATTAATCTTGCCGAGCAAACCAAAGGTGAGTTCATTGCACTTCTCTAAGCATGCGTCCCGGTGGTTTTGGGACATCTGGTAAACGTTTTTAAAAGAAATACTGGGTAAACTGCTATTTGGGATGTTGGTTATTGAATACAGAATCGATCATCTACCGTGTTGCCTGTAAGGCAATGGGGTAACTAGTTACCGGGACATCATTACCAATGCTTGGTTAGGGGCATTGGGGTTGGGCACACTCCCAGGTTATATTGGGCACACTCCCATGGTATATATTGGACACACTTCCAATATATAAGACTCTCCTACGTTCATAACAATTTCAAAACGAAACGATGAGTTGACTTAACAGATATCTGGTAACTACACACGTTAACAAAACTTTGAACTCACCAGCGTAGTCTGACACACTTGTTTGCATGCTTGTAGGTCGTTAGCTGAGATACTTTGGAACTTGCTATCTGGAGCAGCTGGAGTGGGCATGGTCTTGCTGGACGTATTTATTTTATTGGTTTATTGATACATTACTTTGGTTTTAAAACTGGTTAACTTTGCTTCCGCTGATTACTTTGGTTTTCATTTAAATTTACAGACAGTGTTTTATTTACAATCAAGTACTTGATCTTTTAATCGAATGCGTTGGATATAATTAGTGGCTCATTGTTGGATCGTCGCACTCCTAATAGGGACATACCCTAGGTGGGAATTTGGGGGTGTGACATACTATCTACGCATCATAAAGTAAGCAAGTAATTCATGCCATCATGCTATAGTGACGAGTGTGTGTTCGTATGTTACGTCATAAACAAATGTGTACTAGTCATGTAATGTATGCAACAAGTGAGAAAGACGAACCTTGCAATCTGGAGCTAAGTGTCATGGTCGTATTCACGTATTCAGAACTATTCGGTTATAGTCTGGTTTTACAAAAACGTTTTAAAACCAAGTTCACTATAACCTGGTGTCACACCCCGACCACGTATAACATACAAAACGTGGCGGAAAACGTCAGGGAGTGTTGTAACAGAATTAATTGTTTCATAACCATAGCATTCAAAGTTGCTCTTTATTTATCAACATAAGAGTTACATTGTCTTAAACAGGAAACAAAGAGTACAAAACATAATTAAACTAAGTCTATCTTCATTTTATGTCTCTAAGGCACAGGTCCGTCCTAGTGTCACGATCATTGTCCTAAGCAACAGCTCCTGAAAACACATGTGAAAATAGGTACGTCAGCATAAAAATGCCTGTGAGATACATAGGTTTTGTGAAAATAGGATTCATGACTTGTAAGTTTAAGAAAATGTTTAATAAAGTTTAGTCATGAACCTAGTAAATTGATTTGTTTTGTAAATCGTTTGAAAACAATAAGATCAGATGATATGTATAAATAAATGTAAGGTTAAATGAATAACCATGTAAGATGAGTTTGTTTGTAAAACAATGTCTCGTGAAAAGTATGTTATTTGTATAAAATGTTATATGTCTTAAATTGAAATGATTTAAATAACGCTACGATGTGTAATATTATACAAACACTTATATATATAGGAAGTAACAACGACGTATCCACCATGTTTGTATCATATTACACATGCCTCGTTACTCAAACCATTTACCCAAACCAACCACCAATGTAAATTGTTCATGTATAAATCACTTGTCAAGTGTTATTGTGTAAACCATATCAAAATGTCCATGTCTAATGTGAATGACCAAATGTGTATATCAATGTCAAAATGTTTATGTTTAATGTAAATCGTATAATGTGTATCCAAAAATATCATGTATGGCATGTGAAATATATCAACTAAACCATAGGTAAAATACACAAAAACAAGGTATTGAATTAAACATAGTTTAAGTCAAAGTTATGTTCTGTGGAACAATTGCATGCTATACTGATACAAACATCTATGCGGTATTGTGAAAATGCATACATCCAAGCCTTGTGACTGTGGTGATAGACCCTTAAACAAATTAAAGGTCTATCTGTGTTATTGTTTATCGAATTCGGCCATTCCTTCCACCCAAACAAACCTAGGGTTCAGGAACGGGAGTTGTCAAGTCCTATGGTACCACTACCTACTAACGAACGGCGTGATCAATGTTAATGAATGTATATTGTCCCATTTGAACAAACCAAATGTCATACCCAAAATGTAAGCATGTGATGAATAACAATTGTACTAAGTATGCACACAATGGGCACACATAGCATAAAATGTAATGTAAAACGATGTACTAAGTATGCACACAATGGGCGTACCTAGCATGAAATGTAATGTAAAACAATGTACTAAGTATGCACACAATGGGCATGCATAGCATAACACAATGAAATCATGTACTATAAATGTACTAATGAACATAGCAAGTATATGATGTGGAAACATGGAAAACATGAAAGTAACAAGTAGGCACATGTGTTTTACCCCAAAATATTTGGAAAACAGTAAAAGAGGGGTCTATGTACTCACTTGAGATTGCTTAGTAGTCCTTGAGTAACAACCAAACAATGCTAGAGATCACGGATATCAAACGGCACCTAATATAGGTAACTATGTTAATAAACCGGACCTAAATCGGAGGATCGGATAGAATGAGGGCTCGTAAACCAAATGAGTATGGGAACTCATGTAGTATGGTTTAACAAAGCCTACATACTAAATGAAACCTAGCCTAAGTGCTTACGACCCATTACGGCCCGCTTAGGTAGCTTATGCTACTTTAACGCGTCGTTCGCGTAAAACGCGTTCGGAACGCCTAACTAGTCCTTTGACAAGTAAAATATGCCTTAACATATCTAATATTGTTACCAAATCAGTTTAGATACCAAAAGTTATGTTACATATGCTTAAAATGAATTTTGGCGTAAAAAGGGCATTTTGGTAATTTACCTAAGGCATATAAACTACCTATCATACAACTACTTAAACGAAGCGACCAGAAGGTATAACCTCGGAAGGTTATTCCCTATATACTATGGTCACCTAATGTGTGTGGTCGGATCCTAATGATCGACCAAATGGGTCGGGTTCGAAGGTATAAGCGATTTATTAGATCGCTTACCCTTACGACCCTAGACAACATGGTAATCAGTAGGTATAGTCACAAGGGACTATAACCATCCTGATTACGCTCACGTTGCGAAGTTCAAACGAGCTTCGCATTGACCATAAACTGGTCAATGCAGAAAGTCAAACAAAGTTTGACTTTCGGACTCGAAAAGCAATAAAAGAACGAAGGAATACTTACAAAGGGTCCCCGAATGCTAATCTTGATTCAAGTAGCTCTGGTATGAAACAATGGTTTCAACTTAGAGCTTCTCAAATCAGATTCTTGTGGGTTTTGCAATGAAAGGGGTTGGGTATTTATAGATTTCTTCGAACCGTTAAGATCGTTTCTCGAATAACGTGATCGAATCTCATCCGTACATGTGTTGGAATGTTGTGGTAACTCATTTTGCCCCCACCACAAGAGTTTGACATGTGGCATTGGCCTTTTTGGGGGGGGGGGTGTTGAAAGGCTGTTAATCAGCAGTTTAATTCACTGAATCTGGTCTGGGAAACTGACGCGCGCCGCGTAATGTATCACCTTGGGTTTACGCGGGCCACCTGGCCTGTCTGATCAGCAAACATCTTTCAGAAATGACAGTTTTGGTCCCTGTTGTGTTTTAAGGCCATTCCTGACACTTCTAAGGCCCGTAAAGCCAACTTTAAGGCCCTAAAATGATGCCTAAACATTGTGGACATGAAACATGCTCAAAAATATGTCGGATGTTGGTTCGTTTGGTCGTACGATCGCGGTGTTTGCTTAATTACGACGGAATGCGCACAAGCGCGAAAAACGATCTAAATGACGCGACGAATGGATTTTTCTTATGCCAAACACTAAAATAAAATATTTTAGTGCTTACATAAATTTTTGGGTGTCCGGAAGTATTCAGAACGTAAGTTATGCGCGAAAATGCAAACTTGTGCACTTTTGACGCTTTTAGTCCCGGAATGACCCAAAAGTTTATTTTAGCACACCGAACCCCTCAAAGCCTATTTATAAGCTATATAGAGGATATTTAAGGTGTGTTTAACTTATGGTCATGTTCCGAAATGTTCGTTACAGTTCAAATTGGCATACTTTCGTAGTTTGTCAAGTTTAGTCCCTGTAAGCGAATTAACTTGTTTTTGCCATACCAAAGCCTTTAAAACTTATTTCTAAGTTATGTATAGGTTATTTAAGGTATGCTAAGTATATGTTGATGTTCCGGAGTATTTGTGGCATTAAACTGATTACGTTTACGCACCAGTTTGCGTATAACTCTCCAGAAAGCTATATGGAGTTTGAAATTGAATAAAAGTCAAAACATGAAAAATGTAAAACATAACCAAACAAACATTGGGATAAAATAACTTTGTTTTATTGATAACTGAATTGTTTACAATGATTTCAGACACAGATGTTACAGTCTCCCTTACTTGTGGAAATTTCGTCCCGAAATTTATTTAGAGGAAACTCGTGGGAAAAGATGTGGATATTTCGCCTTCATTTGATCTTCGCGTTCCCAAGTAAACTCGGGTCCATGTTTAGCTTCCCAGCGAACTTTGACCAAAGGAATGCGCTTGCGTTTGAGCCACTTGATTTCACGTTCCATGATTTCCACTGGCTTCTCAACAAATTTCAGTGTTTTATCAACACGAAATTCGTCAAGTGGTATGTGAAGGTTCTCATCAGCTAAACACCTCTTGAGATTGGACACGTGAAAGGTTGGATGAACATTTCCAAGTTCAGGAGGTAACTCAAGTCTGTAGGCTACCTTACCGATTCTTTCGACGATCTTGAATGGTCCAACGTATCTAGGTGCAAGTTTTCCTTTCTTTCCAAATCTGATCACACCTTTCCAAGGTGAGACCTTAAGTAATACTCGATCACCGACTTGAAATTCCAAGGGCTTGCGTTTTGGGTCCGCGTAACTCTTTTGATGGCTTCTAGCTGTCTGAAGGTTATCACGAACTTTCTTAATCTTGTCAGTTGTCTCTAAAATGAGGGCAGGTCCAGTAAGCTGAGCCTCGCCGATCTCATTCCAGCAGACTGGTGAATGACATTTTCGACCATAGAGAGCCTCGAAAGGAGCCATTTTGATGCTGGTGTGATAACTGTTGTTATAGGAGAATTCAATTAACGGAAGATGTGAATCCCAACTACCACCAAAATCGATCACACAAGCTCTAAGCATATCCTCCAGAGTCTGGATTGTTCTTTCAGATTAACCATCCGTTTGCGGATGATAAGCTGTGCTCAGGTTAAGTTGGGTCCCCATAGCAGATTGCATGGTTCTCCAAAAATGAGAAGTGAAACGAGCATCTCTGTCAGAAATGATGTTTAAAGGAACACCATGTCGAGCTACAATTTCATCCAAATAGATTTTAGCAAGTTTGTCAGCAGGAAAATCCTCACGGATTGGCAAGAAATGCGCTGACTTAGTAAGACGATCAACAACTACCCAGATGGCATCATGACCTTTCTTTGTGCGCGGAAGTTTAGTAATGAGATCCGTAGTAATGTTTTCCCATTTCCAAACTGGGATCTCTGGTTGCACCAATAAACCAGAAGGACGCTGATGTTCAGCCTTAACCTTAAGACATGTAAGGCATTTTGATACATATAAGGCAATGTCTTTCTTCATACCAGGCCACCAATACTGAATACGAAGGTCCTTATACATCTTATCTGAGCCAGGATGAACAGAATAACGAGACTTATGGGCTTCATCCATAAGCAAGGTGCGAAGGTTATCTTGGCTTGGGACCCACAAACGGTCCATGAAGTAATACGATCCATTGTCCTTCAGTTCCAAATCAGGTGTTTTGTGATAGGGAAATTCCTTATCCATCAAACCTTGTGAAACACAAGATTGTTGAGCCTGAGAAATGCGGGCTTGGATATCGGATTGAGCTTCGATAACAGATTGAACACGAACACAGTGAAGCTTAGTACGTTCCTTACGACTCAATGCATCGGCTACGACATTCGCCTTACCAGGATGGAAGCAAATTTCGCAGTCATAGTCGTTTAGAAGCTCCACCCAACGTCGTTGCCTCATGTTGAGTTCTTTCTGATTGAAGATATGTTGAAGACTTTTGTGGTCCGTGAAAACCACACATTTTGTTCCGTACAAATAGTGTCTCCAGATCTTAAGAGCGAAGACAACTGCACCTAACTCAAGATCATGAGTGGTGTAGTTTTTCTCATGTATCTTCAACTGCCTCGATGCATATGCTATGACTTTGTTCCTTTGCATCAGAACACAGCCAAGACCCAATTTAGATGCATCGCAATAAACGACAAAATCATCATTGCCCTCAGGCAAAGTCAGAACAGGCGCGTCACAAAGCTTTTGCTTCAAGTTTTGAAAAGCTTCCTCTTGTTTGAATCCCCAATCAAAGGGCTTGTTCTTCTGAGTTAGAGCAGTTAGAGGAACTGCAATCTTTGAGAAGTTCTCAATGAAGCGGCGGTAATAGCCCGCTAGACCACGAAAAGAACGAACTTCAGTAGGAGTAGAAGGTGTATCCCAATCCTTAATCGCACTGATTTTGGAGGGATCTACATGAATACCTTGTTCGTTGACAATATGTCCTAAAAATTGAACTTCTTTAAGCCAGAATTCACACTTGGAGAATTTGGCAAAAAGTTGCTCTTTCTTTAGGAGTTCCAAAGTAAGACGAAGATGTTGCTCATGATTAGCTCGCATCTTAGAATAAATCAAGATGTCGTCAACAAAAACAATGACGAACTGATCCAAATAAGGTTTGCAGACCCTATTCATTAAGTCCATGAAAACAGCAGGAGCATTAGTCAAACCGAATGGCATGACTGTGAACTCATAATGCCCATAACGAGTGCGGAACGCTGTCTTTGGAATATCTTCTTCATGCAACCGAAGTTGATGATACCCCGAACAAAGATCAATTTTCAAAAAATAAGAAGCACCTTGTAACTGATCAAAGAGATCATCGATGCGAGGTAGGGGATATCGATTCTTGATGGTGAGCTTGTTAAGCTCACGATAATCGATACACATCCTAAAAGATCCATCCTTTTTCTTGACAAAAAGAACGGGAGCACCCCAAGGTGAAAAGCTAGGACGGATAAAACCTTTGTCAGAGAGCTCCTGAAGCTGCTTAGACAACTCTTGCATCTCAGACGGTGCAAGATGATATGGAGCTCTGGCAATGGGGTTTGCACCAGGTACGAGATCAATACGGAACTCAACTTGGCGTGCTGGAGGTAGACCAGGTAAATCTTCAGGAAATACTTCAGGATAATCCCGAACAACAGGGATATCTTGAATAGGCTTACCTTTGCCCTTATCTGCTACAACATGTGCCAAAAAGGCCACATAGTTCTTTCGCAGATACTTCCGAGCTTTAAAACAGGACATGAGTTTGAGACCACCAGCAGGTTTCTCACCATAAACTTGTAGGATCTCGCCTGTCGAAAGTGGCACACAAACAATCTTCTCAAAACAAACTACCTCTGCGCGATGCTTGGATAACCAATCCATACCTACTGTAACGTCGAAGCTTCCAATTGCATAGGCGTGAGGTTAATAGGAAAAAGATGGTCGTTGAAGTTCAACTGGCAGTTGCGAAGAACAGAATCAAGAACAATGGGTTCACCATTAGCAACCTCTACTGTCAAGGGTTTTCCTAGTTTCGTTCTAGACACGCGAAGTAATGGCTCAAAAGATAATGACACAAAACTCTTATCGGCACCCGAATCAAAAAGAACAGATGCAGGCTGATCATTAATAAAGAACGTACAATTCACCACTTCATTGTCTGCCTGTGCCTCTTGTGCATTCATGTTGAAGACTCGCCCTCGAGCCTGAGCCTGATTCTGATTTGGATTCGCATTCACCAATCTTGGACACTGATTACGGTAGTGGGTCAGATCCCCACAGTTGTAACAAGAACCTGGCGGGTAGTGTGGTCGTGCAACTTGACCTTGTTGCTGAGCAGGAGGCTGAGCAACTCGTTGAGCCGGGTTCTGAACTGCCCGATTCTGAGCAAACCGACAAACATCAGCAAGATGACCTGACTTCCCACAGTTAGTACAGAAACGGCACGGATGAAGCGGCTGATGGTGACTGTTGCATCTATTGCACAAAGGTGCATTCCCTGTATAGGGTTTCTTCACTGGAGGCTGTGCGGGTTGGTTGGGAGCTGCCTGGTTAGCTTGGGCAGTGACAGCAAAATTTTGGGAAGCCTTACGCTTCCTTGACCTCCTTGAGGAACCAGAATCCTTTCCCTTCTTGTTTTGACCTTTCTTGCCATCTTCTTTGTCAGACGCCTGCTTCTTACCCTTGTCACCCTTTTTGTGCAGTTTTCCCTTTCGAACCTATGACTCAATCAATGTCGCTGCTAACTCGATCGCCTGACGGAGTGTGGTAGGGTTACTACCAGTAATGATGTCTTGTACTGAGTCAGGTAGACCATCGATGTACCTTTCGATAGCCTTGTCGAGTGGGGTAACCATTGTTGGGCAAAGCAGACTCAACTCCTCAAATCTATCAATATACGCCCTGTGCTCGCCACTGTCTTGTTTCAAGTCATCAAACTCTCTCTCCAAAGCTCGCTGTTCATGACGAGGACAAAACTCCCTCATCATAAGAGCTCTAAGTTCAGCCCATGTCTGTGCTAGAGCAACCTCTGCACCACGATCTCTCATAACCCCGTTCCACCACGTAAGAGCCCTCTTCTGAAACACACTTGAAGAAAACTCAACCTTGCGATTGTCAGGACACTGTACGTCACGGAAAGTATTCTCAATGCTCTCGAACCATTGAAAAAGCCCAGTCGCTCCCTCAGAACCACTAAACTTGAGTGGTTTAGCCGAGTTAAAATCCTTGAATTTGCATGGAGCATTGTTGTTGTTGTTGGCTTGGTTCCATTGAGCAAAGAGGTTTGGGAATTGAGCAGCCATTTGCTGCGCAATGATTTCTGCCAGTTCGGCAGTTGCTATCTGGTTTTCGCGTCGAGGAGGCATTCTAAAAGAGGAAACATGAAAGGAAACGAGTGAGACGATTGGATGAAGAGAATGAGACGAAACAAAATCAACAAAAGCAAAGATGGTGGTCATTCGTTCGTATTGCAAGGCAACCAAACGACACATAGTGACTAATCAAAGTAAATGGGTTAAAAATGATGTATCGTGAAGACATGCTCGCCTATAAGTGAACACTCACCCCAAGAGTTCCCAGGTAAGAGTGACTGGTCCGATTATGTGGATTTGTGCAAACACTCTAACCTTAGACAGAAAACCCAGGGTACAGGCATTCACTCTTCCAGTTTGCACGTGTTCACACTATTTAGAACCCAAAACGTTGACGAGATTTTGAAAATTTAAAGGGGTTCAAAACCTTATAACAGAGGGTTCAAAACCTTACAATAAAGGGTTCAAAAACTTATAATAAATCATTCAAAAACAAATGATTGTTTTTCAAAAAATCGTTTCGGAAAAATTTGGTTTTTGTTTTGTTTTGTTTTGATAATCACCTAAGGATAGGTGATGTGCATGTTTTAAGATCTAAACACAAGAAAACTTGTGTTGGGGTCCTAGAAAGGTTATAGTCTAGGTCAAAGCATTACTAATAACCTAATTCCCTATAACCATTGGCTCTGATACCAACTCTTCTGTCACTCCCCGACCACGTATAACATACAAAACGTGGCGGAAAACGTCGGGGAGTGTTGTAACAGAATTAATTGTTTCATAACCATGGCATTCAAAGTTGCACTTTATTTATCAACATAAGAGTTACATTGTCTTAAACAGGAAACAAAGAGAACAAAACATAATTAAACTAAGTCTATATTCATTTTATGTCTCTAAGGCACAGGTCCGCTCTAGTGTCACGATCATTGTCCTAAGCAACAACTCCTGAAAACACATGTGAAAATAGGTACGTCGGCATAAAAATGCCTGTGAGATACATAGGTTTTGTGAAAATAGGATTCATGACTTGTAAGTTTAAGAAAATGTTTAATAAAGTTTAGTCATGAACCTAGTAAATTGATTTGTTTTGTAAATCGTTTGAAAAACAATAAGATCAGATGATATGTATAAATAAATGTAAGGTTAAATGAATAACCATGTAAGATGAGTTTGTTTGTAAAACAATGTCTCGTGAAAAGTATGTTATTTGTATAAAATGTTATATGTCTTAAATTGAAATGATTTAAATAACGCTACGATGTGTAATATTATACAAACACTTATATATATAGGAAGTACCAACGGCGTATCCACCATGTTTGTATCATATTACACACACCTCGTTACTCAAACCATTTACCCAAACCAACCACCAATGTAAATTGTTCATGTATAAATCACTTGTCAAGTGTTATTGTGTAAACCATATCAAAATGTCCATGTCTAATGTGAATGACCAAATGTGTATATCAATGTCAAAATGTTTATGTTTAATGTAAATCGTATAATGTGTATCCAAAAATATCATGTATGCCATGTGAAATATATCAACTAAACCATACGTAAAATGCACAAAAACAAGGTATTGAATTAAACATAGTTTAAGTCAAAGTTATGTTCTGTGGAACAATTGCATGCTATACTGATACAAACATCTATGCGGTATTGTGAAAATGCATGCATCCAAGCCTTGTGACTGTGGTGATAGACCCTTAAACAAATTAAAGGTCTATCTGTGTTATTGTTTATCGAATTCGGTCATTCCTTCCACCCAAACAAACCTAGGGTTCAGGAACGGGAGTTGTCAAGTCCTATGGTACCACTACCTACTAACGAACGACGTGATCAATGTTAATGAATGTATATTGTCCCATTTGAACAAACCAAATGTCATACCTAAAATGTAAGCATGTGATGAATAACAATTGTAAAACCCTAGAAGATTAAAGCAGTTCCTGGTCTTGATCGATCTTACTTAGCATCTAAGGGTTTTCATCCTTTAGATGTTAAACATTTGTAATCAGGTCAGGGATTCGGTTTTTAGGGTTCCATTTTTTCTTGTTTCGTTTTGTTTCTGATTGAAGACGGGTCATCTGCGGAGTGACTAGGGTTTCGGCAGCCTTCATACTTTGTCGCTGATTGTTTTAGTCGGCTGATTGTTTAAGGTTGCTGAATTGCTGAGGGTTGCTGCTTAAGTTTTGTCGGCTGATTTAGGGTTGCTGGTTAAGTCTTGTCGGCTGATTCTAGTTAGGGGTCCAGCAACATCCATTCATTCGCTGCTTGTTTTTGTTTGCTGATTATTCAGCAACATCTCGTTAGGGTTCCAGCAACATCTCATTATGGATGGCCAAGATGCTGAAAAGTCTAATGTGTTTGTGACAAAGATTAAGAACATTGATGGTAAACCATTTGAGCCTAGACAAATCTCACTTATGCCGTCTAGGGTTACTGAATTGCCGAATAAGAAGGTTTGTTTTATGATGCCGCTTAATGATTCTGAGCATGTTATTGGCAGCTCTGATTCTCCTAATCAGATTTATGCAAAGGTGTTTGACAAACGAAAGGTAGCATTTGTGCTACCGTTGAAGGATGTTAGTCCTCCTCGTGTTCAAGATCAGATACAAGATGATAATGCTCATGTCCAATCATATGCGGATGTGGTCCTAAATGAACAGGTCGAGCAGGGGGATAATAAGCGTGGTAGTGATTTAATTCAGAAACAGAATGATGATAAATGTGCTACGAAGGTCAATGATGCGGCTGAACAAGTTCATAAAGTCAAGTTTCGTTCTCTAAACTCAGATGTCTCTATGGATGGAGTGGATGTAGTGCTTCCGATTGATTCTGTTCGCCAGGTTAACAACAGGTTAGCTAACACTCTTTATGGTTATTTTCTCGGGGATAGAATTGCGTATCCAGTAGTTGAACACTTTGTGAGAACAAATTGGAAGAAACATGGTCTTCAGAAAACTATGATGAATTCGAATGGGTTCTTTTTCTTCAAGTTTGAAGACAGAAAGGGTATGGATGTTGTTCTTGAAGGGGGACCCTGGATGATCCGTAATAAACCTATGTTTCTCAACATTTGGTCCCCTACAAACACGCTTAAAAAAGACGAAGTTAAAAAGGTTGCAGTTTGGGTTAAATTGCATGATGTCCCTCTAGTGGCATATTCTGATGATGGTTTAAGCATGCTGGCTTCAAAGATTGGGAATCCTGTGCGTCTTGATTCGTATACTATTGATATGTGTAATGAGGCTTGGGGAAGGAGTAGCTATGCTAGGGCTCTCATTGAAATATCGGCTGATCAGGATTTGAAAGAGACTCTTACCATGGCTATTCCTGAATTGGATGGGAATAAATATGTTACTGAGACTATTAGGGTGGAGTATGAATGGGAACCCCCGAGATGTGCCCAGTGCTGTGTTTTTGGGCATGTTTATGAGGAGTGTCCTAAAGTCATTCGATCGACAGTGAAACCTCCTATAAACAATCAGAAAGTAGATGAGGATGGTTATACGGAAGTCAAGAAAAAGAAGAATGTAAAGAAGAGTGGTTTTCAAGTTAACAATCAACAGCCTAAATTTGAATATAGACCTGTGGATAAGAAGAAAAAGGCAGTGACTAGCTCGTCCAAGGTTCAAACACACAATTCTTTTAGTGCTCTTGGGTTTGTTGGGGGGGACGGGGGTTCCTTCCAAGGGAGATCTAAAGGGGGACATGAGTTAAATGCGGAGTCTGACGATGATGAGGTAGAAAATGTATATGATGAAACGAAGGAGTTTATGACTTCGGGTACATATCATACGTCTTCCAGTACAGGGGCAAGCACCTCTCACATAAAGGTGTCCAATGGATAGGTGGCTTCTGTTTCTTGCAAAGGGGCTGCCGGTTGGTAGCAATTTCATTTTTGATGATGGTGGTTGACGTCGTTTGTTTGTTTTTTCGTTTGTCTACTAGTTAGTCATTATCATGATTGTAGTAGGCTAGATTGAGGTGGTAACTTGTTTGTTTTGTTTTTTTTGTTTACATATACGGGGCATGTCCTGTATATGAACTAGTGGGGAACTCATCCTCACTACTTGTTCTTATTTGGCGGTTGTCTATAATAGAATCACCGGGGTAACCCTTTACCCAAAAAAAAAAACAATTGTACTAAGTATGCACACAATGGGCACACATAGCATAAAATGTAATGTAAAACGATGTACTAAGTATGCACACAATGGGCGTACCTAGCATGAAATGTAATGTAAAACAATGTACTAAGTATGCACACAATGGGCATGCATAGCATAACACAATGAAATCATGTACTATAAATGTACTAATGAACATAGCAAGTATATGATGTGGAAACATGGAAAGCATGAAAGTAACAAGTAGGCACATGTGTTTTACCCCAAAATGTTTGGAAAACAGTAAAAGAGGGGTCTATGTACTCACTTGAGATTGCTTAGTAGTCCTTGAGTAACAACCAAACAATGCTAGAGATCACGGATATCAAACGACACCTAATATAGGTAGCTATGTTAATAAACCGGACCTAAATCGGAGGATCGGATAGAATGAGGGCTCGTAAACCAAATGAGTATGGGAACTCATGTAGTTTGGTTTAACAAAGCCTACATACTAAATAAAACCTAGCCTAAGTGCTTACGACCCATTACGACCCGCTTAGGTAGCTTATGCTACTTTAACGCGTCGTTCGCGTAAAACGCGTTCGGAACGCCTAACTAGTCCTATGACAAGTTAAATATGCCTTAACATATCTAATATTGTTACCAAATCAGTTTAGATACCAAAAGTTATGTTACATATGCTTAAAATGAATTTTGGCGTAAAAAGGGCATTTTGTTAATTTACCTAAGGCATATAAACTACCTATCATACAACTACTTAAACGAAGCGACCAGAAGGTATAACCTCGGAAGGTTATTCCCTATATACTATGGTCACCTAATGTGTGTGGTCGGATCCTAATGATCGACCAAATGGGTCGGGTTCGAAGGTGTAAGCGATTTATTAGATCGCTTACCCTTACGACCCTAGACAACGTGGTAATCAGTAGGCATAGTCACAATGGGCTATAACCATCGTGATTACGCTCACGTTGCGAAGTTCAAACGAACTTCGCATTGACCATAAACTGGTCAATGCAGAAAGTCAAACAAAGTTTGACTTTTGGACTCGAAAAGCAATAAAAGAACGAAGGAATACTTACAAAGGGTCCCCGAATGCTAATCTTGATTCAAGTAGCTCAGGTATGAAACAATGGTTTCAACTTAGAGCTTCTCAAATCAGATTCTTGTGGGTTTTGCAATGAAAGGGGTTGGGTATTTATAGATTTCTTCGAACCGTTAAGATCGTTTCTCGAATAACGTGATCGAATCTCATCCGTACATGTGTTGGAATGTTGTGGTAACTCATTTTACCCCCACCACAAGAGTTTGACATGTGGCATTGGCCTTTGGGGGGGTTGAAAGGCTGTTAATCAGTAGTTTAATTCACTGAATCTAGTCTGGGAAACTGACGCGGGCCACGTAAGGTATCACCTTGGGTTTATGCGGGACGCCTGGCCTGTCTGATCAGCAAACATCTTTCAGAAATGACAGTTTTGGTCCCTGTTGTGTTTTAAGGCCATTCCTGACACTTCTAAGGCCCGTAAAGCCAAATTTAAGGCCCTAAAATGATGCCTAAACATTGTGGACATGAAACATGCTCAAAACTATGTCGGATGTTGGTTCGTTTGGTCGTACGATCGCGATGTTTGCTTAATTACGACGGAATGCGCACAAGCGCGAAAAACAATCCAAATGACGCGACGAATGGATTTTTCTTATGCCAAACACTAAAATAAAATATTTTAGTGCTTACATAAATTTTTGGGTGTCTGGAAGTATTCAGAACGTAAGTTATGCGCGAAAATGCAAACTTGTGCACTTTTTGACGCTTTTAGTCCCTGAATGACCCAAAAGTTTATTTTAGCACACCGAACCCCTCAAAGGGATCCGATATCCAAGCACGCATTTGTCAGGCTCAACAATCTTGTGTTTCAAATCCCTAGGCGATTTTGCTTCCTCACGTAATCCTTGATTCTTCGTTGCGAGCTTTTGTATAACAGTCTGTGATTGGAGATTTGATTTTTCCAACCTCCAAAACGAACTAGTTAGCAATTGTGACCAATCTCGAATTTAGGGTTTTTCTTCTTTCTTTTCAATCGTCTCCTTAGTGTTTAATTTGAAATTCTGATTTATTAATCTATTTGTTTTTTTATTGCGGTTAACTAGATTAATTTAGCTAGATCAAAAACTTTAGATTAATCGGTTAAGGGTGGAAGATTAACACTAGGGTTTTAAGGGATTAGGGTTTCTTAGGGTTTACGTATTCTGTTTTTTGGCTGCATGTTTCTGTCGTTTGGATAAGGAGTGGTTTCGAATACGTTTGATTGTTTCATTGCATGGAGAGAAATAGGGATCGGGGTTTGGATGATCTAGGGTTTCAGTCGTTTTCAGAAAAGATGCATGGGGATATTTTTATAACTTCGAAGGGTTCAAAACCGATGAATGCGCAGGAGATACGAGACAAACCTTCATTATTTAGCAAACCGCTGAATATTGATGGTTACCCATTGATACCTCGTCGTGGAGTTATTCAGCAAGAACAGAAAGTTATCAACGTTATCGATGAATTGGAGAAAGTGATCGTTCCGGTTCCTCTGGTGAACACTACAAACGATGGTAAGGATGAGCAGAATCAGGTAAAATCGATGCCTATCTCGTACGCGGAAAAACTTAAGTCTACTGTACGAAACAAAAGAGAGATTAATTTTAGACTTATGGAGTCATTGGAGACCCGAGAAGGTGCTGATGTTGTTATACCAAGGGAGGTTGTTAAAAAAGTTCAGGAGAGATTTGATAATGTCTTGTACGGTTATTTCTTAGGTAATCGGCTACCTTTTCCTGTGGTAGAGTACTATGCAAAAAATGTATGGTCGAAGTTTGGGTTTGAAAAGATTATGATGAATTCCAACGGCTTCTTTTTCTTTAAGTTTGATTCTCAGGATGGTATGCAGAAAGTGCTGGAAGGAGGCCCCTGGTTAATTAGAAAAATTCCGTTGTTTCTAAATGTTTGGACTCCATCGGCCACTCTAAGGAAGGACGGTATCAAAGTAGTCCCGGTTTGGGTGAAATTACATAACGTTCCTATTGCGGTGTATACGGATGATGGTTTGAGTTTACTGGCATCTAAGATTGGTGTGCCAAAACGTCTAGATAGTTTCACTGCTGATATGTGTGCTGAAAATTGGGGCCGAAGTAGCTTTGCAAGAGCCTTGATTGAGATTAACGCTGATAATGACCTCAAGGAGCATATATCGCTTGCTATACCGAAACTTGATGAGGAGGGATATATTATGGAACAAGTTGATGTCGAGTATGAATGGAAGCCGCAACGATGTTCGTTATGCTGTATCTTTGGTCATGATGACCATAATTGTGCAAAAAATACTAATGCTAAGCCTAAACAGGTAGTGGTTGATGATGAGGGCTTTGTAACGGACAAAAGGAGACTTGCTAAGCTGGGTAAGAAACAAAAAACGAAATTTATTTATAAACCCAAGAATAAAAGTCAGCAACCAAGTACGTCGGGAACGAAGACTGAGTCCGGATCATATACTTCAGCAGGTAATGTGCAAGTTACGAATAATTTTGATGTTCTAGCTAATACGGATGAAGAGGGGGTGGGAGAAATCAAAGATCACATGGCAATTCGGAATGAAGAAAAGAGAGAGTCCAATCGGATTGATAAAGAAGTGGCGGAGGTGATTCCAACGGAAATGTCAAACTTTATGAGGAATGAGAATCATGAAACACAATCTGAGGGGGCAAGCACTCCCGGTCACATCGGTTTAAATGGATAGCATTATGGCATGGAACATTAGGGGTTTGAACCGACCCCTGAAGCAAAGTGAGGTTCGTTTACTTGTAGCTGAAAATAATTTAAAAATTTGTGCTATCCTAGAGTCTCATGTGGAAGTTACGAAACTGGTTCAAGTATGTAAAAATGTGTTCAGAAAATGGAATTGGACTTCTAATGGTGGTCAGTGTAGTAGGGGCACTAGAATTATCTTGGGTTGGGATACGGATTTGGTAGATCTAATGGTTTTGGCTCAATGGGACCAAGTTATACATGTTCAATTGATTTTCAAAGCTGATAAGAAAGTTCTTTTTGGTTCGTTTGTGTATACTGAAAATAAGTATCAGGACCGGAGGGCTCTATGGGAGGATCTGTGTAAGCATAAAAGCCTGTGTCATGATAAGCCCTGGTTTGTTATGGGTGATTTCAACACGACTCTTCATCTTGAGGATTCGCTATATGGGCCTTCGAAACAAACAATCAGGATGCGGGAGTTCAATGAATGTATTCAGAATTTGGAACTTATTGATATCAAAGGGCATGGCCTTCATTATACCTGGTCTCAAAAACCAAAAAATGGCGTGGGTCTCCTTAAGAAGATTGATCGGGTTATGGGTAATATTAAATTCATTGAGATTTTTCCGGATGCATATGCTATGTACCAACCGTATAGAGTGTCAGATCATTCTCCGTGCATCTTAAAGACAGCTACCAACTTGGTGAACCGTGCAAAACCTTTCAAATTTCCTAATTTTATCACCGCCAAACCTGAATTTAGAAACTATGTTATCCAGGAATGGACAAAGAGTATTGATGGAGTTCACATGTTTTCGGTTATGAAGAAACTCAGGAATTTAAAGCCGCATATGAGAAGAATCTTATTTGAACAGGGCAATCTCCATGCTAAGGTGGTTGACATGAGGAAAAAGCTGGATGACATCCAAAATCTGATTGATAAAAACCCGCTGGATGATAGTTTACGGCAAACGGAGGTTAAATGTCTTCATGATTTTAAATCAGCTGCTTATGATGAGGAGTGTTTTTTAAAACAGAAGTCTAAGGTGGAATGGTTATGTGCCGGTGATTCGAATACCAGATTCTTTCATAACACGGTGAAAAGTAAGAATGCGAGGTGTAAAATTCATAGTATTTTGGATGCTTTGGGTACCCGTCATGAAGGAGATGGTGTAGTGCATGCCTTAGTGTCTCATTATACAAATTTCTTGGGGGTAGAACACCCGATAGATACGGTTAACTTGGAGGATGTCTTTGTCAATGTTCTTACTTCTAATGCTGCGGATTTCATGGTTCGTCAGGTTACTCGTGAGGAGATTAAGCAGGCCATGTTTAGTATCGGTGAGAATAAAGCCCCGGGCCCAGATGGTTACACGTCAGCTTTCTTTAAACATGCTTGGGATATAGTGGGTGAGAAGGTTACTAATGCGGTGTTGGATTTTTTTGATAACGGTCAAATCTTGAAACAAATAAACCACACGATTCTGGCTTTGATTCCAAAGAAAGAAACTGCGGACTCAGTATTGGACTATCGTCCTATTTCCTGTTGCAATGTTTTGTACAAGTGCATAAGTAAGATTATCACGGATAGAATAAAGGGTAGTCTGGGTACGCTTGTGGGTATAAATCAGTCTGCCTTTGTGCCGGGTAGGAAAATATCTGATAATATTCTTCTCACTCAAGAGCTCATGCACAACTATCATCTCAATAGGGGTCCCCCGAGATGTGCTTTTAAGATTGATATCCAGAAAGCCTATGATACGGTGAATTGGGGTTTTTTGGAGAATGTCCTTCATCGGTTTGGTTTTCATCGTAAGATGGTTAGGTAGATCATGACATGTGTAACCACTGCTTCTTATTCGGTTAGTATTAATGGTGATATCCATGGCTATTTTCGGGGAAAACGTGACCTGCGTCAAGGGCATCCTATGTCGCCTTACTTATTCACGCTAATCATGGAGGTTCTTTCTTTACTGCTTCAACGGGCGGCCATCACGTCTTTTAAATATCATGCACATTGTGCTAAGCAGAAAATCATTAATGTTTCATTCCCTGATGATTTATTTATTTTTGTGAATGGTGACATTAGGTCGGTTAAGAAGGTTAAGGATGCCCTCGAAGTGTTTACTCGTATTTCTGGTTTGGTTCCGAGCCCTTCGAAAAGCACGGTTTTCTTTTGTAACATCCCTCAATCGGTTCGTCAAGAGATGCTTAGTGTGATGCCCTTCCAACAAGGAGCTCTCCCTGTTCGGTATCTTGGGGTTCCTCTTATTACCACAAAGCTGAATTTTAAGGATTGCAAGATCCTTGTTGACCGTATGGAGAATAAAATAGCAAGCTGGATAAATAAATCTTTGTCTTTTGCGGGTCGGCTTCAACTTATAATTTCGGTTCTTTCCTCTATGCACGTATATTGGGCGTCTGTTTTTATAATTCCAGCGCGTATTATTAACGATCTAGAGAAAAGAATCCGCAGATTCCTCTGGAATGCGGGAACTGAAGGTAGAGTGCGAGCGAAAGTGGCTTGGAAAGATGTTTGTTTACCAAAAAATGAAGGTGGGTTAGGCATTCGGAGCATTGCCGACGTTAACAAAGCTCTGATCACCAGCCATATATGGAGTATTATTACCAAACGGAAATCGTAATGCGTCGATTGGATTCACTCATATAAGCTGAAAGGAAAGTCTTTTTGGGATATCCCGAGTCGTGGCAGTATGAGCTGGGGATGGAGGAAAATTCTCTCTATTCGTGAGCTGGTGCGTCCTCATATTTGGTCCTCTATTCGGAGTGGGTCTCAAACAAACGTGTGGAGTGATAAATGGTGTGACGTGAGCCCGCTTAGATCTTTTATTACTCCGAGACATATTGCCAATGCGGGATTTAATCTCAATTCTTGTGTTTCGGATCTGATAGATGATCATTCTCATTGGAAATGGCCTCAAGCATGGAATGATTTATATCCGGTTTTAATTAACCTATCTGTGCCGACTCTGGATCATAATATGGAGGATAGGCTGATTTGGAAAGACCTGGAAGGTAACACATGTACTTTCGGATCCGGAGTAGTGTGGGATACTATACGTAACCGAGATAATATGGCTTTGTGGGCGAACATGGTGTGGTTTGCTCAATGTATTCCGAGGCATTCGTTTCACATGTGGCTTGTGTTCAAAGATAAGCTAAAGACTCAAGATAGATTGGCGGTTTGGGAAGCAGGGAGCAAAACTAATTTAGGGTTAATGTGTTGTCCTCTTTGTAGGTACAATCGAGACTCGCGCGATCACCTTTTCTTTCAATGTTCGTTTGCGTCTAAAATTTGGAACTCTGTGAAGGTAATGGCGGATCTGGATAGTGTCAATGATGCTTGGAGTTCGATTCTTATATGGATGGAGAAATATTCTAGTTCAAAGAAGCTGGTTCATGTTATTTGCAAGCTTCTTATTGCGGTGTCTTCGTACTTTGTTTGGCAAGAGAGAAACACTCGTTTATTCTCCCAAAATTACCGAACTCCAGAACAGGTGGCTCAAGTGATTATTCATACGGTTCGGCTAAAATTAATGGGATTTAAAGATGATAGCAATCCGGTGAACAGAAGCTTATTAGAGAAATGGAAGATCTCTACAGAGAATCAACTTAATGATCCAGGCTAATAGTTGTTATTCTGGTTTTGGGTGTCTAGTTTAGATATGGCTGTGTTTTAGCGTTTCGTCTTTTGTTGTTCTGGGCTGTCTTGTCTTTGGTTGTCTTTTTGTGTTGGATTGCCTAGGCTTGGTATGCCAAGTCTAGGAGTGTGTGTCAGCTTTTTGTCACACCCTGTGTTTATTGTTGATATATAAAATTCACCGGGGTAACCCTTTACCCAAAAAAAACCCCTCAAAGCCTATTTCTAAGCTATATAGAGGATATTTAAGGTGTGTTTAACTTATGGTCATGTTCCGGAATGTTCGTTACAGTTCAAATTGGCATACTTTCGCAGTTTGTCAAGTTTAGTCCCTGTAAGCGAATTAACTTGTTTTTGCCATACCAAAGCCTTTAAAACTTATTTCTAAGTTATGTATAGGTTATTTAAGGTATGTTAAGTATATGTTGATGTTCCGGAGTATTTGTCGCATTAAACTAATTACGTTTACGCACCAGTTTGCGATATGGAGTTTGAAATTGAATAAAAGTCAAAACATGAAAAATGTAAAACATAACCAAACAAACATTGGGATCAAATAACTTTGTTTTATTGATTACTGAATTGTTTACAATGATTTCAAACACAGATGTTACACCTGGTTCTGATACCAAACTGTCACCCCCCCAAAATAAGTGAGATTATTTTAAATACGGTCAGATACAAGCTGATGGGAGCTAAATTAAAGAACACTTCAAGTGTGCGGAGACTTCTTGAAGAATGGGAGATTCGTGGGGATCATGTGGAAGATGATGGCGGCTGATTAGTTTTTGGTTATTATCGTATCTATCTAGATATTAGTCTAGTTGTTTTTCCTTGTTTTTTCTTTGGTTGATTCTGGTTTTTTCTTGTTTTACTTTCATGGGGCATGTCTCATGATTGAACTAGTGTAGGCATTCTACACTACTTGTTTTGTTGGTTTGTGAATATATAGAATCACCGGGGTAACCCTTTACCCCAAAAAAAAAAATTCATTCATTGATTACAATGTTGATAATACCTCGGATACAAGACGGCTCCTGATTTATTTTGCCCTTTACCCCAATGCTCCTATCAAAGCATTGGTCATGACTAGGTCATTAGTTCACACCCGTCCTCTCCGGTATGGGGTGAGGGTGCCAAACCTAAGTAGCGCTACCAACTAATACCCTGTTACCTCTCAGGTAACAAACAACAAGGAGGGACTTTAAAGGTGATAGGACGAGTATATTATCCAACATTCCAGATTTACCACAAGACATATTCCTCTCCGGAATACCCAATTGATTTACCCAAAACCCATCCCTCTCAGGGATACCCAATGACTGTCCCAACCACCGGGACGCATGCTCAAGAGAAATGAACTCACCTTGGTTTTGCTCGGTAAGACTAGTTACTTTGTTTAACAGTTGAGCGAGCACGCCCTATCATGGTTACCGATAACAATCAGTTTCACACTCACATTGCACCACTTATTTTGTTACACGTTACACAAGTTACATTCATGAAACATACACATCCGTTATGCAAGTTATAATGATTAACCAAGTCAAACATCATCCAGGTTAACAAGGTCTATCCACACAACAAATTATCGTGCCACCCACAAGTTTATATCACAATTCCAATTCCCAATTGAACCTAACAGGTTAGAGTATGCATCGCTAAGGTGTGCGGCCCATACGGTACAGCCCAATACAATTAATCTATTGCTAGTGTGTGTGTGGTCCAAGCATATGTATATGTGTATTCAGCTAAACAACCCGTGCGGCCCAGTTGGTTCCGGCCCGACTAAACAACCCGTGCGGCCCACCTATATTTTGTGACTCGTGCCCATTTAAAGTCTACTATGACATGTGGCCCGATGTAGTAAGCAGCTGAGGATAATAACACCCATCGGAGCCCAGCCCACTTCCCAAGTGTAGCTGTCCCGAGACAGCATGCGGCCCAGTTGAGACCATGCAAGCTGGACCAATTCATGCAGTCCCCAATGGCATAAACAGCCCAATTATTTGTGTGTAAAAACCCTTTACCCTGTTAATGTTTACGCCCCTAATTCCGGTTTCTATTTGGTCGATCTTATTCATTATTTTATGGAACCAGATTGTTTGTTTGTACCACCATGATTTATACATATAGCCCTATCACCTCATCGGCTCACGACCCAAACAGATTGACATCAAATACAAACATCATCACATAGTTAGGCTCGTGCATTACTCATTATGAATATCAATCTTGATCACAACATCTCTTCATTAACAACAAGCACATAATTTACTTAATACTTAGCCGATTACAAACCTCTTCCACACTAAATAATTATGAGGGACTAGTATTTACAAGACTCCCACATATGATGTCTAATAGTAACTAGGATCACAGCCAACACTTTATCCCGGTCCCCTCCCATGCAACCTAATCTGCTAGTTTTTACTCATGAACACATAATCAAACAGCCACAAGTTAATCTCATACGCTGGTTTACTAAATCAAATCATAACCAATAATCAACATAGGCCTAATGATTCAACATCACAAAAAGTTATTAATTAACTATCCACGAAACATTCAATTCGGATCACATGACAACATCACAATCCAACACCTATTACATGCTTCAATATTGATCATACTTATGCAAGTAAACAAGTAATCACATAAACTAGTACAATCACGTTAATGAATACACATACCGAATATTCAATAAGGAAGATGAGAGCCAACAGTGTATTGCCGTCGATCAACCAAAAGCCCCAGGGTTGTTGTTTTCAAAAAATCATCTACGTATCCCCAATATAATTATAGATAACCCACAAAAGGGTTTTGGGCTGGTGTGATCGGGCCTAATATAACATGTGTGGGCCGATGGGTTTAGAAACAAGAAGAGGTGAGTATAGCTAAGGGGGATGTCACAGCCTAGATACACACTGTGTGTGTGCGGCCCAAATACAGGTGGCCCAAACACGCAACTAGTCCTCCTTGTTTATGTTTAAATTTTTAACAAGTTTCTTAACACAAAAGTTTAACAATTATCATGGCAAAAGGAATCAAGAGGAAATCAGGATCGCAAGACTGAAAGGCACAAACCTTGAGAGCTCGGGTTGTCACATAAACACTCTCCATTCACTCTCAAACACTCCAAACCGTAGCTGACTTCTGAAGTTCGAGCAGATTGATACTACTTCACTAAAGTGAGCATAACTCACTCAATTCTTATCCGATTCACTCGATTCTTTTGCTACTTCTTTGTATTGACCTTAGCTACATTTCCATGGGTTTACCCTGGAAAATCAGAGCCTGGAACATCGCCAAAAGGGCTTCAAAGTTGACTGGTTTTTCTGTTCATGTTTCAATCTTTGATAAATTTGTTTAAACTTAAGGAAACTCGTCTCAAACCTATGTCCTTATGCTTATAACCATATCTATGGTTAGTTAGGCTTAAAAACAAGGTTGAGACATTCAAAATCAGAGGTATAAACCTCACAAACTTTTTGTTTTGTTCAAGGGTTTAACCCACAAGTGATGTTCAAGTTCAAGACTTGATGTTTGTATGATTTAGGATTAACTTGGGTTATCCTACTTAAAAATCCACACATTGCTTGATGATTTCTCATAGATTAGTTGTTCATATTCTTGTATTACTTGTAAGTTCTTGACTCTCCTTGTATGTTCATAACATCAAGTCTAGTGGTGAACACTTAGAGGTGCCTAAATGGAAGACTTTTCTTCCTACCTCCTACATGAATTCTATGACACTTGAGAGGTTCCTAAATGGAGGATTCATCCTCCTACCTCATGCTTGAACTAATGGACTTATTGATATATTACATAACATATATAATATTTATATAAACTATCCAAATATTCGAACCTTTGATGATGAATTTGTGTTCATTCGCCAAAGTACTAGATTGCATCATCTAAGACCTAAAACTTGTTATGATTCTAATGGGTTTTCTACCCATGAAAACATTCTAACCCTTGGGGTTTCATAGTGTCAAACAAGTATTATGTGTTAAAAGATGATTACTTTCATATGTCATATTTTTATGTTTTAAATTCCGAATCTCGACTCTAAACATACCTTGAACTTTAACCCTTATACATTTGATCTCCTAATCTCATTGCTCGTCAACAATTGGATAATCGGAAAGCATATGCAAATTTTGTGAGTATACTAAACCCATTTTACCTTTTTCACACTTTTGGGTGTAACATATTTTTATATACAAAACACACTTAGTATACATACTCTTATGCAAATACATAAACAAACAATCCAATACATGCTTACTATTTGTTATGCTTGATTCGTGTTTTCTGGGTGATTCGTATGTGATGAACTTGTCATTAGCTTCTACGAGCCTCCACTTAACATGTATAGCGCTATAGGAGTAACGCACCGCCCGTGAACGAGAGGTCATGTTAGGTTTATTCATTCATACTTGCGTAAACAGAGGGTTGACTTGTAAATCGCATGCCAGTTTAATACGTTAATCTTGATAACTAGGTTTGCCATGTGGATTGTTCCTTATCAGTTTTATACTTATATACTACGCACCAAACTTGTATGCTCGCCAATACTTTTGTATTGAACTACACTTTTAAAACATGTTGAAGGTTTAGCGATGATGTTGGTTATGCATGGAATCTAGTAGGATGCTTAGATACACACTTTAAATTTGTATTCTTTTTTGGGTAAAGGGTTACCCCGGTGATTTTATAACATATCAAATAAAACAAGTAGAAGGCTAAACAAAACCTTCTAGTTCTCTGAGTCACATACCACTACAGAGTTCAACAAGAAAACAACCAAAAGAAAAACCAATTACATGAAAACAAAACGGTCCTTGGTCTTCAATCTTCATCCAAGAAATCTTCCTTTTCCATCTTCCACTCTTCCTTTAAATTTGTATTCTTATTATATTGTATTTCGTTACTCATGTCGTATTTATTTCAAATCTTTGTAATTGACTCTTAGTTATGGTTAGTCAGGTTACGGCTGATGAGGTTAGAAAGGCTATGTTTTCGATTGGTGCTGACAAAGCACCAGGGCCAGATGGTTACTCTTCAGCTTTCTTTAAGGGTGCTTGGTCGGTTATCGGGGAAGACGTGTCGAATGCTATTATTGATTTCTTCTCTACTGGTAAACTTTTGCGAGAATTAAACCATACTCTAATTGTCCTTGTGCCGAAAGTTGCTACCCCATCTAGTGTTACAGATTACCGTCCTATAGCGTGTTGCAATGTTTTGTATAAGTGCATTAGTAAGATTCTGGCGGATCGTCTTAAAGTGGCGCTAAATGTGATTGTTAACGTTAATCAGTCGGCTTTTGTCCCGGGTCGGAAAATTTCGGACAACATCTTACTTACTCAGGAGCTCATGCACAACTATCATAGAAATGTGGGGCCACCTAGGTGTGCTTTTAAAGTTGACATTCAGAAAGCTTATGATACCGTTGACTGGAGATTTTTAAGGAATGTGTTGCTGGGTTTTGGGTTCAATATTAAGATGGTGGATTGGATTATGACCTGTGTGTCTACCCCATCATACTCTATTTGTGTTAATGGCAATGTCCATGGATATTTCAGAGGTAGACGTGGGTTACGGCAAGGGGATCCAATATCTCCGTATCTGTTTACACTGGTTATGGAGGTTCTAACAGGTATCCTCCAACATGAAACAAAGATGGATTCTTCATTCAGGTTTCATAACAGATGTGAGAAGCAACAGATTATTAACCTTTGCTTTGCAGATGATCTTTTTTTATTTGCTAGAGGAGATATCGGCTCGGCGAAGTGTATTATGGCGGCCCTTACTAACTTCGCTAATATGTCAGGTTTGGTCCCTAGTGTCCAAAAGAGTACGATCTTCTTTTGTAATGTTCCCCAACAGGTGAAGAATGCTATCCTTAATGTTATGCCGTTTGTGGAAGGCTCCCTCCCAGTTAGATATCTGAGAGTTCCTCTTATTTCCACAAGGCTTCTATATAAGGATTGTAGTGTCCTCGTTGAAGGTTTAGAGAAGCGTATTTTGAACTGGAAGAATAAGATGCTCTCGTTTGCGGGGCGGTTACAGCTTATTTTGGCAGTCCTCTCTTCGATGCACATCTACTGGTCATCGGTTTTTATTTTACCATCTCGGGTGACGCATGATCTTGAAGCTAGAATGCGTAATTTTTTATGGAATCAAGATAGCTCGTATCAAAAAGGGAGGGCCAAAGTTTCATGGAAGTCTATTTGCACCCCAAAGTATGAAGGAGGTTTGGGAATTAGACGGATTGGTGATGTTAATAAAGCTCTCATGACTAATCATGTATGGAGTCTTATCACTAAACGGAAGTCTCTTTGGGTTGAATGGGTGCATGATTATAAACTAAAAGGTAAGAGTTTTTGGGTAGTAACGGTTCCTAATAATTGTTCTTGGAGCTGGAGAAAACTTCTTCAGCTTCGGCCAATTATAAGAAACCATTTGTGGACTACGCTTGGGGATGGGAGGTCGACATCAGCTTGGTATGACAACTGGTGTGAGTTAGGGCCGCTAGGTAATTTTTTGACTCCCAGAACCATTACGAGAGCAGGATTCAGATTGGATAACACTGTTGCGGATATTTATTCAGGAGGTGTTTGGCAATGGCCCGTGGCTTGGAGGGATTTATTTCCTGTCCTTATTCAACTAGATCATGTCCACCCGGTTGCAGGTAAGCGAGATATCCTTCAATGGCGGGTTGGTGATAATTTTTATGAGGTTTCGGCTTCACAGATTTGGGATTCTCTTCGGTATAGAGATCAGGAGATCAAGTGGACTAAAGTTATTTGGTTCGCACATTGCATTCCGAGGCATTCGTTTTTATTATGGCTGATTATGAGGAAGAAGTTACTCACTCAAGATGTTATTCTCAGCTGGGATCTTACGAGGAGAAAAAACATGAACATGATGTGCTGCTTACTTTGTTATGAGAACCATGATTCTCATAAACATTTGTTCTTTGAATGCAAATTTTCATCGGAGGTTTGGGCTTTGGTTCGGGTTAGAGCGAGTATGGATAGTGTTAATCCAAAGTGGGAGGATATTATTACATGCTTAATGGCCAGGTCGTGTTCTAAGTTAGCTGCTGATTATGTTAGCAGACTATTGGTGGCGGCAAGTGCTTATTTTATATGGCAGGAGCGTAATTCTAGACTGTTTAAAAACCAGATGAGACCTCCGGAGCAAGTATATCAAGTGATTATCAAGACCGTACGATATAAGCTTATGGGAGTAAAGATGAAGCGGACGGATAGAGTTCGAAAGCTTTTAGGTGAATGGGAGATTGCGGATGCTGATAATGATGGTGATGGCGGTTGATTAGTTTTGTTTTCTTTTCTTTTGTTTATTTAGATTGTAGTCTAGTTGTTGGTTAGTCAGATTGGTGTTTTCTAGTTTTTCTTGGTGTACAGTCATGGGGCATGTCTCATGATTGAACTAGTGTAGACTCTCTACGCTACTTGTTTTATTCGGTTGTGAATATATAGAATCACCGGGGTAACCCTTTACCCCAAAAAAAAAAATGAAATGGAAATTTATTAATTAAGTACTTGTCACAAATAGTGTTATGAAGTCTCTTGCAATCTATTTCGTCTCACTCCGATGTTTCCGCCATCGATTGGTGTGTGACAGATTGGCATCAGAGCCATAACTATAGGGAATTAGGGAAAAAAATTGCCATGCTTTTGACCTAGTCTATAGTTAAGCACGAAATTCGACCATACTTTTTTTTTGGGTAAAGGGTTACCCCGGTGATTCTATATATTCACAAGCAAAAAGAACAAGTAGTAAGGAGACGTCCTTACTAGTTCAATCATGAGACACACCCTCATGAAAGTGAACATAGAAAAACAAAAGACAACCAAGCGAAACAAATATATCAACCACTAGACTACAATCTAGACAGACCCAACTCAAAAACAGAAAATTTATCCAGGATCCATCATCAGGTCTGCTCCATTAATATCCCATTTCTCCAGCAGCTCACGAACTCTAACTGTGTTCTTGAATCTAAGCCCCATCAACTTATACCGAACATTTTCTAGCACAATCTGACTAATAGTATCCGGCGACCATACTTGTTTCACATGCTATTTTATTGAAACATCTTTATGTGCTATTCTTGAAATGTCTTTTACATGTTATTTTCTTGAAATGCTTTATGTGCTTATACTTATTATTATTTAGAACATTCGTCTTTTACACGTTTATACAAAAATCGAAACCACTCGTAATACATAAACGAGACGACTTCACCAAAATAGGCGTGAAACCCACAATTTGGTGAACAACTCTCAATCCATCTACTTTTCCTTTTTACATGAAATTCACCATGAAGATAAGAGTGAAATCCTCACCTTGATAGAGAAATTCAAATTTCAAATTCTAGTGGACCCTCGTCAAAGTGTTGAAATTAAATTTTGACCCGACGAGTACCAACCACACTTAGGATACGAAATCGCCAAGTTAGGGGTGAAACCCGCACCTTGTCGACTAATTCCACTCCTTGATTTTCATAATCCCGCCAAGTCTCGAAATTTCAATTGATTTGGGACATGTAGTAACCGGAAGGGTAAATACCGTTAACCGACTTGTCGGCGAGAGTATTTTACCTATTAGGCCAAAGCATGCTCCTCAAATTCAAAAGGCTTTTCGACCACTTTGGTTAGTCAAAGTTCCGTTTTGGAACCATCCAAATTTTAATCAAACATGTGTTTCTATTATTTATCTTATACGATGCAATCTTTCAAATTCAAACTAATTTCCGATATTCTCTTTTCACACACACAACATATTAAATCATTTCATACGTTTATACATATGCATGATTTCATAAAATTTTATTTATATTTCTTATAACAACAAATGGAGACATATAATCAAGATAGGAGAGAATTCCTTACCTTGACGATTAACTCCACTCCCTCTTTCTTAAAACAACCTCACCAACGAGTTAGGGGTGATTACCTTACCTAGGTGATCGTTACCAAAAATTTTCCTTCAAAATATCTTATTATGCAAACCTGATCATGTTTTATACCTAAATCATTTATCATTATTCAAAATACCTACTTATACCGATTTCAAAATACATTGTTTTATCAAACGTACTTCTTATCCTACAATCTATTTTTCACTCAACTCATATACACGAGAATCTTAATCATGTCTTAAAACATTTTATTACCCGAATTTTAAAACCTTATGAAATGCTACCTATCAATGTAATCGGTCCAATGAATCTCTTGCCCATGAACTTCATATTCGACTTAATCACTAAAACACACACTCACGTTATACCACCATACTAAAGACTTCCATTCTCAATCGAAATCCAAGCCAACTTTCTGTATACTTATAAGATCTTATAGATATTATATGATCGTTTTACCAAAGACTCTTTTCAACATCAACGAATCATTTGTTAATTTTTTTTCAATAATCACTAAGTCCATTTTGCTAAATTTCTTTTCTAAGGATCAACGTTTTCATAAGAACCTCCAAAATTCAAAATGTCTTACTTTTTTTTGGGTAAAGGGTTACCCCGGTGATTCTATATATCAACAAAACCAATACAAAACAAGTAGTATGGAGAGACCATACTAGTTCAAACATGGGGCATACCCCATGAAAGTAAACCAACAAACACACGACACCCAAATAAAACAACTAGACTACTAAACTAGACAGGGATCAACAAAAAACACTATAGAAAATCAGCCCCATCTAATAAACGAGTATCACAGATCTCCCATGCACGAAGCAGTTCCCTCACCTTCATAGTGTCCTTAAACTTCACTCCCATAAGTTTATAACGAACCGTATGAAGAATTGTATCACATAAAATGTCTTACTTTGATGCAAATGAAACACACCTATTATCTCCGAAAACCTTTTTCTACACCGCTTAATTCGTCTTTTAAATTTCAAAACACGTGGGCTATGAGACTTCATGAGGACCGACAATCTTCAACATACGTAAACTTTTTAAAACAAAAGTAGCATTTCCATTCATTACAAAATATGTTATGCATGCCCAATGAATACTTTATATTGCCTTGCATTTACAAACTATATTCTACCTTCCAAATCAAACTCGATCTATTTTGATTCAATAAACTCAATATTTCGCTTAAACAACTATACATGTAATTCATCATACACAATTTAATCGATACCTCGCGACAAAATCTCTTATATCATTCGTTTTACATATTCAAATTTCTCGAGCGTTTTATATGTCCAAATTTGTTATGCTTCAACATACACTATATGCGTAATTTTTATTATTCGTACCTACACTTATACTCATACGTTTTATGCTTATACTTATACTCATACTTTTTATGCTTACACTTATACTCATGTTACTCGTACGTTTTATGTCTATACTCATACTTACGTGAATATTCATACTTAAACTTATATTATGCCATACTTTCATTCACACTCATGATTCATACATTCGTACCCGTGCGCGAGTGGAATCCGAGGGATTCGCTTACGTGGGTCCCATACATACTTAAGCATGGACTTGCTTATACACTGCATTCTTATACGTACTCATTCATATTTTCAAATACCTTAATTCATATGCAACTATTACAAGCTATGCAGATCATGCGACGATCGGTATAATCATGAGTGCACACGGGGTTATAGTGATAAGCGCATGAGAACCATATAGTGTACTGCTGTATATGGTAAGACACGGAACGTAACATGACACCGGATACGAAACGAACGTAATATGGTCAAAACATGGTGGATACGCCGCTGGTACTTCCTATATATAAGTGTTTTCACCATGTTACCAAACTTTCGTAAAACGTGCTATGAGAAATTCAGTGTTTTGCAGACCTTTAGACCTAATACAAATTTTAGCCAACTCCCAAACGCATTATATCCGATTATCCACAACGAGACCTCATTCTTAACACCTCACCTTCGTCTATCCGATACTTATACTATTCTGATACTCGTAATTCGCCCATTAGATCAATCGCCCACTTTTCATATCTCCCATTTTCTCCATTATCCTTGTCACACCCCCAAAATACCACCCGCGGAAACCTCCGTGAGGCGTGTGACGTACCAGGATCCAAGCCACCAATCACATTGAACTCTTAGATAGGTTTAAATAAAAGTTTCATTCATTAATATAAAGAGTTACAAACGTTACATATCATTCATCATATACAGCGGAAGCATATCTCATTTACTAAGTGTATCATAAACCGTTAAGCTCGTATTGAGATTCCAAGTATAACGACCCATGACCACTCCAGCCTTCCAGACAGCAAGTTCCACAAGATATAACCCTATAGACCTGCAAGCATGCAGACAAGTGTGTCAGACGACGCTGGTGAGTTCAAAGTTTTGTTAACGTGTGTAGTTACTAGATATCTGTTAAGTCAACTCATCATTTCGTTTTGGGGTTGTTATTAACGTAGGAGAGTCTTATATACTGGAAGTGTGTCCAATATATACCATGGGAGTGTGCCCAATATAACCTGGGAGTGTGCCCAGCCCCAATGCCCCTAACCAAGCATTGGTAATGATGTCCAGGTAACTAGATCACGCCCGTCCTTACGGCCCGGTGTGAGGGTGTCAAACCTAATAGCGCTATCAACTAGTTACCCCATTGCCTTACAGGCAACACGGTAGATGATCGATTCTGTGTTCAATAACCAACATCCCAAATAACAGTTTACCCAGTATTCCCTTTAGAAACGTTTACCAGATGTCCCAAACCACCGGGACGCATGCTTAGAAAAGTGCAGTGAACTCACCTTTGGTTTGCTCGGTAAGATTAAAGTATGTGCTCACAGTTTGATCAATCCAATCCTATTATGGTTTCAGTACCAGTTAATTACTTACACACATAAATCACATATTCTTTATTATGCAAGTAATGAACAAGCTTGGTACATATTATCACACGAGTTATAACGATTATTCAAGTTATATACACCTTTACATCACAAACCCATGTACCATAATGTCACACATTAACAGCTCAATTACCATTTACATACACATAGTTGGTTCACGTATACGCTCACATCACAAATTCATACTACACCCGACACATAGTAAGTTAACGGCCACTGTTCGACCCAACCGGTTCCGGCCCAGCCAGCACTCGGCCCAAACGCCACCCCTTAACAATTCAGCATTCCATTCGAATTGACATACCAGTGTTCGGCCCATTACAATAACTATCAACAAAGTGTGAGTGTGTGTGTCATCGGAGCCCAGCCCATAACAATATGTGGCTGTCCAGAACATCACGCAGCCCATGTATGAGTGTGTTGTGATCCACTGAATCGTGTGTGAGGCCCATTGTGAAAAATCACTCCCAGCCCAAACCATATCAATTAACCAGCCTAATGAATTTCTATCTCAATTATTCCACTGTTACGGCATCATCTTTCAAAATCAAATCTTTGACAATTATCATCAACATCACGATAATATTCATCATCACTCCAATCCAATTTCCATGCATCGATCAAGGAGCTAGAACTGTATAATCTATTCATTCAATAATTCCCATGTAAACAATCCTAAGTTATCGAAATTCAATTCAGCCATACAATAATGAATACACAATTACCATACGATCACACTAACCGAACAAATGATGTTGCTACACACTAGAGACTATAAATTCATTAATTCTAGCATGGATACATATTAGTCACTTCACATCATTCACATGCAAATATCAATTATTACACTTCACATGCTCATCATACAATCACGTGTAGACTTGGGCAACAACTATATGCATTCTAAATGCTCATTGGACCTACTCAATTTAGTGGATCTGACAACTCATTCAAAAGTCTTGAAATCCTTATCAATTCCATATTATAGTGCACATGATCAGATTACTCACACAACCCTAACCATCATCTAATGATTAACCATTATCCTTGCAAGAATTATTTTACATGTTTATAAATAATCAGATTAAAACAAATTTTGTTTCAATGCTAAATTACTGTTCGTGATCATAAAATTGAATTATATATTCACATATTCTGACACTTCAACCCATACTACTCTATAATAAGGAACAATCAATCGGCCCACTTAGTACATATAATGAGCAGTAATTTAGCATGAACAATCAATGAACCAACAATATGCAAACAATATATTCAAGAACATCGATCAATAAAATCAAGTAAAAGAGCATTGTACTAACCGAATTAGAAGGGAAAAGAGGGGGGTTTCACTGCCGTCGCACAACCATTAGAGGTTTTAGGGTTTGAGTATGTGTATGCTATCATGTTACGTAACTTCTTGTGCGTGTATATATCCTATGGTAACCGGCCCTAAATCAAAGCCATCAATCATTTGGGTTCCACCCAGCCCAATCGCCATTTCATGTGGGTGTGAATGAAGTTCCTAGCCGGCCCATGTGAAGGGTAATAGGATCCAAGTAACCGGCCCACAATTACTTCTATTGGACTTGTGTGGGGAGCCTAAGATGACATGTAACAAAAAGGAATGTGATTCAAGTTACTCGTGGCCCGCACGCAATCAGTTGTCACTTACATTTAAAGTTATCACGCAACATTTAACGTTTCTAACTCAAGTAAAGTATAAAGAAGGGAAACAATGAGAGTTTTAGAATCGCAAAATGAACGACACTAACCTGAAATGTTCGAGTTGTCACATCATCCCCAACTTGAAGGAAATTTCGTCCCGAAATTTGACAAGTAAACACAAAGGAGTGAGGTGAGAAATCAAAATTGTTGCAGGTTTTCCCCAGGTGCCACGTCATCCCCAACTTGAAAGGGAATTTCGTCCCGAAATTTACCAGCTTCACCAGGTTTAGACTGATCATCAGGAAATAGTTGAGGATACTTAAGCTTCATCTGATCCTCACGCTCCCACGTGAACTCTAGTCCACGTCTTGAGTTCCAAGTGTCACACCCCGAACGCGTAAAACAACAAATCGCGGCGGAAACATCGGGGAGTGTTGTAACAGAATTAATTGTTTCAAATCCATGGCAATTGAAGTTTCGTTTTATTGATTAAAAGTGTTACAATGTCTTAACAAACAAGGAATTACAACATAATTAACTAGTCTTGCATCTTTTATTTTCACTAAAGCCCAAGTCTGCCTATGTGTATCTTGATCATCTTATACGACAGCTCCTGAAAAACACATGTGAAAATAGGTACGTCAGCATAAAAATGCCTGTGAGATACATAGGTTTTGTGAAAATAAGATTCATGACTTATGTTTGAGAAAATGTTTAGTCATGAACCTTGTTATTTGCTTTGTCTTTTAAATCATTTGAAAAACGATAAGATCAGATGATAAGTATAAATAAATGTAAGGTTAAATGAATAACTAAGTAAAATGCGTTTGCATAAGATAAGTTGTTTATAAATCAATGTCTTGTGAAAAGTATGTTATTTGTATGAAATGTTCTATGTCTCAAACTGAAATGATTCAAATAACGTTACGACATGTAATACCATACAAACACTTATATATAGGAAGTACCAGCGGCGTATCCACCATGCTTGTATCATATTACACACGCCTCGTTACTTAATCACTTAATCAAACCAAACCAAACAATGTAAAATGTTCATGTCAAGATGTAATTCATGTCAAAATGTCTATGTCAAATATCCATGTCAAATGTCTATGTCAAATATCCATGTCAAATGTCTATGTCAAATATCCATGTCAAATGTCTATGTCAAATATCCATGTCAAATGTCTATGTCAAATATCCATGTCAAATGTCTATGTCAAAATGTCATGTATGGCAAGTGAAAGGTCTCAACTAAACCATATGCACAAAAACAAAGTATTGAAGTAAAACTTGGTTTAAATCAAAGCTATGTTTTGTGTAAATGCATGATCAAATGTCAATCATGTTAAAATGTCTATGCCGAAATGTCTATGTCAAATGTCTATGTCAAAATGTCATGTATGGCAAGTGAAAGGTCTCAACTAAACCATATGCACAAAAACAAAGTATTGAAGTAAAACTTGGTTTAAATCAAAGCTATGTTTTGTGTAAATGCATGATCAAATGTCAATCATGTTAAAATGTCTATGCCGAAATGTCTATGTCAAATGTCTATGTCAAAATGTCATGTATGGCAAGTGAAAGGTCTCAACTAAACCATATGCACAAAAACAAAGTATTGAAGTAAAACTTGGTTTAAATCAAAGCTATGTTTTGTGTAAATGCATGCAAATATTTAATATGAACATTTATGCGGTATTGTGAATATGCATACATCCAAGCCTGGCGACTGTGGTGATAAACCCTTTAAACAAATTAAAGGTCTATCTGTCTTAATGTCAACGAATTCGGTCATTCCTTTCTGTCCCCTTACCCTGGGATGTCCGGAACGGGAGTTGTCAATTCCTATGGTACCACTACCTACTAACGAACGGCATGATCGGTGTTAATGAATGTATTGTCCCATGTAAACAAACCAAATGTCATACCAAAATGTAAGCATGTGATGAAAACAATGTACTAAGTATGCACGCAATGGACATAAATAGCATAAAATGTAAACGTAAAACGATGTACTAAGTATGAACTAAATGGACATACATAGCATAAAACACAATGAGATCATGTACTATAAGTGTACTATTGAACATAGCAGTATATGATGTGAAAACAGGAAAGCTTGAAAGTAACAAGTAGGCACATGTGTTCCACCCCAAAACAGTTTGGAAAACAGTAAAAGAGGGGTCTATGTACTCACTTGAGATTGCTCAGTTGTCTAAAGATAACCACCAAGCAGTGCTAGAGATCTCGGAATCAAACGACACCTAATATAGGTAACTATGTTAAATAACCGGACCTAAATCGGAAGACTGGGTAGCATTAGGGTTTGTAAACCAAACGAGTGTGGAGACTCGTGTGATATGGTTTAACAAAGCCTACATACTAAATGAAACCTAACATAACTGCCTACAACCCATTACGACCCGTTTAGATAGCTTATGCTACTTTAACGCGTCGTTTGCGTGAAACGCGTTCGGACCGCCTAACTAGCCCTATGACAAGTGTTATATGCCTAAACATATTACATAATCAGTTATGTGACAAAGGTTTAGGTTACATATGCTTAATTACCAATTATACATGAAAAGGGTATTCTGGTAATTTACCTAAGGCATATAAACTACCTATCATACAACTACTTAAACGATGTGATCATAGGGTATAACCTCGGAAGGTTATTCCCTACCTACTATGGTCACCTAATGTGTTTGGTCGGATCCTAATGATCGACCAAACTGGGTCGGGTTCGAAGGTATAGGCGATTTATCAGATCGCCTACCCTACGACCCTAGACAACGTGGTAATCAGTGGGCATAGTCCCAAGGGACTATGACCAACGTGATTACACTCACGTTGCGAAGTTCTAACGAACTTCGCATTGACCATTACTGGTCAATGCTGAAAGTCAAACAAAGTTTGACTTTGTTTGACTTTCTGACTCGAAAAGCAGTAAAAATAAGGAAAAGAATGAAAGAATACTTACGAAGGGTCCCCGAATGCTAATCCCGATCCGAGAACTCAGGTATGAAACAATGGTTTCAACTTAGAGCTCTCAAAATCAGAATTCTTGTAAGAAATGAGGTTGGGGTGATGGGGTATATATAGTTTTCGGGTAACCGTTAGGATCGTTTCATGGAAAACGTGCCATGATCCCATCCGTACATGTGTCGGAACCTTATGGTGGCTACATATGCTCCTTATCTTAGTGACTAAGCATTTGAGAACATGTGGTTGTGGTTAAATCTGCTGAAAACAGGCTGTTATGTACTCTGCATCTGGTCTGTGCATGGCTAGCGCACCGCTACACTAAAAGTGTAGCGCACCGCTAGCCGTAGTTTGGCAGAATTACACTTTTAGCCCCTGTCATGCATTCAGCTCATTTTCGACACGTTTAAGGCCCGTTAACCCCATTTCAAAGCTCTAAAATGAAGTTAAAGTATAGGGAACTTAAAATGTGTTCAAAAATATCTCGGATGTCGGTTCGTTTAGCCGTACGAACGCGATGTTCGCTTAATTACGACGGAATACGCATAAGCGCGAAAAACGATCCAAATGACGCGACGAATGGATTTTTCTTAAGGCGAACACTAAAATATAATATAGTCATGCTTACATAAATTTTTGGATGTCCGGATGTATTCAGAACGTAAGTTATGCGCGAAAATGCAAACTTGTGCACTTTTTGACGCTTTTAGTCCCTGAATGACACAAAAGTTTATTTTAGCATACCGAACACCTCAAAGCCTATTTCTAAGCTATGTAAAGGATATTTATGGTATGTTTAACTTATGGTCATGTTCCGGAATGTCTGTTACAGTTCAAATTGGCATACTTTCGCAGTTTGTCAACTTTAGTCCCTGTAAGCGAATTAACTTGATTTCGGCATACCAAACCTTCCAAAACTTATATCTAAGTTATGTAAAGGTTATTTAAGGTATGTTAAGCCTATTTCACTATTCCGGAGTGTTCGTTGGATTAAACTGGTTATATTTACGCATTAGTGCGCGTATAACCTTCCAGAAAGCGATTTAGAGCTTGAAATCGAACAAGAATTGATATGTGCAAATGATACACATATTTTTACAAATCCCAAGTATGAAATATAATATTTCATTGGTTTGGTATTTGTTTGATGGCCGTGGAGGCACAGGTGTTACAGTCTCCCCTACTTTAGGAAATTTCGTCCCGAAATTTAGAGGAAACTTGTGAGAGCTTAAAAACATGGAGTTGAAAAGATCGAACAACATTGGTTAAGGTTCTGAACTTCTAGTAACCTTAATAACATTATGCTTTCAATGTAAGAGGGACACTTATATACAAGTATATGAAGCGTCATTGGTGCGTCCACCATGCCTCCATTACATCGTTATCATTTTGTTATTGTTGTCGCTATCGGTTCTTTCACATAATAAATCTTACTGGATTTCTGTGCACTAAATTTCATAATTATGTGCGCATACATAATTAGAGAATTCCTTGCACAGTTCACACAGTCTATTTTATAATGTGTAGGGTAAAACCAAATGAAAAATCCTGTGATGAGCGTGACTTAGACCGCCATAGAGTCCTTTAGACTAAATCAATAAATGATTTAAATAGACTATCAAGGAGTCTGTTCAGCTACATCACTAGATGTCATTTTTTTTTAACCAAATTGTGAATCAATCTTTTTGACTAGACCACTAAAGGGTCTCTTATGAATAATGGAGTAGTACTATATAATCCAAGGGTCTTAATTATTACATAGAAGCCCATTTAGGATTTAAGGTAGTACCTTTTTGAATATCCTACTACGAATCCCTCATATGAAGATATGAAAGATTCTACGAGGATTTGGATAATGAATACCCAGAGTATACCAAAACACAAAAAATGCATAAATGAAAACACCAAATATGTAAACACATAATCACATAACCACAAAATTGTTTGTTAATTTGTCTTGTAAATTGCGTACATGCATTTAAAGCACACTAGGAATCCATTCCATGGATTTCATTTGGTACTTTAAACGTTACCAAGAATCCAACTATAAAGATAGAAAGATTCAAAAAGAAAATTCGATTTCGATTATTAGGAACCGAAATGTTCGAATTAAGGTACATAAGGAATCCAATTAAGGACTCTGATTTGAATGATGATCATCCACAAGGGTCTAATATATGAAGATAAAAAGATCCCATATGGATTTTTGAAGTTGAAGATGTTTTGAAATCTTGCACGGGATGTGCTTAAGTCAAAACATGAAGTAAAATGCTTATGAAGTTGAGATGCCTGATATGTCAAGGCGACATATGAAGCGGAATTTGAAGGTTAAGTCAATGTACGAGGAAAATATTTTTGAAAACTGTGCATGGGGTTCTTTTAAGAGAAATGTGTTTAACGTTTTTGAAAACTTATATATATAATACTTTTGAAATCATAAAGTAGGTGTATTAGATAGATATATTTAAAAATGTCTTAAAATCATGCGTGATGAATTTTAAAATTATGTATAAGGTTTTTGAAAGACATGAATGATGCTTTTCGAAATCATGCACTTGATCAGAAAATGTATTGTGTTAATATTGTCTTCAGACTATATGAAATATTTTGAAATTAGAAAGGTTGGTTTTGATAACATGGCCAATGTTTTTGAAGTAACATAGACAATGTATCTAGAAAAATTGTTTTCAAACTATATGAAATGTTTTGAGATCATGAAGATTGTTTTGAAATACTGGTACTGTGTATGTTGAAAAAAAAATCAAAACGTAATGGGTATGAGATTTGTAAATATCCTTAGTTATCCAACCAAGGATTCAAAAATACAGATGTGTAAAGAGCACGATTACTCATAATTTCACTTCATTTCCTGTACTTCGTTTCTTAGAATGAAACGAGTACTTAGAACTTTCGAGGAAATTACGAGCGATCACTTGAAAGAGAGAATCACAAGAATAGTTTGTAAGGAACATAGTTCCTTAATGCAGGTATCATAGAAAAATCATACACACATGTAACTATACTTGTATATCAGAATTTGTGAACAACTACTTTTATTTATGAACGAGACATATTGTTTCACAATACATGAAAACAAAAGAAACAAAGGCATAAGACAGCAACATCCTTTGTTCAGCCAAATGTTCATCCGAGAGTTGGATTTGCATTAGCATTTGCATTCACCAGTCTCGGACAGTTGTGGCGGAAGTGACCAATCTCTCCGCAGTTGAAACAGGAACCCAGTGGGAATCTTGCAGCATTCCCTTGAACCGGAGCTTGAACCTGAGCAGCCTGATTTTGTCCCAAACGACAAACTTTGGCCAAATGCCCAAGTTTACCACACGTCGTGCATTGCCAGCAAACTTGTTGTAACGCGTGATGACCGTTGCAGCGTGCACAATGAGGTGCAGTACCGGCATATGCTTTCTTTGCAGGTGGCTGAGCTGGTTGGTTGGGAACGGCTCGACCATTGTGAGCGACCACGGCGAAGTTTTGAGGAGCCTTTCGCTTCTTTGACTTCTTAGGCGATCGTTCATCCATGGTCTTTGATTCCCCGATTGGTTTCTTGGCTGGTGGTGCTGTCACTTGACTAAGTCCTGCCTGTCTTGGTGACTCTTGGGTGGCTTCATCCTGGAGACGATACATGGCAGTAGCCAATTCAACAGCCTTCAGGACTACTTCACCTATTCGTAGGGTAAATTTGGCAGTCTGCTCGGATATCTGGGCGTCATCGTGATGAAGAGACATTCTAGAAGAAAATGAAAGACTTAGGAAGAAACAAGTGGAAGGTTTTATCGGGTAATCAAAACAGAATGGTAACGCATGAAAATTGCGATCATTTGTTTGTTACCTAAGGTAAACAAATGAGATGGTGACTAATCAAAGTAAACAGGTCTTATTAATGTATCACTGAAGACATGCTCGCCTATAAGTGAACACTCATCCCAAGAATTCCCAGGTAAGCACAACTGGTCTCGCGTCTGATGAGATGTATACGAAGTGCTTGCCTAGACAGAAAACCCAGAATACAGGCATTCACCCTTCCAGTTTGCACGTGTTCACATTATTTAAAACCCAAAACCTTGACGAGATTTTGAAATTTCAAAGGGGTTCAAAACCATATAACAGAGAGTTCAAAACCATACAATAGAGGGTTCAAAACCTAGTAATCAATCATCCTAGAACAGATGATTAGTTTTCAAAGCGGTTTTGAAATTTATGTTCTTGTTGTGGTCGTCGCCTAAGGATAGGTGACGGTATTGTTTTATGACTAAACGCAAGTAAACTCGCGTTAGGGTCCTAAGAAGGTTATAGACTAGGTCAAAGCATTACTAATTACTAATAACCTAATTCCCTATAACCATTAGCTCTGATACCATCTTTTCTGTCACACCCCGAACGCGTAAAACAACAAATCGCGGCGGAAACATCGGGGAGTGTTGTAACAGAATTAATTGTTTCAAATCCATGGCAATTGAAGTTTCGTTTTATTGATTAAAAGTGTTACAATGTCTTAACAAACAAGGAATTACAACATAATTAACTAGTCTTGCATCTTTTATTTTCACTAAAGCCCAAGTCTGCCTATGTGTATCTTGATCATCTTATACGACAGCTCCTGAAAAACACATGTGAAAATAGGTACGTCAGCATAAAAATGCCTGTGAGATACATAGGTTTTGTGAAAATAAGATTCATGACTTATGTTTGAGAAAATGTTTAGTCATGAACCTTGTTATTTGCTTTGTCTTTTAAATCATTTGAAAAACGATAAGATCAGATGATAAGTATAAATAAATGTAAGGTTAAATGAATAACCAAGTAAAATGCGTTTGCATAAGATAAGTTGTTTATAAATCAATGTCTTGTGAAAAGTATGTTATTTGTATGAAATGTTCTATGTCTCAAACTGAAATGATTCAAATAACGTTACGACATGTAATACCATACAAACACTTATATATAGGAAGTACCAGCGGCGTATCCACCATGCTTGTATCATATTACACACGCCTCGTTACTTAATCACTTAATCAAACCAAACCAAACAATGTAAAATGTTCATGTCAAGATGTAATTCATGTCAAAATGTCTATGTCAAATATCCATGTCAAATGTCTATGTCAAATATCCATGTCAAATGTCTATGTCAAATATCCATGTCAAATGTCTATGTCAAATATCCATGTCAAATGTCTATGTCAAATATCCATGTCAAATGTCTATGTCAAAATGTCATGTATGGCAAGTGAAAGGTCTCAACTAAACCATATGCACAAAAACAAAGTATTGAAGTAAAACTTGGTTTAAATCAAAGCTATGTTTTGTGTAAATGCATGATCAAATGTCAATCATGTTAAAATGTCTATGCCGAAATGTCTATGTCAAATGTCTATGTCAAAATGTCATGTATGGCAAGTGAAAGGTCTCAACTAAACCATATGCACAAAAACAAAGTATTGAAGTAAAACTTGGTTTAAATCAAAGCTATGTTTTGTGTAAATGCATGATCAAATGTCAATCATGTTAAAATGTCTATGCCGAAATGTCTATGTCAAATGTCTATGTCAAAATGTCATGTATGGCAAGTGAAAGGTCTCAACTAAACCATATGCACAAAAACAAAGTATTGAAGTAAAACTTGGTTTAAATCAAAGCTATGTTTTGTGTAAATGCATGCAAATATTTAATATGAACATTTATGCGGTATTGTGAATATGCATACATCCAAGCCTGGCGACTGTGGTGATAAACCCTTTAAACAAATTAAAGGTCTATCTGTCTTAATGTCAACGAATTCGGTCATTCCTTTCTGTCCCCTTACCCTGGGATGTCCGGAACGGGAGTTGTCAATTCCTATGGTACCACTACCTACTAACGAACGGCATGATCGGTGTTAATGAATGTATTGTCCCATGTAAACAAACCAAATGTCATACCAAAATGTAAGCATGTGATGAAAACAATGTACTAAGTATGCACGCAATGGACATAAATAGCATAAAATGTAAACGTAAAATGATGTACTAAGTATGAACTAAATGGACATACATAGCATAAAACACAATGAGATCATGTACTATAAGTGTACTATTGAACATAGCAGTATATGATGTGAAAACAGGAAAGCTTGAAAGTAACAAGTAGGCACATGTGTTCCACCCCAAAACAGTTTGGAAAACAGTAAAAGAGGGGTCTATGTACTCACTTGAGATTGCTCAGTTGTCTAAAGATAACCACCAAGCAGTGCTAGAGATCTCGGAATCAAACGACACCTAATATAGGTAACTATGTTAAATAACCGGACCTAAATCGGAAGACTGGGTAGCATTAGGGTTTGTAAACCAAACGAGTGTGGAGACTCGTGTGATATGGTTTAACAAAGCCTACATACTAAATGAAACCTAACATAACTGCCTACAACCCATTACGACCCGTTTAGATAGCTTATGCTACTTTAACGCGTCGTTTGCGTGAAACGCGTTCGGACCGCCTAACTAGCCCTATGACAAGTGTTATATGCCTAAACATATTACATAATCAGTTATGTGACAAAGGTTTAGGTTACATATGCTTAATTACCAATTATACATGAAAAGGGTATTCTGGTAATTTACCTAAGGCATATAAACTACCTATCATACAACTACTTAAACGATGTGACCATAGAGTATAACCTCGGAAGGTTATTCCCTACCTACTATGGTCACCTAATGTGTTTGGTCGGATCCTAATGATCGACCAAACTGGGTCGGGTTCGAAGGTATAGGCGATTTATCAGATCGCCTACCCTACGACCCTAGACAACGTGGTAATCAGTGGGCATAGTCCCAAGGGACTATGACCAACGTGATTACACTCACGTTGCGAAGTTCTAACGAACTTCGCATTGACCATTACTGGTCAATGCTGAAAGTCAAACAAAGTTTGACTTTCTGACTCGAAAAGCAGTAAAAATAAGGAAAAGAATGAAAGAATACTTACGAAGGGTCCCCGAATGCTAATCCCGATCCGAGAACTCAGGTATGAAACAATGGTTTCAACTTAGAGCTCTCAAAATCAGAATTCTTGTAAGAAATGAGGTTGGGGTGATGGGGTATATATAGTTTTCGGGTAACCGTTAGGATCGTTTCATGGAAAACGTGCCATGATCCCATCCGTACATGTGTCGGAACCTTATGGTGGCTACATATGCTCCTTATCTTAGTGACTAAGCATTTGAGAACATGTGGTTGTGGTTAAATCTGCTGAAAACAGGCTGTTATGTACTCTGCATCTGGTCTGTGCATGGCTAGCGCACCGCTAGCCATAGTTTGGCAGAATTACACTTTTAGCCCCTGTCATGCATTCAGCCCATTTTCGACACGTTTAAGGCCCGTTAACCCCATTTCAAAGCTCTAAAATGAAGTTAAAGTATAGGGAACTTAAAATGTGTTCAAAAATATCTCGGATGTCGGTTCGTTTAGGCGTACGAACGCGATGTTCGCTTAATTACGACGGAATACGCATAAGCGCGAAAAACGATCCAAATGACGCGACGAATGGATTTTTCTTAAGGCGAACACTAAAATATAATATAGTCATGCTTACATAAATTTTTGGATGTCCGGATGTATTCAGAACGTAAGTTATGCGCGAAAATGCAAACTTGTGCACTTTTTGACGCTTTTAGTCCCTGAATGACACAAAAGTTTATTTTAGCATACCGAACACCTCAAAGCCTATTTCTAAGCTATGTAAAGGATATTTATGGTATGTTTAACTTATGGTCATGTTCCGGAATGTCTGTTACAGTTCAAATTGGCATACTTTCGCAGTTTGTCAACTTTAGTCCCTGTAAGCGAATTAACTTGATTTCGGCATACCAAACCTTCCAAAACTTATATCTAAGTTATGTAAAGGTTATTTAAGGTATGTTAAGCCTATTTCACTATTCCGGAGTGTTCGTTGGATTAAACTGGTTATATTTACGCATTAGTGCGCGTATAACCTTCCAGAAAGCGATTTAGAGCTTGAAATCGAACAAGAATTGATATGTGCAAATGATACACATATTTTTACAAATCCCAAGTATGAAATATAATATTTCATTGGTTTGGTATTTGTTTGATGGCCGTGGAGGCACAGGTGTTACACCAAGGAACTCTCACGATTGGAATTCGACTAAGTTAACGAACCTTGAATTCCTGGTCCATGTGTTCGATAAATTCTTCCAATAAAGGTATCGCACGTCTTTCATCAGACAACCACTGCCTTAGATCCGAAACATAAATAACATCGCGTACGTTACCCGATTTTCCGGGTAACTCGAGGTTGCAGGTTACGCTACCGATTCTTCCCAGACTGTTGAATGGTCCATCGTGACGTCAGTTAAGCTCGCCATGCTTCCCAAGCATTCCGCACCCTCCCGGGGTGAGACTTTCAACACGATACGATTGCCTACAGCGATCTTCCAGCATTTCCCAAGTTTATCAGCTTTCCTGACAGTCACGCGTTGCCGCCAATCGACTCCCGATCCAAACAACCTTCCCAATAGTTTCGAGTACCAGTCCTGGACCAGTAATTAAGTTGTCAACCATCTTAGTCTAACAAGGAGGTTGGCATTATCGTCTATGTAATACCTCAAAAGAGTTATCTGGTTACCAAAATGATAACTGCCGCAGTAGTACTCAACCATAGGTAAGAGTCCTTCCAATTTGCACTAAAGCCAGTCACACACATGCTCGCAGCATGTCTTCGAGTGCCAGGAGAGTTCGTTTTCTCTAATCGTTCGCCCAACGGCAATAAGCAATGCTCTAGTCCTGACGTGAGCCAAGGGTGTTGTGTATTGCCTGACATAAATCATACATAGATCAATTTCAGAGGTGACAGGAGTTGGCACCTCGTGCCTAAAAGCCGCCTCTCTCAGGGGAACATTCACAACCGTGAAGACTCGTCAGTTTTCTTGATTGCAAGAAAGAGTGTTGGTAACCTGAGTCCATCAACGATCACTCAGGTGATAACGTTTCCGTTTCGAGTTGTAAGTAGACTAGTGACAAAATCCATGACAGTGTGTTCTCATTCCATATATGTGTTTCTGTTTGCTAATATCCGACCTTGACTTTCCCACATGTCAAACTTCGTTCTCATGCATGGCTATGTGGGCCTTCAGGCCCGGTCATTTGTACATGGTCTTCGGATTTCAATACGTCCTATCAAAACTCAGATGATTAGGATATCGAGATCCGTGTGCTTCTCCTGCACCAGTTCCCTAATGTTGCTGAATAGTGAGGTCCATGTTCGTTCCACGAAGTTGCAAATATCGTCCGACCTGCCAAAGGTTGCTTTCCCATGCCCCACATGGGTTTATCTTGAGAACTCTCTTCCTTCAGTTCTTCAGTTTGGGCAAGGCGGGCCTGATCAGGTATGTTAGAGTCGATAGCAGGCTGCAAAGGTCGTGCACGTCCAGGTTTCACGGTTGTATTCATCCAATAGCCCCATCTAGCGATGTCGTTACATGTTTAGCTCCTTCGAAACAAGGGTACACGGGAGGCCCTTGTGATTAGTCTAAATAACGCATCTGGTACCGTCCAAGTAATGCCTCCCTCTAGAATCCCAAGACCACGGTTTTCACCGCCAGTTGTGTGTCGTGCAGTTCCTCTTTGTATCTCCATCACGTAAGTCATCACTCTCTCGTGTTGCGTCGGTGTGTAACTGGGACTCTGATTTGGACCATCATGGTATACCACTAAATCACCCGCACCCTCGGGTAAAGGCGAAGCTCAGTGTAGTGCAGAGTTGGGATTCGAGAGCTAAAAAGACGTCCTCCTGTTTTGTCTTCCATGAACACTGTACCCTGCTATGTTAAAGAGATTAAAACCGCGCGATCTTCGAAAATCCTGTGATGAATCTGCGATAGTATCTAGCGAAACCAAAAAATTACTGTATCCTCGAAGAAATCTTCGGTGTCGACTTGTTTCTAACAAAATGGATCTTAGCGAGATCCACGTGTATTCCCACTCCATTGTTTATATGTCCAAAGATGTACCTCTCGAATCCAGAAGTTACCTTTAACAAGACTTCGTGCGTAGTGGTTCCGCCCTCAGGAGCTCTAAATAACATACATATGCCGCCCATCTTGTTCCTTTCTCCTGGTAATGATTCCAAACGTCCTCAATAAGCACGGCCGGTTCATCTAATCCATAAAGCTGCTGTTGTGTTGATTATATCCCCAAAGTCATGGAATACAAAATCGTATGGCCGAATTGCGTTTGATAGGCCGCTCTAAGAACACTCTCCCCGTGAATTTCCTTCTGATAATAGTCCATTCGTAAATCAATCCTCGAATGAAAGCTTGTCCCTCGCAACTAGTCGACAGGTTGTCACTACATGGTTGAGGCAAACGGTTCTTACTGTCACCTTGTTAAGTTCCCGATAATCAGTACACGCACGAAAAGGCTAGGTCCGTTAAAACTCCCGTCCAATAGCTCCTGAAGTTGATTAGGCAGCTCTTGCAACCCTCCTGGTGCAAGATGGTAAGAGTATGAGTATTCGGAGCGGCATCTAGCGTGAGATCAAACTGAGATTCTGCCTAACAGTTGTGGAAGTAAACCTGAAAGTTCCTCGGGTAGTACACTAGGAGTAATCACGAACAATTGGTGGATCCTCGATCCTCTTTTCCTTAGCCTTAACATCAGTAACAGTTGCTAACGTTGCGGGGTAATCCCTCCGTAGACACTTCTGGGCCTTCATTGCTCATATGATGCTAACCCTTACACCACTCTGACACTTCAAAGTATAAAGTGACGCAAAATTTCCTTCCCTCAAGGTATATTTACGCGATACCGAGATAACCAATCTACACTACTACTGCATCGAGACCATCAAGGATAGCAATAAAAAGAAGGTCGATGTCGAACACTTGTCCCACAAGGTCGAGCTTGCATCCCAAAGAACATACAAGGCTTCAATTTACTTGCCATCAGCCGGTTCCATAACAGGTTCGGTTTCGAGAAGCATCAGGGTTAAATGGAATCGAGACGAAGCGGTTAGCTACTCATGTAAGCTACCATGTTGTTATTATGCCTGGCGTCGCCTACGCCAATCCTAAATGCCCTTCCACAAGCACCACTACTAGTGTTGTTGTTACGCTCACGTGGATTCCCAATACTGTCATCGTTCCCTTGGTTGTTGTCGTTTTGAATTATCAACGGCCAATCCATGTCGTAGACACCTCCTTTTCCATACTGTAGGCCACTATTACAGGTACCCTGGTGTTGCCATGATTGTTGTCTCTAATGTCGTTGCTTGAAACGGAACCCTACGATCTTTCACCAACCAAGTCCATCTTTCCACATTTTGTGCCACGTCCTAAAGCGCTAATCACTGTGCTGGTAGTCACACATTCCACACTGTAATCAGCTGTCACCGCTCATGTTTCAATTGATTTGTAAGAGTCGACTCCCATAAGTCGTTTACCAGGGTTAAAGATTCAATTAACGTCCAAGCTACTGATGTTCATTGCTAGTAATCAGGGTCGTCCAATACCAAGGTTGGTAAGGTATTACGCTCATCCTCTTCTCCATTGTTCTTGCGAGTTGACTGAGTAATACACGGTTTGTTTCCAGAGCATTGCAGAAGTGATCGCACTTCAGGGTCTAAGACGTCAACGCGCTAAGTTCTAACAAACAACGATAGGTGAGGAAGGTATAGGCCAATCATTCAACGCTGTGACGTCCAACTCATGGATGTCCGTACAAGCATCTAACATTCTACAGAGTTCGCTAGGCGTTCAGATGTGTGTTCAGGTAATACTCGATAGCATCGAGATTCGTAAGGATTCAGAAAGGAGTGAAAAGATCATGTTCGAGTAGGAGACAATCACTGCTATGACTCCTATAGACTGTTGTGTTTCACGTCGACCAAATAATGGAACGGAACCCCCTTTTCACTTGTTAAGTCTCACTGGGACTCGCACGCACCCCACATTATTATTATGTGTGCACCCACAATAATAATGCGATTTGCATGCTCATCTCAGTTCCTCTTAACTCATGTCAAATGGTTCCTCTAACTCGAGTAGCAAACAAAGAGCATTACGAAACGTCAGTCATGAATGTTTAGGGAAATACTACCCTACCAGTCACATAACACATGCAAGTAATACATGAATTAATACTGTTGCACTAAACGTGCAATCACATGCAATATCGTGTGTAAGTGTTCACTAGTTATGCAGTACAAAGAGTATACGAGAGACGACGAACCTTGCAGTCTGGAGCTGAGTGTCATGGTCGATTTCAGATCTGTTTGGTTATAGTCTGGTTTTATAGAAATGTTTTAAAACCAAGTTCACTATAACCAGTGGCTCTGATACCAAACTGTCACACCCCCAAAATACCACCCGCGGAAACCTCCGCGAGGCGTGTGACGTACCAGGATCCAAGCCACCAATCACATTGAACTCTTAGATAGGTTTAAATAAAACTTTCATTCATTAATATAAAGAGTTACAAACGTTACATATCATTCATCATATACAGCGGAAGCATATCTCATTTACTAAGTGTATCATAAACCGTTAAGCTCGTATTGAGATTCCAAGTATAACGACCCATGACCACTCCAGCCTTCCAGACAGCAAGTTCCACAAGATATAACCCTATAGACCTGCAAGCATGCAGACAAGTGTGTCAGACGACGCTGGTGAGTTCAAAGTTTTGTTAACGTGTGTAGTTACCAGATATCTGTTAAGTCAACTCATCATTTCATTTTGGGGTTGTTATTAACGTAGGAGAGTCTTATATACTGGAAGTGTGTCCAATATATACCATGGGAGTGTGCCCAATATAACCTGGGAGTGTGCCCAACCCCAATGCCCCTAACCAAGCATTGGTAATGATGTCCAGGTAACTAGATCACGCCCGTCCTTACGGCCCGGTGTGAGGGTGTCAAACCTAATAGCGCTATCAACTAGTTACCCCCCCCCCCCCCCCCCCCCCCCCCCATTGCCTTACAGGCAACACGGTAGATGATCGATTCTGTGTTCAATAACCAACATCCCAAATAACAGTTTACCCAGTATTCCCTTTAGAAACGTTTACCAGATGTCCCAAACCACCGGGACGCATGCTTAGAAAAGTGCAGTGAACTCACCTTTGGTTTGCTCGGTAAGATTAAAGTATGTGCTCACAGTTTGATCAATCCAATCCTATTATGGTTTCAGTACCAGTTAATTACTTACACACATAAATCACATATTCTTTATTATGCAAGTAATGAACAAGCCTGGCACATATTATCACACGAGTTATAACGATTATTCAAGTTATATACACCTTTACATCACAAACCCATGTACCATAATGTCACACATTAACAGCTCAATTACCATTTACATACACATAGTTGGTTCACGTATACGCTCACATCACAAATTCATACTACACCCGACACATAGCAGGTTAACGGCCACTGTTCGACCCAACCGGTTCCGGCCCAGCCAGCACTCGGCCCAAACGCCACCCCTTAACAATTCAGCATTCCATTCGAATTGACATACCAGTGTTCGGCCCATTACAATAACTATCAACAAAGTGTGAGTGTGTGTGTGTCATCGGAGCCCAGCCCATAACGATATGTGGCTGTCCAGAACATCACGCAGCCCATGTATGAGTGTGTTGTGATCCACTGAATCGTGTGTGAGGCCCATTGTGAAAAATCACTCCCAACCCAAACCATATCAATTAACCAGCCTAATGAATTTCTATCTCAATTATTCCACTGTTACGGCATCATCTTTCAAAATCAAATCATTGACAATTATCATCAACATCACGATAATATTCATCATCACTCCAATCCAATTTCCATGCATCGATCAAGGAGCTAGAACTGTATAATCTATTCATTCAATAATTCCCATGTAAACAATCCTAAGTTATCGAAATTCAATTCAGCCATACAATAATTAATACACAATTACCATACGATCACACTAACCGAACAAATGATGTTGCTACACACTAGAGACTATAAATTCATTAATTCTAGCATGGATACATATTAGTCACTTCACATCATTCACATGCAAATATCATTATTACACTTCACATGCTCATCATACAATCACGTGTAGACTTGGGCAACAACTATATGCATTCTAAATGCTCATTGGACCTACTCAATTTAGTGGATCTGACAACACATTCAAAAGTCTTGAAATCCTTATCAATTCCATATTATAGTGCACATGATCAGATTACTCACACAACCCTAACCATCATCTAATGATTAACCATTATCCTTGCAAGAATTATTTTACATGTTTATAAATAATCAGATTAAAACAAATTTTGTTTCAATGCTTAATTACTGTTCGTGATCATAAAATTGAATTATATATTCACATATTCTGACACTTCAACCCATACTACTCTATAATAAGGAACAATCAATCGGCCCACTTAGTACATATATTGAGCAGTAATTTAGCATGAACAATCAATGAACCAACAATATGCAAACAATATATTCAAGAACATCGATCAATAAAATCAAGTAAAAGAGCATTGTACTAACCGAATTAGAAGGGAAAAGAGGGGGGTTTCACTGCCGTCGCACAACCATTAGAGGTTTTAGGGTTTGAGTATGTGTATGCTATCATGTTACGTAACTTCTTGTGTGTGTATATATCCTATGGTAACCGGCCCTAAATCAAAGCCATCAATCATTTGGGTTCCACCCAGCCCAATCGCCATTTCATGTGGGTGTGAATGAAGTTCCTAGCCGGCCCATGTGAAGGGTAATAGGATCCAAGTAACCGGCCCACAATTACTTCTATTGGACTTGTGTGGGGAGCCTAAGATGACATGTAACAAAAAGGAATGTGATTCAAGTTACTCGTGGCCGCCGCAATCAATCAGTTGTCACTTACATTTAACGTTATCACGCAACATTTAACGTTTCTAACTCAAGTAAAGTATAAAGAAGGGAAACAATGAGAGTTTTAGAATCGCAAAATGAACGACACTAACCTGAAATGTTCGAGTTGTCACAATCCTTGTCCTTATTCGAACCCCGTTTACAATCAAGTCTGTTTAAACGTTCGAATCCTAACTTATCTCCTTACCTTAAAACTATCTTCTTATTCTTGTACTAACATACTTAGTAGACCGTTATCACTTTATTTTAAAAGTACCAAACCTTTTCATCCCTCTCAATAAACAATTTTTACGAATGTGTGATTTTATACTATCCTTAAAAACTTCCTATGTAAACTACCCCCACTTTCCATCAAAATACAAACCGTTCCGTACAAAATCTTCCTTCTTAATACGACAAATTTTTAATACATCTCCAATTTAAGTTATTCAAACTTGCTTAAACTCGCTTTACCTATACGCACCTACACGTTTTTAATTATACCCCACCCCCATTTGCTTCAAACTCACTAGAATCTGATCTAATGTGCTCTAAGTTGAAACCTTTGTTTCATACCTGAGCTATTTTGATCTAGATTAGCATTCGGGGTCCCTTCGTAAGTATTCATTCGTTCTTTTATTGCTTTTCAAGTCCGAAAGTCAAACTTTGTTTGACTTTCTGCGTTGACCAGTTTATGGTCAATGCGAAGTTCGTTTGAACTTCGCAACGTGATTGTAATCACGATGGTTATAGTCCCTTGTGACTATGCCTACTGATTACCACGTTGCCTAGGGTCGTAAGGGTAAGCGATCTAATAAATCGCTTATACCTTCGAACCCGACCCATTTGGTCGATCATTAGGATCCGACCAAATACATTAGGTGACCATAGTATATACGTAATAACCTTCCGAGGTTATACCTTATGGTCACGACGTTTAAGTAGTTGTATGATAGGTAGTTTATATGCCTTAGGTAAATTACCGAAATACCCCTTTAATACCAAAATTCATTTTTACATATGTGACGTAACTTTTGACATCTAAACTGATTTGACAACAATATTAAACATGTTAAGGCATATTTTACTTGTCATAGGATTAGTTAGGCGGTCCGAACGCGTTTTGCGCGAACGACGCGTTAAAGTAGCATAAGCTACCTAAACGGGTCGTGATGGGTCGTAAGCGCTTAGGTTAGGTTTCATTTAGTATGTAGGCTTTGTTAAACCATATTACACGAGTCTCCATACTCGTTTGGTTTACGAACCCTCATACTATCTAAATCCTCCGATTTAGGTCCGGTTTATTAACATAGTTACCTATATTAGGTGTCGTTTGATTTCCGAGATCTCTAGCATTGCTTGGTGGTTATCTTAGGACTTCTGAGCAATCTCAAGTGAGTACATAGACCCCTCTTTTACTGTTTTCCAAACATTTTGGGGTGGAACACATGTGCCTACTTGTTACTTTCATGCTTTCCTGTTTTCACTTCATATACCTGCTATGTTTGTTAGTACATTATAGTACATGATTTCATTACATTTCATGCTATGTATGTCCATTGTGTGCATACTTAGTACATTGTTTTACTTTACATTTCTGCTATGTATGTTGACTAATAGCATGCTAGCACATTGATTTACATGACTTTTCTGCTTTGTATGTTAACTTAGCATACTTAGTACATTGTTTTCATATGACATGTATACAACTGCTATAACATTTGGTTTGCACAAACGAGACTTATATACGTTCATTAACATTAGCTACGCCGCTCGGTAGTAAGTACTGGTACCATAGGACTTGACAAATCCCATTCCTGACATCCCGGGTTTGTTTGGATGTAAGGAATGACTGAATCCGAAAACATTACTTTTGATAACCTTGACTGAAAGGGTTATCCGACTGTCTCAAGGCTTGAATGTATGCGTTAACTTACCACATAAATGTTTGTATCAATGTAACATGCCTTACTTTGCAAAACATAACTTTTTGATATATTCAAAATACTTTGTTTTGTACATTTCTACATTTGGATTATGTGACAATACTTTACTTACAATACATAACATTTGATACACATTACTTGACTACTTTTGGACTTATAAACATTTGACATGGCTTATTCAAGGACTTTTGACAATTGGTTTAAACATGGACTTTATACATTGGTGGTTTGTTTAAGTGATTTAAGTAACGAGGCGTGTGTAATATGATACAAGCATGGTGGATACGCCGCTAGTACTTCCTATATATAAGTGTTTGTATGGTATTACATATCGTAGCGTTATTTGAATCATTTCAATTTGAGACATATAACATTTTATATAAATAACGTATCTTTCACAAGACATTGCTTTACAAACAACTTATTTTATACAACTCATTTTACTTGGTTATACATTTAACCACACATTATTCTTTTATTTATACATATCATTCGATCTTATCGCTTTTTAAACGATTTACAAAACAAAACAATTTACTAAGTTCATGACTGACTTTTGATAAACAACTTTTTTCTTAAACTTAAGTCATGAATCCTATTTTCACAAAACCTATGTATCTCACAGGCATTTTTATGCTGACGTACCTATTTTCACATGTGTTTTCAGGAGCTTTTGCGTAGGACGATGATCGTGACACTAGGGCGGACCTATGCCTTAGAGACATAAAACGAAGATAGACTTAGTTTAATTATGTTATAAACTCTTTGATTCCTGTTTAAAACAATGTAACTCTTATGTTGATAAATAAGATACAACTTTGTATGCCATGGTTATGAAACAATTAATTTTGTTACAACACTCCCCGACGTTTTCCGCCACGTTTTGTATGTTATACGTGGTCGGGGTGTGACAGAAGAGTTGGTATCAGAGCCAATGGTTATAGGGAATTAGGTTATTAGTAATGCTTTGACCTATACTATAACCTTTCTAGGACCCTAACACAAGTTATCTTGTGTTTAGATCTTAAAACATGCACATCACCTATCCTTAGGTTATTATCAAAACAAAAACCAAATTTTCCGAAACGATTTTTGAAAAACAATCTTCTGTTTTTGAATAATTTATTACAAGGTTTTGAACCCTCTGTTATATGGTTTTGAACCCTTTTGAGTTTTCAAAATCTCGTCAAGGTTTTGGGTTTTAAATAATGTGAACACGTGCAAACTGGAAGGGTGAATGCCTGTATTCTGGGTTTTCTGTCTAGGCAAGCACTTCGTATATATCTCATCAGACGCGAGACCAGTTGTGCTTACCTGGGAATTCTTGGGATGAGTGTTCATTTATAGGCGAGCATGTCTTCGCGATACATTATTTTTGATCCATTTACTTTGATTAGTCACTGTGTGTCGTTTGTTTGCTTGGTAATGCGGACAAATGACCACCATCTTTTCTTTTGTTAATTTTGTTTCATCTCATTCTTTTCATCCAATCATCTCACTCGTTTCCTTTCATGTTTTCCTCTTTTAGAATGCCTCCTCGACGCGAAAACCAGATAGCGACTGCCGAACTGGCAGAAATCATTGCGCAGCAGATGGCTGCTCAATTCCCAAATCTCTTTGCTCAATGGAACCAAGCCAACAACAACAACAATGCTCCATGCAAATACAAGGATTTTAACTCGGCTAAACCACTCAAGTTTAGTGGTTCTGAAGGAGCGACTGGGCTTCTTCAATGGTTCGAGAGCATTGAGAATACTTTTCGCCACGTGCAGTGTCCTGACAATCGCAAGGTCGAGTTTTCTTCGAGTGTGTTTCAGAAGAGGGCTCTCACATGGTGGAATGGGGTTATGAGAGACCGTGGTGCAGAAGTTGCTCTAGCACAAACTTGGGCTGAACTTAGGGCCCTTATGATGAGGGAGTTCTGTCCTCGTCATGAACAGCGAGCGTTGGAGAAAGAGTTTGAGGACTTGAAACAAGACAGTGGCGAGCACAAGGCATATACTGATAGATTTGAGGAGTTGAGTCTGCTTTGCCCAACAATGGTTACCCCACTCGACAAGGCTATCGAAAGATACATCGACGGCCTACCTGACTCAGTGCAAGACATCATTACTGGTAGTAACCCTGCCACACTCCGTCAGCGATCGAGTTAGCAGCGACATTGACTGAGTCGCAGGTTCGAAAGGGGAAGCTGCACAAAAAGGGTGACAAGGGTAAGAAGCAGGCGTCTGATAAGGAAGATAGCAAGAAAGGTCAAAACAAGAAGGGAAAAAATTCTGGAGGGTCTAGGAAGCGAAAGGCTTCCCAAAACTATGTCGTTACTGCACAGGCCCAAGCTGCACCAAATCAGCCTGCGCAGCCACTAGCCAAGAAGCCTTATCTTGGCAATGTACCTTTGTGCAACAGGTGTAACGGCCATCATCCACCTCACCTCCAGTGTCGTCAGTGCACCAACTGCGGAAGATCTGGTCATCTTGCCGCTACTTGTCGCATTCCTGTTAACCAGAACCAGGCAGTTCAGAACCAAGCCCAACAAGTTGCTCAGCCTCTTGCTCAGCAACAAGGTCAAGCTGCACGACCTCATTTTCCTCCTGGTTCGTGCTACAATTGTGGGGATCTGACCCACTACAGGAACCGGTGCCCAAGACTAGCCAACCAGAACCAGAATCCAAATCAAAATCACGCTCCGGCTCGAGGTCGAGTCTTCAATATGAATGCTCAAGAGGCACAAGCAGACAACGAAGTGGTGAACGGTACGTTCTTTATTAATAATCAGCCTGCATCTGTTCTCTTTGATTCGGGTGCCGATAAGAGTTTTGTGTCATTGTCTTTTGAGCCAATGCTTCACGTGTCTAGAACGAAACTAGGTAAACCTTTGACAGTAGAAATTGCTAGTGGTGAACCCATTGTTCTTGATTCTGTTCTTCGCAACTGCCAGTTAAACCTTAACGACAACCTTTTTCCTATTGACCTCACGCCAATGCAACTTGGAAGCTTCGACGTTATAGTGGGTATGGATTGGTTATCTAAGCATCGCGCAGAGATAGTTTGTTCTGAGAAGATTGTTCGTGTGCCGCTTTCGACAGGTGAGATCCTACAGGTTCGTGGTGAGAAGCCTGCCGGTGGTCTCAAACTCATGTCTTGTTTTAAAGCTCGGAAGTATCTCCGAAAGAACTATGTGGCCTTCCTAGCACATGTTACAGCAGATAAAGGCAAGGGTAAGTCTATTTCAGATATCCCTGTTGTTCGGGATTATTCCGAAGTTTTCCCTGAAGAGTTACCTGGTCTACCTCCAGCACGTCAAGTCGAGTTCCGTATTAATCTCGTACCTGGTGCAAACCCCATTGCCAGGGCTCCATATCGTCTTGCACCGTCTGAGATGCAAGAGTTGTCTAAGCAGCTCCAGGAGCTCTCTGACAAAGGTTTTATACGTCCTAGCTTTTCACCTTGGGGTGCTCCCGTTCTTTTTGTCAAGAAGAAGGATGGGTCTTTTAGGATGTGTATCGATTATCGTGAGCTTAATAAGCTTACCATCAAGAATCGATATCCCCTACCTCGCATCTATGATCTCTTTGATCAGTTACAAGGTGCTTCATATTTTTTGAAGATTGATCTGCGATCGGGATATCATCAACTTTGGGTGCATGAAGAAGACATTCCCAAGACAGCGTTCCGTACTCGTTATGGGCATTATGAATTCACAGTCATGCCATTCGGTTTGACTAATGCTCCTGCTGTTTTCATGGACTTAATGAATAGGGTCTGCAAGCCTTATTTGGATCAGTTCGTCATTGTTTTTATTGACGACATCTTGATATACTCTAAGACGCGAGCTGATCACGAGCAACATCTTCGTCTTACTTTGGAACTCCTAAAGAAAGAGCAACTTTTTGCCAAATTCTCCAAGTGCGAATTTTGGATTAAAGAAGTTCAATTCTTAGGACATATCATCAACAAACAAGGTATTCATGTAGATCCCTCCAAGATCAGTGCGATTAAGGATTGGGATACGCCTACTACTCCTACTGAAGTTCGTTCTTTTCTTGGTCTAGCCGGGTTATTATCGCCGCTTCATAGAAAACTTCTCAAAGATTGCAGTTCCTCTAACTGCTCTAACTCAGAAGAATAAGCCCTTTGATTGGGGATTCAAGCAAGAGGAAGCTTTTCAAAACTTGAAGCAAAAACTTTGCGACGCGCCTCTCCTGACTTTGCCTGAGGGCAATGATGATTTCGTCGTTTATTGCGATGCATCTAAATTGGGTCTTGGCTGTGTTCTGATGCAAAGGAACAAAGTCATAGCATATGCATCGAGGCAGTTGAAGATACATGAGAAAAACTACACCACTCATGATCTTGAGTTTGGTGCAGTTGTCTTCGCTCTTAAGATCTGGAGACACTATTTGTACGGTACAAAATGTGTGGTTTTCACGGACCACAAAAGTCTTCAGTATATCTTCAATCAGAAAGAACTCAACATGAGACAACGACGTTGGGTGGAGCTTCTAAACGACTATGACTGCGAAATTCGCTACCATCCTGGTAAGGCGAATGTCGTAGCCGATGCATTGAGTCATAAGGAACGTACTAAGCTTCATTGTGTTCGTGTTCAATCTGTTATTCAAGCTCAATCTGATATTCAAGCACGCATTTCTCAGGCTCAACAATCTTGTGTTTCACAAGGTTTGATGGATAAGGAATTTCCCTATCACATAACACCTGATCTGGAACTGAAGGACAATGGATCATATTACTTCATGGACCGTTTGTGGGTCCCAAGCCAGGATAACCTTCGCACCTTGCTTATGGATGAACCCATAAGTCTCGTTATTCTGTTCATCCTGGCTCAGATAAAATGTATAAGGACCTTCGTATTCAGTATTGGTGGCCTGGTATGAAGAAAGACATTGCCTTATACGTATCAAAATGCCTTACTTGTCTTAAGGTTAAGGCTGAACATCAGCGTCCTTCTGGTTTATTGGTGCAACCAGAGATCCCAGTTTTTTTTTTTTTTTTTTTTTTTTGGGTAAAGGGTTACCCCGGTGATTCTATATATTCACAAACCATAAACACAAGTATTATGGAAAACCCATACTAGTTCTTACATGGGACATCCCCCCATGAAAGTAAACAAGAAAAAACGAAACTCTAACTCACAATTCAACACCCACTAGACTATAATCTAGATAAAACAAAATAAAACAATTCAGAAACCACTAGCCACCATCGTCAAGCATCGAGTCTTCATGAATATCCCACATCTCTAGAAAGCGTCTCACCTTGTACGTACTCTTGTATTTAGCTCCCATAAGTTTATATCGAACAGTCTGAAAAATCAAAGAGATAATTACTTCTGGAGGTCTAGTCTGATTTTTAAAAAGACGAGCATTCCGCTCCTGCCAAATGAAATACGCTGTAGCTGCCACTATAAGACGACTTGTAATGTTATAAGCCGATTTGGACGCCCCTCTAGTTAACAGCCAATTCATGATGTCTAACCACTTCGGATCAACCGTATTCATATTCACTTTATCCCTTACCGAACACCAAACCTGAGCCGAGAACTTGCATTCGAAAAATAGATGATCATGTGAATCATTATTCTCGAAGCATAGTAAGCAACACATCATATTCATGTTTTTTCTTCTAGACAAATCCCACTGTAAAATCCTATCCTGAGTCAAAAGTTTTCTACGCATGATAAGCCACATCAGGAATGCATGCCGAGGAATACAGTGCGAGAACCATACCACATTCACCCAGTCAACTTCCGTCTCCCTAGATCTGATAGATTGCCACACACACGAAGCTGAATAGTCATTCAGTTTGTCACCATCTTTCCAACATAATCTATCTCTACTATTCGGGTTAATATGCAAGTTATCAATTTGAATCAAAACAGGGAACAAGTCTCGCCAAGCCGTAGGCCACTTCCAAGAGCCATTCGCCCAAACATCTTTAACCGAATCATGAAGAGCAAACCCAGCTTCATAAATAATCCGAGGAGATATGAAATTGGCCAATGGTCCGCACTCACACCAACGGTCGTACCATGCGGATGTCATCCCACCATCTCCAATCTTTGACCAAACATGATTTCTAATAACTGGAGGATTTTCCTCCAACTCCAGCAACACACCGAAGGAATTTTACATGCCCAAAAATTAGTATTCCTTAATCGGTTAGCGTATATCCATTGAACCCAAAGAGAATCCCTCCTGGTAATAATGCTCCATACATGCGATGCCATAAGAGCTTTATTAACATCTTGAATTCTTCGCAACCCAAGGCCTCCTTCATATTTCGGCTTACATATAGAACTCCATGAAACCTTAGTTTTTCCTCTCTGAAACGAACCATCTTGAGACCACAAAAAATTCCTCATTCTGTTCTCTAACTCCTTGATAACCCTAGCCGGAAGTATTAAGACAGAAGCCCAAAAAATAGGCATAGAGGATAAAACAGATAAAATAAGCTGAACTCTACCCGCAAATGACAAAAGCCGATTCTTCCAACTTGAAATGCGATTCTCCAATCTTTCAATCAAAACACTACAATCTTTGTAGAGGAGCCTAGACGAAATCAAAGGGACTCCCAAATACCTGACTGGCAACTCCCCTTCCACAAAAGGAATAATCCCTAAAATAGCCCCCTTGACATGTTGCGGAACATTACAAAAGAAACTGGTACTCTTTTGAACATTCGGAATCAACCCAGTTTGGAAATGGGAAAACATTACTATGGATCTTGTTACCAAACTTCCACGCACAAAGAAAGGTCATGATGCCATCTGGGTAGTTGTTGATCGTCTTACTAAGTCAGCGCATTTCTTGCCAATCCGTGAGGATTTTCCTGCTGACAAACTTGCTAAAATCTATGTGGATTAAATTGTAGCTCGACATGGTGTTCCTTTGAACATCATTTCTGACAGAGATGCTCGTTTCACTTCTCATTTTTGGAGAACCATGCAATCTGCTATGGGAACCCAACTTAATCTGAGCACAGCTTATCATCCGCAAACGGATGGTCAATCTGAAAGAACAATCCAGACTCTGGAGGATATGCTTAGAGCTTGTGTGATCGATTTTGGTGGTAGTTGGGATTCACATCTTCCGTTAATTGAATTCTCCTACAACAACAGTTATCACACCAGCATCAAAATGGCTCCTTTCGAGACTCTCTATGGTCGAAAATGTCGTTCACCAGTCTGCTGGAATGAGATCGGCGAGGCTCAGCTTACGGGACCTGCCCTCATTTTAGAGACAACTGACAAGATTAAGAAAGTTCGTGATAACCTTCAGACAGCTAGAAGCCGTCAAAAGAGTTACGCGGATCCAAAATGCAAACCCTTGGAATTTCAAGTCGGTGATCGAGTATTACTAAAGGTCTCACCTTGGAAAGGTGTGATCAGATTTGGAAAGAAAGGAAAACTTTCACCTAGATACGTTGGACCATTCAAGATCGTCGAAAGAATCGGAAAGGTAGCCTACAGACTTGAGTTACCTCCTGAACTTGGAAATGTTCATCCAACCTTTCACGTGTCCAATCTCAAGAGGTGTTTAGCTGATGAGAACCTCCACATACCACTTGACGAAATTCGTGTTGGTAAAACACTGAAATTTGTTGAGAAGCCAGTGGAAATCATGGAACGTGAAATCAAATGGGTTAAACGCAAGCGCATTCCTTTGGTCAAAGTTCGCTGGGAAGCTAAACGTGGACCCGAGTTTACTTGGGAACGCGAAGATCAAATGAAGGCGAAATATCCGCATCTTTTCCCACGAGTTTCCTCTAACTAAATTTCGGGACGAAATTTCCACAAGTAGGGGAGACTGTAACATCTGTGCTTGTAATCATTATGAACAGCTCAATTGTCAATAAAACAATGTTATTTGATCCCAATGTTTGTTTGGTTGTGTTTTACATTTTTCATATTTTGACTTTTGCTCAATTTCAAACTCTATATCGCTTTCTGGAGAGTTATACGCAAACTGGTGCATAAACATAACCAGTTTAATGCGACAAATACTCCAGAACATCAACATATACTTAACATACCTTAAATAACCTTTACATATCTTAGAAATAAGTTTTAAAGGCTTTGGTATGGCAAAAACAAGTTAATTCGCTTACAGGGACTAAATTTGACAAACTGCAAAGGTATGCCAATTTGAACTGTAACAGACATTCCGGAACATGACCATAAGTTAAACATACCATAAATATCCTTTACATAGCTTAGAAATAGGCTTTGACGGGTTCGGTGTGATAAAATAAACTTTTGGGTCATTCAGGGACTAAAAGTGTCAAAAAGTGCACAAGTTTGCACTTTTGCGCATAGAATACCTCCGGACATCCAAAAATTTATGTAAGCACTAAAATATTTTATTTTAGTGTTTGGCTTGAGAAAAATCCATTCGTCGCGTCTTTTGGATCGTTTTTCGCGCTTGTGCGCATTCCGTCGTAATTAAGCGAACATCGCGTTCGTGCGACCAAACGAACCCACATCCGGCATATTTTTGAGCATGTTTCATGTCCACAATGAATAGGCATCATTTTAGGGCCTTAAAGTTGGCTTTACGGGCCTTAGAAGTGTCGGAAATGGCCTTAAACACGTGCAGGGACCAAAACTGTAAATTCTGAAACATGTTTCTGATCTGTGCAGGCCACGCGGCCCGCGTAAGATCTATGTGTAACTTTACGCGGCCCGCGTCAGGGTCCCAGATCAGATAAGACCGATTAGTCAACAGATCACAGCTGTTTAACTCACAACCACAAACCCACACTTGCCCTTTCAGCTCATTAGGGGCCATTTTTAGTCACCACAACATTCCAACAAGTGTACGCACGAGATTCGATCACGTTTTCCAAGAAACGATCCTAACGGTTCGGGAAAAACTATAAATACCCCACCCCCATTTGCTTCAAACTCACTAGAATCTGATCTAATGTGCTCTAAGTTGAAACCTTTGTTTCATACCTGAGCTATTTTGATCTAGATTAGCATTCGGGGACCCTTCGTAAGTATTCCTTCGTTCTTTTATTGCTTTTCGAGTCCGAAAGTCAAACTTTGTTTGACTTTCTGCGTTGACCAGTTTATGGTCAATGAGAAGTTCGTTTGAACTTCGCAACGTGATTGTAATCATGATGGTTATAGTCCCTTGTGACTATGCCTACTGATTACCACGTTGTCTAGGGTCGTAAGGGTAAGCGATCTAATAAATCGCTTATACCTTCGAACCCGACCCATTTGGTCGATCATTAGGATCCGACCAAATACATTAGGTGACCATAGTATATACGTAATAACCTTCCGAGGTTATACCTTATGGTCATGACGTTTAAGTAGTTGTATGATAGGTAGTTTATATACCCTAGGTAAATTACCAAAATACCCCTTTAATACCAAAATTCATTTTTTACATATGTGACGTAACTTTTGACATCTAAACTGATTTGACAACAATATTAAACATGTTAAGGCATATTTTACTTGTCATAGGATTAGTTAGGCGGTCCGAACGCGTTTTACGCGAACGACGCGTTAAAGTAGCATAAGCTACCTAAACGGGTCGTGATGGGTCGTAAGCACTTAGGTTAGGTTTCATTTAGTATGTAGGCTTTGTTAAACCATATTACACGAGTCTCCATACTCGTTTGGTTTACGAACCCTCATACTATCTAAATCCTCCGATTTAGGTCCGGTTTATTAACATAGTTACCTATATTAGGTGCCGTTTGATTTCCGAGATCTCTAGCATTGCTTGGTGGTTATCTTAGGACTTCTGAGCAATCTCAAGTGAGTACATAGACCCCTCTTTTAGTGTTTTCCAAACATTTTGGGGTGGAACACATGTGCCTACTTGTTACTTTCATGCTTTCCTGTTTTCACATCATATACCTGCTATGTTTGTTAGTACATTATAGTACATGATTTCATTACATTTCATGCTATGTATGTCCATTGTGTGCATACTTAGTACATTGTTTTACTTTACATTTCTGCTATGTATGTTGACTAATAGCATGCTAGCACATTGATTTACATGACTTTTCTGCTTTGTATGTTAACTTAGCATACTTAGTACATTGTTTTCATATGACATGTATACAACTGCTATAACATTTGGTTTGCACAAACGAGACTTATATACGTTCATTAACATTAGCTACGCCGCTCGGTAGTAAGTACTGGTACCATAGGACTTGACAAATCCCATTCCTGACATCCCGGGTTTGTTTGGATGTAAGGAATGACTGAATCCGAAAACATTACTTTTGATAACCTTGACTGAAAGGGTTATCCGACTGTCTCAAGGCTTGAATGTATGCGTTAACTTACCACATAAATGTTTGTATCAATGTATGCCTTACTTCTGATCAATGTAACACTAAGGAGAATGTTAAAGTGAATTTCAGGGTGATGGAATCTACTGAGACAGTTGATGGGGCGGATGTTGTTATTCCATTGTCATCGGTTCAACAAGTCACTAATAGGTATGCTAACACTTTGTATGGTTATTTTCTGGGTAAACGGTTGGCATTTCCTGTGGTCGATTACTTTGCTAAAAACAACTGGGTTAAATATGGTCTCTCTCGGCTTATGATGAATGCAAACGGCTTCTTTTTCTTTAAGTTTAAAACTAAGGAAGGGATGAATCAAATGCTTGAGGATGGGCCTTGGTTGATCAGAAGTGTTCTGATAATTTTGAAGGAGTGGTCGCCCTCTATTAAGATGGAAAAAGAGGATATTAAAGTTGTTCCAGTTTGGGTCAAGATGCATGATGTGCCGTTAGCGGCATTTACCGAGGATGGTCTTAGCTTGGTCGCTTCTAAGATTGGGACTCCTAAGATGTTGGATTCATATACTGCCACAATGTGTGCTGAGTCTTGGGGAAGAAGCAGCTATGCTAGAGCGCTTATAGAAGTTCAGGCGGGAGCTGAGTTAAAAAAGAGTGTTACTGTTGCAATCCCATATTTGGATGGTAATGGTCATTCAAAGGTGGAGGTCAAAGTTGAATATGATTGGGAGCCTCTAAGGTGCTCCTCTTGCTGTGTGTTTGGTCATGATGATAGCTCGTGCCCAAAGAACCCTCAGGTAACTTCAAGTGGGGATTCTGATAAGAATAATGATGAGTTTCAGGTTGTGGGTGCCAAGAAGAAGAAAGTTAATAACCAAGGCCTCCATATGAAAAATCAGAAGCCTAAGTTACTTTACAGACCAGTTGTCAAACCTAAACCAAAATCGTCCTTGAGGAATCCGATGAATAACCAGGTTTCAACGTCAAACCCGTTTGACATCCTTAAGGATGATGATGGAAATCAGGGAGGTACCACTGTGGGTCGAGTGGAGAAGAAAGCTGCGCAGATTAATAGTGACAAACAGGAATCGGATGAGGAGGAGGTCGTTGAAGTCTATAATGAAACTAGTGAATTTATGACTTCGGGTTTATATTCTTCATCTTCGAGAGCTAAGGCAAGCACCTCTACCACAAAGTTCTCCAATGGATAGTCTCTTTTTGGTTCGTGTGAAGGGGTTGCCGGTGTCTGGCAATTTCATCTTCGATGATGGCGGATGAAGGCGTTTCGTTTTGTTTTGTCTTGTTTTGTCATGTCTACTGATGTATAGTAGGCTAGGTTATGGGGTGTCATAGGTTAATTGCTTTTTTGTTTTACATATATGGGGCATGTCCTGTATATGAACTAGTGTGGAATACATCCTCACTACTTGTACTTATTTGCGGTTGTTTTAATAGAATCACCGGGGTAACCCTTTACCCAAAAAAAAACATAACTTTTTGATATATTCAAAATACTTTGTTTTGTACATTTCTACATTTGGATTATGTGACAATACTTTACTTACAATACATAACATTTGATACACATTACTTGACTACTTTTGGACTTATAAACATTTGACATGGCTTATTCAAGGACTTTTGACAATTGGTTTAAACATGGACTTTATACATTGGTGGTTTGTTTAAGTGATTTAAGTAACGAGGCGTGTGTAATATGATACAAGCATGGTGGATACGCCGCTAGTACTTCCTATATATAAGTGTTTGTATGGTATTACATATCGTAGCGTTATTTGAATCATTTCAATTTGAGACATATAACATTTTATATAAATAACGTATCTTTCACAAGACATTGCTTTACAAACAACTTATTTTATACAACTCATTTTACTTGGTTATACATTTAACCACACATTATTCTTTTATTTATACATATCATTCGATCTTATCGCTTTTTAACCGATTTACAAAACAAAACAATTTACTAAGTTCATGACTGACTTTTGATAAACAACTTTTTCTTAAACTTAAGTCATGAATCCTATTTTCACAAAACCTATGTATCTCACAGGCATTTTTATGCTGACGTACCTATTTTCACATGTGTTTTCAGGAGCTTTTGCGTAGGACGATGATCGTGACACTAGGGCGGACCTATGCCTTAGAGACATAAAATGAATATAGACTTAGTTTAATTATGTTATAAACTCTTTGATTCCTGTTTAAAACAATGTAACTCTTATGTTGATAAATAAGATACAACTTTGTATGCCATGGTTATGAAAAAATTAATTATGTTACAACACTCCCTGACGTTTTCCGCCACGTTTTGTATGTTATATGTGGTCGGGGTGTGACGGAGTGTAACTGTTGCAATCCCATCTTTGGATGGTAATGGTCATTCAATGGTGGAGGTAAAAATTGATTATGATTGGGAGCCTTTAAGGTGTTCATCTTGCTGTGTTTTCGGTCATGAAGATAGCTCGTGTCCTAAGAACCCTCAGATAAGTTTGTTTGGGGATGTTGAGAAGAATAATGATGACTTTCAGGTTGTGGGTGCCAAAAAGAAGAAAGCTAATAACCAAGGTCTTCATATGAAAAATCAGAAACCTAAGTTGGTCTATAGACCAGTTGTCAAACCTAAACCAAAATCGTCCTTGAGGAGTCCGCTGATTAACCAGGTTTCAACGTCGAACCCTTTTGACATCCTTAAGGACGATGACGGAAGTCAGGGAGGTGTCACTGTGGGTCGAGTGGAGAAGAAGGCTACGCAGTCAAGTGATAGGCAGGATTCGGATGAGGAGGAAGAGGTCGTTGAAGTTTATAATGAAACTATTCAATTTATGACCTTGGGTACTCATTCTTCATCTTCGAGAGCAGGGGCAAGCACCTCTTCCACAAAGTTCTCAAATGGATAGGCTTTTTTTAGTTCGTGTGAAGGGGTTGCCAGTGTGTGGCAACTTCATCTTTGATGATGGCAGTTGAGGGTTTTATGTTGTTTTGTTTTGTCTTGTCTACTAGATATCTTTTCATGATGTATAGTAGGCTAGGTTATGGGGTGTCATAGGTCTATTTGTTTTGTTTGTCATACATATATGAGGCATGTCCCGTATATGAACTAGTGTGGAACACATCCTCACTACTTGCACTTAATTGCGGTTGTTTAAATAGAATCACCAGGGTAACCCTTTACCCAAAAAAAAGATCGTCCCAATTTCCTCTGAAATCAATTACACAGGCTCTAAGCATATCTTCCAGTGTTTGTATTGTTCTTTCGCTTTGTCCGTCTGTTTGTGGATGATAAGCTGTGCTTAGATTTAACCCGGTTCCCATTGCTTTTTGGAAACTTATCCAAAAATGAGAAGTAAAGCGACTATCTCTATCAGTTACAATAGATAAAGGAATTCCATGTAATGAAACTATTTCATTTACATATAACTTGGCTAACTGTTCCATACTGAAAGTTTGCTTCATTGGTAAGAAATGAGCAGATTTGGTCAATCTATCTACAATCACCCATATTGTATCATTTCCTTTTCTTGTCTTGGGTAATTTGGTAACAAAGTCCATTGTTATCAATTCCCATTTCCATATTGGCATCTCTAACTGTTGCAATAATCCTGAGGGTTTCTGATGCTCAGCTTTAAATTGTGAACAGGTTAAACATTTAGCAACGTAGTTTGCTATATCCTTTTTCATTCCTATCCACCAAAAAATCTTTCTTAGATCTTGATACATCTTATCACTTCCGGGATGTATCGTATACTTAGACTTATGAGCTTCTTCTAAAATTCTGTGGCGTAGGTTTCCCTTTTTAGGTATCCACATCCTTTTCTATGGAACTTCCAAATTCCATCTGTTCCTTGTTCTAACTCTTTAATTATTCCTTCTAAACCTTCAGCATAGTCCTTGAATGTTGTTTCATGTACCTCTCTAATTTCCTCATTTAAATCTTCTTATAGATTTAATCTGAGAGAACGCACTCGTTTCGGCTTTTCATGATACTTTCGACTTAAAACATCAGCTACTAAATTAGCTTTCCCAGCATGATACTGGATATCACAATCATAATCACTAAGAACTTCCATCCAACGTCTCTGTCTCATATTTAATTATTTTTGCCCAAAAATGTATCTTAAACTCTTATGATCAGTGAAGACAACGAATTTATTTCCATATAAATAGTGTCTCCAAATCTTAAGGGCAAAAACTATAGCTCCTAACTCTAGATCATGGGTTGTATAATTCTCTTCATGTTTCTTAAGTTGTCTTGACGCATAAGCTATAACCTTTTGACGTTGCATCAACACACATCCATATCCTAACTTAAACGCATCACAATAGACTATAAAGTCTTCAGTTCCTTCTGGTAATGCGGGTATGGGTGCGTTGGTTAAAAAAGGGTAAAAGACTTAGTCGAAAACCCTAGTTCTCTCTCTAGCCAGGCGATTCTGAGTTCTTCATTGCAATCCTGTTTTTTTCGTGATCTTTTTGCATAACAGTCTGTGATTGGTATTTTGATTACTCAAATGATCCATAACGAACTCGTTAGCAATCTAGTGATCGATCTAAACTAGTTTTTTTCTGTTTTCTGTTTTGTTTCTAATCGCCGCCATAACCTGCTGATTTCGAACTGATTGAATAGCGTGATTGTTTTGTCTGTTTGGACTTAACGATTTCTCTATATGATCTTGCTAGAATCACAAGTTAGGGTTAAGCTAGTCTAGGGTTTGTTTTTCTGTTTGCTTTGCTGGTCGGCTGATTGTTCCTTATTGGGGTTTCGGAGATTCGTTGTTTCTGAAGGAGAGAGTTGTTTTCACTTCTGATTAGGGTTTACTTCTGATCCGGGAGTTTGCTTCTGTCACACCCCGACCACGTAGAACATACAAAACGTGGCGGAAACATCGGGGAGTGTTGTAACAGAATTAATGTTTCACAACCATGGAAATTTAAGTTTCGTTTTATTGATAAAAATGTTACTATGTCTTAATTAAACAAGGAAATACAACATAATTAACTAGTCTTGCATCTTTTATTGTCACTAAAGCCCAAGTCTGCCTATGTGTATCTTGATCATCTTATGCAACAGTTCCTGAAAAACACATGTGAAAATAGGTACGTCAGCATAAAAATGCCTGTGAGATACATAGGTTTTGTGAAAATAAGATTCATGACTTATGTTTGAGAAAATGTTTAGTCATGAACCTTGTTATTTGCTTTGTCTTTTAAATCATTTGAAAAACGATAAGATCAGATGATAAGTATAAATAAATGTAAGGTTAAATGAATAACCAAGTAAAATATGTTTGCATAAGATAAGTTGTTTATGAATCAATTTCTTGTGAAAAGTATGTTATTTGTATGAAATGTTCTATGTCTCAAACTGAAATGATTCAAATAACGTTACGACATGTAATACCATACAAACACTTATATATAGGAAGTACCAGTGGCGTATCCACCATGCTTGTATCATATTACACACGCATCGTTACTTAATCACTTAATCAAACCAAACCAAACAATGTAAAATGTTCATGTCAAGATGTAAATTATGTCAAAATGTCTATGTCAAATATCCATGTCAAATGTCTATGTCAAATATCCATGTCAAATGTCTATGTCAAATATCCATGTATGGCAAGTGAAATGTCTCAACTAAACCATATGCACAACAACAAAGTATTGAAGTAAAACTTGGTTTAAATAAAAGTTATGTTTTGTGAGAAATACATGATCAAATGTCAATCATGTTAAAATGTCTATGTCGAAATGTCTATGTCAAAATGTCATGTAAAACAATGTACTAAGTAATGCACACAATGGCAATACATAGCATGAAATGTAATGAAATCATGTACTATAATGTACTAACGAACATAGCAGTATATGATGTGAAAACAGGAAAGCAGGAAAGTAACAAGTAGGCACATGTGTTCCACCCCAAAACAGTTTGGAAAACAGTAAAAGAGGGGTCTATGTACTCACTTGAGATTGCTCAGATGTCTAAAGATAATCACCAAGTAATGCTAGAGATCTCAGAATCAAACGGCACCTAATATAGGTAACTATGTTAATAACCGGACCTTAATCGGATGATTGGATAGAATGAGGTTTCGTAAACCAAACGAGTGTAGAGACTCGTGTCATTTGGTTTAACAAAGCCTACATACTAAATGAAACCTATCCTAAGTGCTTGTGACCCATTACGACCCGTTTAGGTAGCTTATGCTACTTTAACGCGTCGTTCGCGTGAAACACGATCGGACCGCCTAACTAGTCCTATGACAAGTAATATATGCCTTAACATGTCTAATATGGTTGTCAAATCAGTTTAGATGTCAAAAGTTATGTTACATATGTTTAAAATGAATTTTGGCATCAAAGGGGTATTTTGGTAATTTACCTAAGGCATATAAACTACCTATCATACAACTACTTAAACGAAGCGACCATAAGGTATAACCTCGTAAGGTTATTCCCTGTATACTATGGTCACCTAATGTGCTTGGTCGGATCCTAATGATCGACCAAACGGGTCGGGTTCGAAAGTATAAGCGATTGATTAGATCGCTTACCTCTACGACCCTATATAAGCACTAAACTAAAAGTGACGAGCTAAGCATGTTAAAACATGCTTAACTAAGTTTTAGAAAACAGGTTTGGTATCACAACAAACGGTTGTGATACCTAAGAGTAGTTTGGTTACAAAATACGTAAGAATACGTATTCTGCCCGAAACTACGGCTCGTCACTGAGCCTAGATAACGTGGTAATCAGTAGGTATAGTCGCTAGGGACTATTACCATCGTGATCACACTCACGTTATGAAGTTCAACGAACTTCGCATCGACCATAAATTGGTCAATGCAGAAAGTCAAACAAAGTTTGACTTTCGGACTCGAAAAGCAATAAAAGAACGAAAGAATACTTACGAAGGGTCCCCGAATGCTAATCTAGATCAAAATAGCTCAGGTATGAAACAAAGGTTTCAACTTAGAGCACAATTGATCAGATTCTTGTGAGGAATGAAAGAAAATGTGATGGGTATTTATAGATTTCGGGTAACCGTTAAGATCGTTTCATGAAAACCGTGCTCGAATCTTGTGCGTACACTTGTCCAATTGTTGTGGTAACTAAAAATGACCCTAAATGATCAGAATGGGCGATTTAGAATGTGTGGTTGTGGTTTAATCAGCTGATAATCTGCTGACTGGTTGGTATTATCTGTTCTGGCACAGGCTAGCGCACCGCTACGCTAAAAGTGTAGCGCACCGCTAGGCCCTAGTTTGGCAGAATTACACTTTTGGTCCCTGTATTGCAATCAGCCCATTTTCGACACGTTTAAGGCCCGTTAACCCCATTTCAAAGCTCTAAAATGAAGTTAAAGTATAGGGAACTTAAAACATGTTCAAAAATATGTCGGATGGTGGTTCGTTTGGTCGTACGAACGCGATGTTCGCTTTATTACGACGGAATGCGCATGAGCGCGAAAAACGATCCAAATGACGCGACGAATGGATTTTTCTTATGCCGAACACTAAAATAAAATATTTTAGTGCTTACATAAATTTTTGGATGTCCGGATGTATTCAGAACGTAAGTTATGCGCGAAAATGCAAACTTGTGCACTTTTTGACACTTTTAGTCCCTGAATGACACAAAAGTTTATTTTAGCATACCGAACACCTCAGAGCCTATTTCTAAGCTATGTGAAGGATATTTATGGTATGTTTAACTTATGGTCATGCTCTGGAATGTCTGTTACAGTTCAAATTGGCATACTTTCGCAGTTTGTCAACTTTAGTCCCTGTAAGCGATTAAACTTTGATTTCACCACACCAAACCTTCCAAAACTTATATATAAGTTATGTAAAGGTTATTTAAGGTATGTTAAGCCTATTTCACTATTCCGGAGTGTTCATTGCATTAAACTGGTTATATTTACGCATCAGTGCGCGTATAACCTTCCAGAAAGCGATTTAGAGCTTGAAATCGGACAAGAGTTGATATGTGTAAACGATACACATATTTTTACAAATCCCAAGCATGAAATACAATATTTCATTGGTTTGGCATTTGTTTGATGGTTGAAATGACACAGGTGTTACAGTCTCCCCTACTTTAGGAAATTTCGTCCTGAAATTTAGTTTTAGAAGAAACTTGTGGAGACAGCTGTGACGGTTTTGCCTTCAGACAAATCCATTGAGACCTTAAGTAAAACTCTGGGCCATGTTAGGATTCTTAGCAAAGATGTCAACCCTCAAATTGAAGTCATTGTAGTAACAAAACATGGAGTTTTGAACTATAGACAGGAGAACAGTTCCCGTGAAGAATTATCATAGGAAACTTGTGTGTGCTTGAAATCAGAATTGGGAAGTGTAAGAATAAATGACATTGGTCAAAGTCCAAGACTTCTCCTGTATCATTACTCTCGTCACTGTAGGTCTTAACACATGACAAAACTTCCTGTGGTTTCTATGCACTGAATTCCATAATTATGTAGGCCTCCATAATTACGTAGTTCCTTGCACAGTCCGCACAGTTCGTTTCATAACATCTCTTGATTTAGACCACCCGAGGGCCTATTTAACTACATAAACACATGATATATTTAACTAGATTGTCGAACCAATCTATTTAACTTAGATCGACGTAGGATCTCTTTAATTAACTACCTACGAGGAATATTTAACTACACCGACGTAGGATGTATTTAACTTTAGATCGACGTAGGATCTCTTTAACTCAACTACCTAAGAGAAACATTTAACTACACCGACGTAGGATGTATTTAACTTTAGATCGACGTAGGATCTCTTTAACTCAACTATCTAAGAGAAACATTTAACTACACCGACGTAGGATGTATTTAACTTTAGATCGACGTAGGATCTCTTTAACTCAACTATCTAAGAGAAACATTTAACTACACCGACGTAGGATGTATTTAACTTTAGATCGACGTAGGATCTCTTTAACTCAACTATCTAAGAGAAACATTTAACTACACCGACGTAGGATGTATTTAACTTTATCAACATATGTTGTCCTTAAACTTTGGAATAGTACTTTATAATCCAAGGAACTTAACTACAAAGTAGAAGTCCATTAAGGATTTAAGATAGTACCTTTTTGAATATCCTACTACGAATCCCTCATATGAAGATAAGAAAGATTCCATGAGGATTTGGATAACGAATATCCAGAGTATACAAAAACACAAAAATGCATAAACACATAGTCACATAACCACAAAATTGTTTATCTAGATCTTTAATTTGTAAGTTTTGTTTTGTTAATTATGTACATGCATTTAAAGCACACTAGGAATCCATTTCATGGATTTCATTCGGTACTTTAAACATTAACAAGAATCTAACTATGAAGATGGAAAGATCTTCCAAAAATTCGATTTCGTTTTCAAGAAAACGTAATATTCGAATTAAGGAAACAAAAATTTGAAGATACGGAAATACCCTTAGGTACCCTATTAAGAATTTATAGTGGTACGTTGGGTATTCATACAGAGTTGTAACTTGCGCCTTGTACTTCGTTTCTTTGCAAGAGACGGGTACTAAGGATTTCCGTGGAAAACGCAAGAGATAATAAAATGGAAGAAATTACGGAGTAGTCTGTTCTTCAAGAAATACAATTCCTTGATTGTAGGTATTGTAGGGAATACGTTGTTTATACATGCCATCATATTTGTACATTGCAATGCAAAATAATAAGATTTATTTATAAACAACCACAACAACAACTGTTTCATGGACCTTGACAACAAAAGAAAATAATACATAAGGCTTGATTATTTCTAAACAACATTGTCTTCTAGTTGGTCCGATGCTCATCCCTGCGCTGGATTCGCATTAGCAATCTTTGGGCAATTTCTTCGGAAATGGCTCATCTCGCCACAGTTGAAGCAAGGACCTCGTGGAAGACGAGCTTGAGCAGGATTTACTTGAGGTTGGTTTGGACCAGCTTGGTTCGGGGTAAAACGACAAGCATTTGCCAGGTGACCGAGTCGTCCACATGATGCACACAAACGACACTGTAGGTGAGCTAAGTGGTGTGCATTACATTTGTCGCATATCGGTGCAGTACCGGCATAAGGTTTCCTTGCAGGAGGCTGAGCTGGTTGGTGGCGGATGTTTTGGTTGGGTTGAGCAGCAATCGCAAAATTCTGCGAAGCCTTACGCTTCTTATTCTTGGACACCTCAGCATGTTCTTCCTTTGGTTCCACTTGAGCAGTCTTGTCGGATGGTCTTGGGTCGCCTTTTCGAAAAAGCTTTTTCTTTCTGATGTGGGATTCAGTTAGAGTAGCTGACAATTCAATGGCTTGTCTGACAGTAGTAGGGTTGCTGCCAGTAACAATATCCTGAACTAGGTCAGGAAGACCATCAGTATATTTCTCGATCGCCTTATCCACAGGAGTAACCATAGCAGGACACAACAGGCTCAATTCTTCAAAACGGTCAGTATATGCTCGATGTTCACCACTGTCTTGCTTCAAATCATCAAACTCCCTCTCCAAAGCTCGCAGTTCATGACGAGGACAGAATTCCCTCATCATAAGAGCTCTAAGCTCGGCCCAAGTCTGTGCTAGTGCAATTTCAGCACCCCGGTCTCTCATAATCCCGTTCCACCATGTAAGAGCCCTCTTCTGAAACACGCTCGAAGAAAACTCGACCTTGCGATTTTCAGGACACTGAACGTGACGGAACGTATTCTCAATGCTCTCGAACCATTGAAGAAGCCCAGTTGCTCCCTCTGAACCTCTAAACTTGAGCGGTTTAGCTGAGTTGAAACTCTTAAAGTTGCAGGGAGCATTGTTGTTGTTGATGGTCTGCATCATTTGAGCATAAAGATTTGGGAAGGCAACAGCCATTTGCTGCGCGATGATTTCCGCCAGTTCGGCAGTCTCTATCTGATTCTCGCGTCGAGGAGGCATTCTAAAAGAGGAACATGAAAGGAAACGAGTGAGAGAATTAGACGAAATGAATGAGATGAAACAAATTTGATGAGAGCAAGGATAGTGGTCATTTGTTTGTTACCACAAGGTAAACAAACGACACACAGTGACTAATCAAAGTAAATGGGTCAAAAATAATGTATCGCGAAGACATGCTCGCCTATAAGTGAACACTCATCCCAAGAATTCCCAGGTAAGCACAACTGGTCTCGCGTCTGATGAGATGTATACGAAGTGCTTGCCTAGACAGAAAACCCAGAATACAGGCATTCACCCTTCCAGTTTGCACGTGTTCACATTATTTAAAACCCAAAACCTTGATGAGATTTTGAAAACTCAAAGGGGTTCAAAACCATATAACAGAGGGTTCAAAACCTAGTAAGCAATCATCCTAGAACAGATGATTAGTTTTCAAAGCGGTTTTGAAATTTATGTTCTTGTTGTGGTCGTCGCCTAAGGATAGGTGACGGTATTGTTTTATGACTAAACGCAAGTAAACTCGCGTTAGGGTCCTAAGAAAGTTATAGACTAGGTCAAAGCATTACTAATAACCTAATTCCCTATAACCATTGGCTCTGATACCATCTTTTCTGTCACACCCCGACCACGTAGAACATACAAAACGTGGCGGAAACATCGGGGAGTGTTGTAACAGAATTAATGTTTCACAACCATGGAAATTTAAGTTTCGTTTTTTTGATAAAAATGTTACTATGTCTTAATTAAACAAGGAAATACAACATAATTAACTAGTCTTGCATCTTTTATTGTCACTAAAGCCCAAGTCTGCCTATGTGTATCTTGATCATCTTATGCAACAGTTCCTGAAAAACACATGTGAAAATAGGTACGTCAGCATAAAAATGCCTGTGAGATACATAGGTTTTGTGAAAATAAGATTCATGACTTATGTTTGAGAAAATGTTTAGTCATGAACCTTGTTATTTGCTTTGTCTTTTAAATCATTTGAAAAACGATAAGATCAGATGATAAGTATAAATAAATGTAAGGTTAAATGAATAACCAAGTAAAATATGTTTGCATAAGATAAGTTGTTTATGAATCAATGTCTTGTGAAAAGTATGTTATTTGTATGAAATGTTCTATGTCTAAAACTGAAATGATTCAAATAACGTTACGACATGTAATACCATACAAACACTTATATATAGGAAGTACCAGCGGCGTATCCACCATGCTTGTATCATATTACACACGCATCGTTACTTAATCACTTAATCAAACCAAACCAAACAATGTAAAATGTTCATGTCAAGATGTAAATTATGTCAAAATGTCTATGTCAAATATCCATGTATGGCAAGTGAAATGTCTCAACTAAACCATATGCACAACAACAAAGTATTGAAGTAAAACTTGGTTTAAATCAAAGTTATGTTTTGTGAGAAATACATGATCAAATGTCAATCATGTTAAAATGTCTATGTCGAAATGTCTATGTCAAAATGTCATGTAAAACGATGTACTAAGTAATGCACACAATGGCAATACATAGCATGAAATGTAATGAAATCATGTACTATAATGTACTAACGAACATAGCAGTATATGATGTGAAAACAGGAAAGCAGGAAAGTAACAAGTAGGCACATGTGTTCCACCCCAAAACAGTTTGGAAAACAGTAAAAGAGGGGTCTATGTACTCACTTGAGATTGCTCAGATGTCTAAAGATAATCACCAAGTAATGCTAGAGATCTCAGAATCAAACGGCACCTAATATAGGTAACTATGTTAATAACCGGACCTTAATCGGATGATTGGATAGAATGAGGTTTCGTAAACCAAACGAGTGTAGAGACTCGTGTCATTTGGTTTAACAAAGCCTACATACTAAATGAAACCTATCCTAAGTGCTTGTGACCCATTACGACCCGTTTAGGTAGCTTATGCTACTTTAACGCGTCGTTCGCGTGAAACACGATCGGACCGCCTAACTAGTCCTATGACAAGTAATATATGCCTTAACATGTCTAATATGGTTGTCAAATCAGTTTAGATGTCAAAAGTTATGTTACATATGTTTAAAATGAATTTTGGCATCAAAGGGGTATTTTGGTAATTTACCTAAGGCATATAAACTACCTATCATACAACTACTTAAACGAAGCGACCATAAGGTATAACCTCGTAAGGTTATTCCCTGTATACTATGGTCACCTAATGTGCTTGGTCGGATCCTAATGATCGACCAAACGGGTCGGGTTCGAAAGTATAAGCGATTGATTAGATCGCTTACCTCTACGACCCTATATAAGCACTAAACTAAAAGTGACGAGCTAAGCATGTTAAAACATGCTTAACTAAGTTTTAGAAAACAGGTTTGGTATCACAACAAACGGTTGTGATACCTAAGAGTAGTTTGGTTACAAAATACGTAAGAATACGTATTCTGCCCGAAACTACGGCTCGTCACTGAGCCTAGATAACGTGGTAATCAGTAGGTATAGTCGCTAGGGACTATTACCATCGTGATCACACTCACGTTATGAAGTTCAACGAACTTCGCATCGACCATAAATTGGTCAATGCAGAAAGTCAAACAAAGTTTGACTTTCGGACTCGAAAAGCAATAAAAGAACGAAAGAATACTTACGAAGGGTCCCCGAATGCTAATCTAGATCAAAATAGCTCAGGTATGAAACAAAGGTTTCAACTTAGAGCACAATTGATCAGATTCTTGTGAGGAATGAAAGAAAATGTGATGGGTATTTATAGATTTCGGGTAACCGTTAAGATCGTTTCATGAAAACCGTGCTCGAATCTTGTGCGTACACTTGTCCAATTGTTGTGGTAACTAAAAATGACCCTAAATGATCAGAATGGGCGATTTAGAATGTGTGGTTGTGGTTTAATCAGCTGATAATCTGCTGACTGGTTGGTATTATCTGTTCTGGCACAGGCTAGCGCACCGCTACGCTAAAAGTGTAGCGCACCGCTAGGCCCTAGTTTGGCAGAATTACACTTTTGGTCCCTGTATTGCAATCAGCCCATTTTCGACACGTTTAAGGCCCGTTAACCCCATTTCAAAGCTCTAAAATGAAGTTAAAGTATAGGGAACTTAAAACATGTTCAAAAATATGTCGGATGGTGGTTCGTTTGGTCGTACGAACGCGATGTTCGCTTTATTACGACGGAATGCGCATGAGCGCGAAAAACGATCCAAATGACGCGACGAATGGATTTTTCTTATGCCGAACACTAAAATAAAATATTTTAGTGCTTACATAAATTTTTGGATGTCCGGATGTATTCAGAACGTAAGTTATGCGCGAAAATGCAAACTTGTGCACTTTTTGACACTTTTAGTCCCTGAATGACACAAAAGTTTATTTTAGCATACCGAACACCTCAGAGCCTATTTCTAAGCTATGTGAAGGATATTTATGGTATGTTTAACTTATGGTCATGCTCTGGAATGTCTGTTACAGTTCAAATTGGCATACTTTCGCAGTTTGTCAACTTTAGTCCCTGTAAGCGATTAAACTTTGATTTCACCACACCAAACCTTCCAAAACTTATATATAAGTTATGTAAAGGTTATTTAAGGTATGTTAAGCCTATTTCACTATTCCGGAGTGTTCATTGCATTAAACTGGTTATATTTACGCATCAGTGCGCGTATAACCTTCCAGAAAGCGATTTAGAGCTTGAAATCGGACAAGAGTTGATATGTGTAAACGATACACATATTTTTACAAATCCCAAGCATGAAATACAATATTTCATTGGTTTGGCATTTGTTTGATGGTTGAAATGACACAGGTGTTACAGTCTCCCCTACTTTAGGAAATTTCGTCCTGAAATTTAGTTTTAGAAGAAACTTGTGGAGACAGCTGTGACGGTTTTGCCTTCAGACAAATCCATTGAGACCTTAAGTAAAACTCTGGGCCATGTTAGGATTCTTAGCAAAGATGTCAACCCTCAAATTGAAGTCATTGTAGTAACAAAACATGGAGTTTTGAACTATAGACAGGAGAACAGTTCCCGTGAAGAATTATCATAGGAAACTTGTGTGTGCTTGAAATCAGAATTGGGAAGTGTAAGAATAAATGACATTGGTCAAAGTCCAAGACTTCTCCTGTATCATTACTCTCGTCACTGTAGGTCTTAACACATGACAAAACTTCCTGTGGTTTCTATGCACTGAATTCCATAATTATGTAGGCCTCCATAATTACGTAGTTCCTTGCACAGTCCGCACAGTTCGTTTCATAACATCTCTTGATTTAGACCACCCGAGGGCCTATTTAACTACATAAACACATGATATATTTAACTAGATTGTCGAACCAATCTATTTAACTTAGATCGACGTAGGATCTCTTTAATTAACTACCTACGAGGAATATTTAACTACACCGACGTAGGATGTATTTAACTTTAGATCGACGTAGGATCTCTTTAACTCAACTACCTAAGAGAAACATTTAACTACACCGACGTAGGATGTATTTAACTTTAGATCGACGTAGGATCTCTTTAACTCAACTATCTAAGAGAAACATTTAACTACACCGACGTAGGATGTATTTAACTTTAGATCGACGTAGGATCTCTTTAACTCAACTATCTAAGAGAAACATTTAACTACACCGACGTAGGATGTATTTAACTTTAGATCGACGTAGGATCTCTTTAACTCAACTATCTAAGAGAAACATTTAACTACACCGACGTAGGATGTATTTAACTTTATCAACATATGTTGTCCTTAAACTTTGGAATAGTACTTTATAATCCAAGGAACTTAACTACAAAGTAGAAGTCCATTAAGGATTTAAGATAGTACCTTTTTGAATATCCTACTACGAATCCCTCATATGAAGATAAGAAAGATTCCATGAGGATTTGGATAACGAATATCCAGAGTATACAAAAACACAAAAATGCATAAACACATAGTCACATAACCACAAAATTGTTTATCTAGATCTTTAATTTGTAAGTTTTGTTTTGTTAATTATGTACATGCATTTAAAGCACACTAGGAATCCATTTCATGGATTTCATTCGGTACTTTAAACATTAACAAGAATCTAACTATGAAGATGGAAAGATCTTCCAAAAATTCGATTTCGTTTTCAAGAAAACGTAATATTCGAATTAAGGAAACAAAAATTTGAAGATACGGAAATACCCTTAGGTACCCTATTAAGAATTTATAGTGGTACGTTGGGTATTCATACAGAGTTGTAACTTGCGCCTTGTACTTCGTTTCTTTGCAAGAGACGGGTACTAAGGATTTCCGTGGAAAACGCAAGAGATAATAAAATGGAAGAAATTACGGAGTAGTCTGTTCTTCAAGAAATACAATTCCTTGATTGTAGGTATTGTAGGGAATACGTTGTTTATACATGCCATCATATTTGTACATTGCAATGCAAAATAATAAGATTTATTTATAAACAACCACAACAACAACTGTTTCATGGACCTTGACAACAAAAGAAAATAATACATAAGGCTTGATTATTTCTAAACAACATTGTCTTCTAGTTGGTCCGATGCTCATCCCTGCGCTGGATTCGCATTAGCAATCTTTGGGCAATTTCTTCGGAAATGGCTCATCTCGCCACAGTTGAAGCAAGGACCTCGTGGAAGACGAGCTTGAGCAGGATTTACTTGAGGTTGGTTTGGACCAGCTTGGTTCGGGGTAAAACGACAAGCATTTGCCAGGTGACCGAGTCGTCCACATGATGCACACAAACGACACTGTAGGTGAGCTAAGTGGTGTGCATTACATTTGTCGCATATCGGTGCAGTACCGGCATAAGGTTTCCTTGCAGGAGGCTGAGCTGGTTGGTGGCGGATGTTTTGGTTGGGTTGAGCAGCAATCGCAAAATTCTGCGAAGCCTTACGCTTCTTATTCTTGGACACCTCAGCATGTTCTTCCTTTGGTTCCACTTGAGCAGTCTTGTCGGATGGTCTTGGGTCGCCTTTTCGAAAAAGCTTTTTCTTTCTGATGTGGGATTCAGTTAGAGTAGCTGACAATTCAATGGCTTGTCTGACAGTAGTAGGGTTGCTGCCAGTAACAATATCCTGAACTAGGTCAGGAAGACCATCAGTATATTTCTCGATCGCCTTATCCACAGGAGTAACCATAGCAGGACACAACAGGCTCAATTCTTCAAAACGGTCAGTATATGCTCGATGTTCACCACTGTCTTGCTTCAAATCATCAAACTCCCTCTCCAAAGCTCGCAGTTCATGACGAGGACAGAATTCCCTCATCATAAGAGCTCTAAGCTCGGCCCAAGTCTGTGCTAGTGCAATTTCAGCACCCCGGTCTCTCATAATCCCGTTCCACCATGTAAGAGCCCTCTTCTGAAACACGCTCGAAGAAAACTCGACCTTGCGATTTTCAGGACACTGAACGTGACGGAACGTATTCTCAATGCTCTCGAACCATTGAAGAAGCCCAGTTGCTCCCTCTGAACCTCTAAACTTGAGCGGTTTAGCTGAGTTGAAACTCTTAAAGTTGCAGGGAGCATTGTTGTTGTTGATGGTCTGCATCATTTGAGCATAAAGATTTGGGAAGGCAACAGCCATTTGCTGCGCGATGATTTCCGCCAGTTCGGCAGTCTCTATCTGATTCTCGCGTCGAGGAGGCATTCTAAAAGAGGAACATGAAAGGAAACGAGTGAGAGAATTAGACGAAATGAATGAGATGAAACAAATTTGATGAGAGCAAGGATAGTGGTCATTTGTTTGTTACCACAAGGTAAACAAACGACACACAGTGACTAATCAAAGTAAATGGGTCAAAAATAATGTATCGCGAAGACATGCTCGCCTATAAGTGAACACTCATCCCAAGAATTCCCAGGTAAGCACAACTGGTCTCGCGTCTGATGAGATGTATACGAAGTGCTTGCCTAGACAGAAAACCCAGAATACAGGCATTCACCCTTCCAGTTTGCACGTGTTCACATTATTTAAAACCCAAAACCTTGATGAGATTTTGAAAACTCAAAGGGGTTCAAAACCATATAACAGAGGGTTCAAAACCTAGTAAGCAATCATCCTAGAACAGATGATTAGTTTTCAAAGCGGTTTTGAAATTTATGTTCTTGTTGTGGTCGTCGCCTAAGGATAGGTGACGGTATTGTTTTATGACTAAACGCAAGTAAACTCGCGTTAGGGTCCTAAGAAAGTTATAGACTAGGTCAAAGCATTACTAATAACCTAATTCCCTATAACCATTGGCTCTGATACCATCTTTTCTGTCACACCCCGACCACGTAGAACATACAAAACGTGGCGGAAACATCGGGGAGTGTTGTAACAGAATTAATGTTTCACAACCATGGAAATTTAAGTTTCGTTTTTTTGATAAAAATGTTACTATGTCTTAATTAAACAAGGAAATACAACATAATTAACTAGTCTTGCATCTTTTATTGTCACTAAAGCCCAAGTCTGCCTATGTGTATCTTGATCATCTTATGCAACAGTTCCTGAAAAACACATGTGAAAATAGGTACGTCAGCATAAAAATGCCTGTGAGATACATAGGTTTTGTGAAAATAAGATTCATGACTTATGTTTGAGAAAATGTTTAGTCATGAACCTTGTTATTTGCTTTGTCTTTTAAATCATTTGAAAAACGATAAGATCAGATGATAAGTATAAATAAATGTAAGGTTAAATGAATAACCAAGTAAAATATGTTTGCATAAGATAAGTTGTTTATGAATCAATGTCTTGTGAAAAGTATGTTATTTGTATGAAATGTTCTATGTCTAAAACTGAAATGATTCAAATAACGTTACGACATGTAATACCATACAAACACTTATATATAGGAAGTACCAGCGGCGTATCCACCATGCTTGTATCATATTACACACGCATCGTTACTTAATCACTTAATCAAACCAAACCAAACAATGTAAAATGTTCATGTCAAGATGTAAATTATGTCAAAATGTCTATGTCAAATATCCATGTATGGCAAGTGAAATGTCTCAACTAAACCATATGCACAACAACAAAGTATTGAAGTAAAACTTGGTTTAAATCAAAGTTATGTTTTGTGAGAAATACATGATCAAATGTCAATCATGTTAAAATGTCTATGTCGAAATGTCTATGTCAAAATGTCATGTAAAACGATGTACTAAGTAATGCACACAATGGCAATACATAGCATGAAATGTAATGAAATCATGTACTATAATGTACTAACGAACATAGCAGTATATGATGTGAAAACAGGAAAGCAGGAAAGTAACAAGTAGGCACATGTGTTCCACCCCAAAACAGTTTGGAAAACAGTAAAAGAGGGGTCTATGTACTCACTTGAGATTGCTCAGATGTCTAAAGATAATCACCAAGTAATGCTAGAGATCTCAGAATCAAACGGCACCTAATATAGGTAACTATGTTAATAACCGGACCTTAATCGGATGATTGGATAGAATGAGGTTTCGTAAACCAAACGAGTGTAGAGACTCGTGTCATTTGGTTTAACAAAGCCTACATACTAAATGAAACCTATCCTAAGTGCTTGTGACCCATTACGACCCGTTTAGGTAGCTTATGCTACTTTAACGCGTCGTTCGCGTGAAACACGATCGGACCGCCTAACTAGTCCTATGACAAGTAATATATGCCTTAACATGTCTAATATGGTTGTCAAATCAGTTTAGATGTCAAAAGTTATGTTACATATGTTTAAAATGAATTTTGGCATCAAAGGGGTATTTTGGTAATTTACCTAAGGCATATAAACTACCTATCATACAACTACTTAAACGAAGCGACCATAAGGTATAACCTCGTAAGGTTATTCCCTGTATACTATGGTCACCTAATGTGCTTGGTCGGATCCTAATGATCGACCAAACGGGTCGGGTTCGAAAGTATAAGCGATTGATTAGATCGCTTACCTCTACGACCCTATATAAGCACTAAACTAAAAGTGACGAGCTAAGCATGTTAAAACATGCTTAACTAAGTTTTAGAAAACAGGTTTGGTATCACAACAAACGGTTGTGATACCTAAGAGTAGTTTGGTTACAAAATACGTAAGAATACGTATTCTGCCCGAAACTACGGCTCGTCACTGAGCCTAGATAACGTGGTAATCAGTAGGTATAGTCGCTAGGGACTATTACCATCGTGATCACACTCACGTTATGAAGTTCAACGAACTTCGCATCGACCATAAATTGGTCAATGCAGAAAGTCAAACAAAGTTTGACTTTCGGACTCGAAAAGCAATAAAAGAACGAAAGAATACTTACGAAGGGTCCCCGAATGCTAATCTAGATCAAAATAGCTCAGGTATGAAACAAAGGTTTCAACTTAGAGCACAATTGATCAGATTCTTGTGAGGAATGAAAGAAAATGTGATGGGTATTTATAGATTTCGGGTAACCGTTAAGATCGTTTCATGAAAACCGTGCTCGAATCTTGTGCGTACACTTGTCCAATTGTTGTGGTAACTAAAAATGACCCTAAATGATCAGAATGGGCGATTTAGAATGTGTGGTTGTGGTTTAATCAGCTGATAATCTGCTGACTGGTTGGTATTATCTGTTCTGGCACAGGCTAGCGCACCGCTACGCTAAAAGTGTAGCGCACCGCTAGGCCCTAGTTTGGCAGAATTACACTTTTGGTCCCTGTATTGCAATCAGCCCATTTTCGACACGTTTAAGGCCCGTTAACCCCATTTCAAAGCTCTAAAATGAAGTTAAAGTATAAGGAACTTAAAACATGTTCAAAAATATGTCGGATGGTGGTTCGTTTGGTCGTACGAACGCGATGTTCGCTTTATTACGACGGAATGCGCATGAGCGCGAAAAACGATCCAAATGACGCGACGAATGGATTTTTCTTATGCCGAACACTAAAATAAAATATTTTAGTGCTTACATAAATTTTTGGATCTCCGGATGTATTCAGAACGTAAGTTATGCGCGAAAATGCAAACTTGTGCACTTTTTGACACTTTTAGTCCCTGAATGACACAAAAGTTTATTTTAGCATACCGAACACCTCAGAGCCTATTTCTAAGCTATGTGAAGGATATTTATGGTATGTTTAACTTATGGTCATGCTCCGGAATGTCTGTTACAGTTCAAATTGGCATACTTTCGCAGTTTGTCAACTTTAGTCCCTGTAAGCGATTAAACTTTGATTTCACCACACCAAACCTTCCAAAACTTATATATAAGTTATGTAAAGGTTATTTAAGGTATGTTAAGCCTATTTCACTATTCCGGAGTGTTCATTGCATTAAACTGGTTATATTTACGCATCAGTGCGCGTATAACCTTCCAGAAAGCGATTTAGAGCTCGAAATCAGACAAGAGTTGATATGTGTAAACGATACACATATTTTTACAAATCCCAAGCATGAAATACAATATTTCATTGGTTTGGCATTTGTTTGATGGTTGAAATGACACAGGTGTTACAGCTTTAGCTCTTTACGTGTGCATGTGTTACGTTTTCATTTGACCATGAACTCTAAACCTCCTGATATTAATGAGTTATTTGGAAAACCTACGTCCTTGAATGTTGAACATACTAATGATTTGCATGGGAAACCGGTGAACGCTTTAAAGGGGTTTGGGGGTAGAATTCTGAACATTGATGGTAAGCCGCTGATCCCTAGAAGAGGTGTTGTGACGAACAATAAACAGGAACCTCGTGTGTTGAATGTTATAGATGAACTACAGAAAATTACTGTTCCTATTCAACCCGAAAAGGATAGTAATAACTTGGATAAGCCAAAACAACCTGAGGAGCATGTTTCTTACGCTGAAAAGCTGAGAAATAATTCCCGTCTTACGACTGAAGTGAACTTTAGGAAGCTGGATTCCAAGGAAACGCACCAAGAAGCAGATGTTGTGATTCCAAGAGAGGTTGTTAAACAGGTTCAAGACAGGTTTGATAATGTCTTATTTGGTTATTTTCTGGGGAATAGATTGTCGTTTCCGGTTGTTGAGTATTACGTTAAAAATGTTTGGGCGAAGTTCGGGTTTGCTAAGATCATGATGAATTCAGAGGGTTTTTTCTTTTTTAAGTTTGATTCAAAAGAAGGTATGAACAAAGTGCTGGAGGGTGGGCCTAGGGTTAATTCGTAAAGTGCCATTATTTCTTAACATATGGTCTCCATCAATCAGTTTAAAAAAGGAGGGTATAAAATCTGTTCTGATATGGGTTAAGCTCCACAATGTTCCGATTGCAATCTATACGGATGATGGGTTAAGTTTGCTGGCTTCGAAGATTGGTGTTCCGAAAAGGTTGGATAGTTATACGGCTGATATGTGTGCTAATAGTTGGGGTAGGAGTAGTTTTGCTCGAGCTTTGATAGAAGTTAATGCGGAGAATGAGCTTAAGGACAATATAGTTGTTGCGATCCCAAAACTAGATGAGGATGGTTTTATTATGGAAAAGATCACGGTTGAGTATGAGTGGAAGCCTCAGCGATGTTCTGCGTGTAATATTTTTGGTCATAATGATCAAAATTGCCCGAAAAATCAAAATGCTAATTCTAAACAAGTATCTGTTGATGCGGAAGGGTTTATTACAGATAAAAGGAAGGTTGCGAAGATTGGAGTTATGAATAAAAAACAGAAAACAAAATTCATTTATAGGTAAAAAATTAATAAGTCGGGTGCTAGTACTTCAGGTACGAAGAAGGATTCTGGTTCAGTTTCTATTAACATAAAAACATCCAATGCTTTTGATGCTTTAGATGATGGGGACGGAGATGGATATGAGGATGATAGTGTTAAGAATGATGGGACGAATGGGAAGGCTTATAGACCGTCACAGGTAGTTGAAGAAATTCTGGAAGGCACTCCGACGGAAATGGCGCAATTTATGTCTAATGAACAGCAGATTGATACTTCTGAGGGGGCAAGCACTCCCGGATATAAGGGTTTAAATGGGTAGCATAATGTCTTGGAATGTTAGGGGCTTGAACCGTCCCCTGAAACAAAGTGAGGTTCGTACTCTTATTTCAGCAAATAATGTCGAATTGTGTGCTATTCTTGAATCTCATGTGGATGTTAGGAAGCCGGAGAAAGTATGTAAGTATGTTTTTCGTAGTTGGAATTGGACTTCTAATGGTGGGGTATGTAGCCGAGGGACCAGAATTATTCTGGGTTGGAATGCGGATAATCTTGATGTTATGATTCTCAATCAAACGGACCAAATTATTCATACTCAGCTTTTATTTAAAGCCAGCAAAAAAGTGTTCTTTTGTTCGTTTGTTTATGCTGAAAATAAGTATCAAGATCGGAGAGCGCTTTGGAATGATTTATGCAAGCATAAGGTTTTTTGTTGTGATAAGCCGTGGGTAGTTATGGGAGACTTTAATTCTGCGCTCAAGCTTGAAGATTCGTTATATGGGTGCTCTAAACAATCTATTGGCATGCGTGAATTTGATGATTGTGTGCAACAAGCTGAATTGATGGATATTAGCGCTCATGGTTTGCAATATACTTGGAGTCAGAAGCCGAAGAGTGGAGTAGGCCTCTTGAAGAAAATTGATAGAGTTATGGGTAATGTTACGTTTTTAGATCAGTGTCCTTTTGCTTATGCTGTGTTTCACCCGTTTAGAGTGTCGGACCATACACCGTGTTTACTTAAAATGATGGGCACCAACGGTTTTCGGCCTAAACCTTTTAAGTTTCCGAATTTTATTGTCACGAAACCTGAATTCAAGGATAGTGTCAAGTCTGAATGGGATAAAAGAGTTGAGGGGATCACTATGCTTTCGGTAGTAAAGAAACTCAGAAATTTAAAGCCGAAGTTGAGGAAGATTTTGTCCGACCAAGGTAACTTGCATGTAAAGGTGAATGATTTGAGAAAGAAGCTTGATGATCTTCAAGTTCAAGTGGATCAAAATCCGTTGGATAGTGGTTTGCGACAATTGGAAGCTCAATGCCTTCGGGATTTTCAGTCGGCGGCCTATGATGAGGAATGTTTTCTAAAGCAGAAATCTAAGGTGGCGTGGCTTTGTGCGGGAGATTCAAATACAAAGTTTTTTCATAATACTGTAAAAGTTAAAAATGCGAGAACCAAAATCTATAGTGTTATGGATTCTTTGGGAAATAGATTTGAAGGTGATGGTGTAGCCGATGCTATGGTTTCGCATTATATGAGTTTCTTGGGTGTTGAGGTTCCGGTTCAAACGGTTAACTTGGAAAACTTGTTTACTAATGTGCTTAGCATTGATGTAGCGGATCATATGGTTCGTCAGGTTACTCGAGAGGAGGTCAAGCAGGCTATGTTTAGTATTGGAGAAGATAAGGCCCCGGGTCCAGATGGGTACACTTTGGCTTTCTTCAAGCATGCTTGGGATGTTGTTGGTAATGAAGTGACTGAAGCGATTTTACAGTTGTTTGAAAACGGTAAGCTTCTTAATCAAGTTAATCATACGATTCTTTCTTTAATTCCGAAAAAAGACGTCCCGGATTCGGTTTTGGATTATCGGCCCATCTCTTGTTGCAACGTTCTATATAAATGTATCAGCAAGATTCTTACGGATCGTTTGAAAGGTTCTTTGGGTGGTCTTGTCAGTATCAATCAATCTGCTTTTGTGCCGGGCAGGAAAATTTCAGATAACATTCTCCTCACTCAGGAATTGATGCATAATTATCACCTTAACAGGGGCCCGGCTAGGTGTGCCTTTAAAATTGACATTCAAAAAGCTTATGATACAGTCAACTGGGAGTTCTTGGAGGTAATACTTATTCGATTTGGTTTTCATCATAAAATGGTAAAGTGGATCATGACTTGTGTGACCACAGTTTCGTACTCATTGTGTATTAATGGAAATCTTCATGGGTATTTTAAGGGCAAACGTGGGTTAAGGCAAGGAGATCCAATGTCGCCTTACTTATTCACGTTAATTATGGAGGTTTTATCTCTTTTGTTGAGACAAGCTGCTAGTAACTCATATAAATATCATGCCAAATGTGCAAAGGAAAAAATTATTAATGTGTCGTTTGCGGATGACTTATTTATATTTGTTCATGGTGATGTTGTTTCGGTTAGAAAGATTAAGGAGGCGCTGGAGATATTTACTAATATTTCAGGTTTAGCTCCTAGTCCAGCTAAAAGTACTGTCTTCTTCTGCAATGTTCCTAGTTCGATCAGACAGGAAATTCTTGAAATAATGCCGTTTCAGGAGGGCATCCTTCCGGTCAGGTATCTTGGGGTTCCTCTTATCTCTTCGAGATTGTTATATAAAGATTGTGAAATCCTCATTGAGCGTATGGAGAAAAAGATTGTTAACTGGGTCACCAAATCTCTGTCGTTTGCGGGCCGTTTGCAGCTTATCAACTCGGTTCTCTCCTCTATGCACATATATTGGGCATCAGTTTTTGTTATCCCAGCTCGGGTTGTTAGTGAGCTTGAGAAAAGAATTCGTCGGTTTTTGTGGAATGCTGTTCGGAGGGCAGGATTCGTGCTAAGGTTGCTTGGAAAGATGTGTGTTTGCCTAAAGATGAAGGTGGTTTGGGTATTCGAAGTATTTCGGATGTGACAACCCGAACTTCCGAGGCCAGTAACATTTTATCTTGCGATCTTAACTTCTCGTTATCTCTCTCTTATGTGTTAAAACGTTCTATTCAGTTATAACTCCGTTAAACAAAGAACGTTTGATAACTAGGTTACATATCGTATTGGCATTTGTTTGGGCCACGCATGTTTTGGGCCATATGGTCATACTTTACAGCTACACACTGTATCAGCCCAAATGGAACACCCGAACCCAACTCGTTATTTGTATATGTTGATCAATTCGGCCAAGTGTGAGTAGCCCAATGAAGCCTTATTATCGGCCCACTTGTGAGGTGGTTACACTACATTTGGAATGCACGTAACCTCCCTATGCCTCTCATTATCACAATATAACAAACAAAACCCTACTCCTCTTTTGCTTCACGACGGCAGACCTCGAAACGTTCCCTCTCCTCATTGGCGCAACACACTATTCAGTCAACATCTTAATCTAGTCGAGTTCTCGGTTAGTGTACAATTTATGTTACTTGATCTCATTCTTTGATAACATGGATCGCATGATATTGTAACTGTTTGGTTAATTGTTTAGTGATAGTGTTTGATTGATTTCATATGATAATAAATTATGGATGATATTGCTAGTATTAATATATGTATTCGGCATGATGTAACCTGATTTGATTTAGCATGAATTAGAACTAATATGAAGTAATAAAAGATCATGTGGATTCATTGTCAGATCCACTAATTTGAAGGCCTAGTAATCTTTTAAGTAGAATAACTATTGTCGGCCATTAAAATAGAAAATTGGTGTTATCAAGATGTGTCATGTGAATAAATTGACAAGCCAAGATTCGGTTGTGAAGTTCAACATTTTGGCAGGCCATCACATGATTTAGTGGGATTCTTTAATAGTGACCCAATAGATTGTCAGCCTACTAAGCCTACTAAATAAATCGCTCCTATTATAACTTAAATGCTTTAACAGTGTCGGCCATTGTGTTTGTTTTGATAAGATGGATCTTGTAAATGGATTAGGATGTGTGAGTGGTACCATGTGATTGGACCGAAAGTATTGACCATAATCATGAATCGGTGATCAAAGAATTCATATGATAACATGGTTATAGTTGTGATGATGAACCGATTAAGTTAGAGGCATTTTGTTATTTGTTTTTGGATTGTTAGTTGCCTATTAACTAATAAGTTACTATTAATAATAATAATAATAATAAAAAATTTATACATGGGCTTGTATGATAATCAGAATTGTACGTTAAGTAGTTGGGTTATACAAAAGGGTTTTGGGCCATGCGACTAAACAGATGACTAGGTGGGCCGGAAGTTGTTTGGGCCGCACTTAAAAAGGGACAATATCTAAAACACAGTTGAGCCGGGCTGGACTGAATTATAACCGGGTCACTCTAGTGCATTATATTGGGCCAGTTAGGATATTTGGGTTGGAACAATTGCCATTGTGGACTGCACAGTTAATAACGGTTGTATACTGGGCCGCACAAGGGGTGTTGGGCTGGGGGAACTTAAAGGGTGTCGCACAATTGTTTGGGCCTTCGGGCTATGTTAAAAGTAAACTAGTATTAGCACTAAGTTATGTTATAAATGGAACTTGTAAGTTTGTACAACTCTAGTTAGTGGGCTGTTACGTGTTAACTGGTTGGGTCCTATCTCTTTGTGATGGGCGAACTAATTACAAATGATGGAATGAAACTTGCGTGCACGACCCTAACTTGCAATGTGAATGTGTGCCGGTATTGATACTTGCTACAACTTGTGTGATAGTACGGACTATGCTTGTTATGATATACGTGATGGTTATATGTTTGATAGTTATTGCTTGAGTAATACGTGTGACTAGATACGTGAATTGGGAATTCATGAAACTGACCGTCTCTGGTAATCATGATAGGATTTGATTGATCAATTGTTTAACAAGCGTTTAATCTAACCGAGCAAACCAAAGGTGAGTTCACTACATTCGAGCATGCGTCCCAGTGGTTGGGGACAGTCAGTGGTTTGGGTAAAAACGGGTATATTGGTTAATATTCTCACCTATCATTTTTGTAAGTCCCTTATTGTGTTACCTGGAGGGTAACGGGTATTAGTTGGTAGCGCTACTTAGGTTTGGCACCCTCACACCGCTCCTGGATAGGACGGATGTGAACTAATGACCCAGTCGGGGCCCAGTACTAGATAGGAGTACGTGGGAAGGGCAGTCATGTATTTCAGGAGCCGTCTTGTTCGGAATTGAGATATTAACAATATTACTTGCATTGGTTATTGAACTGTTTTACATTCAACTGGTAACAAACGTTTTCTTAAACTGTGGACTCGCCAGCGTTGTCTGATACACTTGTTGCATGCTCGCAGGTCGTTAGATGTCTAAGATTTGGGAACTTGCTGTCTGGAGTAGCTGGAGTGGTCATGGGTCGACTGGAGGAATTCATGTGATTGCACTATTGATATTATACATTGGTTTTGAAACAGTTTAACTTTGGTTTATTATTGCTTCCGCTGAACATGTTGGTTTTCATTTAAACTTGATGATATTTTTATTAATAATTGGAGATTTTAATTATAAACTTGATTGGGTTCAATGTAAATAGTGGCTCATTGTTAGATCGTCACACGCCTAGCAGGGACGTTCCCTAGGTGGTATTTTGGGGGTGTGACAGTTTGGTATCAGAGCCACTGGTTATAGTGAACTTGGTTTTAAAACGCTTTTATAAAACCAGACTATAACCGAACAGATTCGAAATCGACCATGACACTCAGCTTCAGACTGCAAGGTTCGTCTCTTGCATACTCATTATACTGCATAACTAGTGAACACTTACATATGATATTGCATGTGATTGCATGTTTAGCACAACAGTATGAATTCATGTATTACTTTCATGTGTTATGTGACTTTTAGGGTGGTATTTCCCTAAACATTCCTGACTCACGTTTCGTAATGCTCTTTGTTGTTACTTGAGTTTGAGGAACCATTTGACATGAGTTAGGAGGAGCTGAGATGAGCATGCAAATCACAGTATTATTGTGGGTGCACACATAATAATAATGTGGGGTGCATGCGAGTCCCAGTGAGGCTTAACAAGTGAAAAAGGGGTTTCGTTCTGTTATTAAATCGATGTGAAACACCACAGTCTATAAGAGTCATAGCAGTGATTGTCTCTCACTTGAACGTGATCTTTTCACTCCACTCTGACTCCTTACGGATCTCGATACTATCGAGTATTACCTGAACACCCATCTGAACGCCTAGCGAACTGTGTAGAATGTTAGGTGCATGTACGAACCGTCCCTAAGATGGATGTCTCCGTGTCGAATGATTGGTCTATATCTGCCCCGCCTATCTTTGTTTGTTAGAACTTAGTGCGTTGACGTCTTAGGCCCTGAAGTGCGATCACTTCTGCAACGCTCTGGAAACATACCGTGTATTACTCAGTCAACTCGCAAGAACGATGGAGAAGAGGATGAGCGTAATACCTTACCCACCTTAGTATTGGACGACCTTGATTACTGGTAGCGAGCATCAGCAATTTGACTTCAATCGAATCCTAAATGACTTATGAGAGTCAACTCTTACGAATCAATCGGGACATCGGCGATGACAATCGACTGTAGTATGGAATGGGTGACTGTCAGCACAATGAGTAACGCTTTAGGACGTGGCACGAAAATGTGACAGGATGGACCTTATTAGTGAAAGGTCGCAGGGCTCTGTTTTGAGCAACGACATTAGAGGCAACAGTCATGGAAACATCAAGGTACTCGTAATCGTAGCATGGAAACGAAGGTGACATTGGCAAGGAATAACTGTTGTTAAGTCAAGACGTCAACAACCCAGGGAACAATGACAGTTTTGGGAGTTCTAGTAGCAGTAGCAACAACACTTGATGTGGTACTCGAGAAGGGCATTTAGGATTGGCGTGGGCGACGCCAGGATTATAACAACCTGATGGCCTACACGTTCTTAGTAACGAATCGCTTCGTCACTGTTTTGCTCAACCCTGATACTTCTTGAAACCGAACCTGCTATGGAATCGGTAGATGGCAAGCCCACTGAAACCTCATATGATTGTTGGAATGCAAACTCGACCTTGTGAGACAAGTGTTCGACGTCAACTATCCTTCTACTACCCTTGATAGTTTTGATGCAGTAGTCCGTATGGATAGGTTATCCAGATATCGCGCACATATACCCAGTGAGGAGAAAACTTTGTGTGGAGAATTGTTATTTGTTTTAAAGCATCAGAGTAGTGCAAAAGTTAGCGCCATTTCAGCTGTGAAGGCCAGAAGTGTCTATGGAGGGATTACTCCGCTGTGTTAGCAACTGTTACTAATGATAGGGCTGAGGGAAAAGAGGATCGAGGATCCACCAATTGTTTGTGATCCCTCTCGGTTTGTTACCCGAGGAACTTTCGGGCTACTTACACAACTGTTAGGCAGAATCTCAGTTTAATCTCACGCCAGAAGCAGCCTTGATCACTCGTACTTCATATCGTCTTGCACCAGGAAGGGTTGCAAGTACTGTCTAGTCAACTTCAGAAACTACCGGGTGGGAGTTTTAGCGATCTAGCTCCTTGTTATGGGGAGCCCGAGCTCTATTGTGGAAAATGAAGGACAAGTCCTTTCGTACGCGTACAGACTACCCCAAGGTGGCAATTATAGACCATCACCCTCTATCTCGCATCGACAACCTGCTCGACCCGCTGCAATGATCAAGCTTCTATTCGGAAACCGACCTAAGATCAGAGTGTCACTTGATGGAAGACCCAGGGGAGGATGACTTCTAACACAGCGTTACAGGCACAGTACAGCCACTTCAATTTTCTGTTCTCGTTGTTTAAAGTTACCCATCGCACCAGCAGCCTTAGGGATCACATGAGTAGTATGTGCCAACCCCATCTTGCCAGATTCGCCAACCATAATTATCTATGACGTTATGAATCACTTCCAGGAGAAAGGAGCACCATGAACTGCACTTGTATTTCATCACAGAGTTTCTAGGGGAGGCGCATCTACGTGCGAAGTCTACCTAAGTGTGACTTCAGGATTCGGGAAGTACACATTTTTAGTCATAAAAACAACGGAGTGGGAATACACGTGGATCTCGCTAAGATCCATTTTGTTAGAAACTGATCAACATCAAAGATCCCTTCGAGGATGCAGGAATTTCTTGGTCTCACTAGATACTATCGCAGCTTCATCACAGGATTTTCGAAGGTCACGCAGCTTAAATCTCTTTAGCACAGCAGGGTGCTGTGTTCGTGAAAGACAAAACAGGAGGGCGTCTTTTCAGCTTTCGAATCCTAACTCTGCAATGCACTGAGCATCGTCTTTACTCGAGGGTGCGGGTGATTTAGTGGTGTACCATAATGGTCCGAATCAGAGTCCCAGTTACACACCGATGCAACACGAGAGAGTGATGACTTACGTAATGGAGTTACAAAGGGGAACTGCACGACACACAACCGGCGGTGGAAACCGTGGTCTTTGGATTTACTTGGAGGCATTACTTGGACGGTACCGAATGCGCTACTTAGACCGATCACAAGGGCCTCCCGTGTACCCTTGTTTCAAATGAGCAAAGCATGTAATGGCATTGCCAGATGGAACTTTTGGATGATCACGACTGTTAAACTTGAAGGTGCACGGGCTTTGCAACTCACCATCGACTCTAATCTACCAGATCAGAGTCACTCTATTCAAACTGGAGAACTGAAGGAAGTAGATTTTCAATTTGAACCCGTGTCGGGCATGGAGACGCAACTTTTGGCAGGTCGGACAATATTCGCTACCTCATGGAACGAATGTGGATCTCATTATACAGTAACTGTAGGAAATTTGTGTTGAGCAAAGCGCACCGGCCTCGATATTCTAGTCGTCTGGGTTTGATGGGAGACTTTAGGATTTATAATCTTGTATTGGTGATCGGGCATGAAGGCCCACCTAGCTAGGTATGGGAATGATGTTTGACTTGGGGGAAAGTTAAGGTGAAATATTAGCAACCAGAAACACCCATATGGAAATGAGAACAGACTGTCATGGATTTTGTCACTGGGCTACCTAGAACTCGAAACGAAAACAATATCACCTGGGTGATCGTTGATTGTCTCACGTAACCAGCACACTTTCTTGCAATCAAGAAAACTGACGAGTCTTCACAGCTTATGAATATTCCTCTGAGAGAGGCGGTTTTCGGCACGAGGTGCCAGCTCCTGTTACCTTTGAGTTTAACCCATACCAGATCTAGGACTGGCAGTACACGACACCCTTGGCTCACATCTCGACATGAGCATTACTTATCATTGTAGGACAACCGGACAGAATAAAGAACCATCCTGACACACGAAGACATGCTGCGAGCATGTGCGGGATTGACTCTAGTAAACATTTGGAAGGACACTCATCTTTGAGTGAGTTCTACTGCAGCCATTACTGTTTTATTATGCACGCAGCTCTGTTTGAGGCATTGCATGGATGACTGAGGTGGATGACAACCCAATCACAGATCCGGGATATGTACTCGAAACTCTTGGGAAGATTATTCGGATTGGAAATCGTGTGGCGACAACGTGTGATCGCCAGGAAACCTGATAACTTAGGAAACACTGGGAGTTCGCTGCAGGCAAACGTGTCATATTGGAAGTCTCACCCTGGGATGGTGCGGTACGCCTTGGGAAGCGTGGCAAGCTTAACTTACGTTATGTTGGGCCATTCAAAATTCTAGAAACGTGTTGGCAAGTGGCGCACAAGCTTGAATCACATGTCGGGTTGAGTAACGTGCATGATATCATTTATGTCTCGAATCTAAGGCGGTAGGGTTGTCCAATGAAACGCTTGTGATACCCTTATTAGAATAGGAGGTTGTAGTTGTTGAGGAATCTACTAAAAGCATGGACCAAGACGTCAATATTCATTAACATAGTCGAACCTCAATCGTGAGAGTTCGTTGGAACCCAAGACGTGGACCGGAGTTCACGTGGGAACGTAAGGACCTGATAAAACTCTAATATCCTCAATTGTTCTGGTGGTTGAATCAACTGTTGCTATCATTGGCGAATTTCGGGACGAAATTCCCTTTCAAGTTGGGGATGATGTGGTACCTGAGGAAAAATCCAGTCATCCTAGTTTAGCATCTTGTCGCTTTGTGTTACCTTTGAGTTACCGTCTCACTTTTGATTTGCTTATCAAATTTCGGGACGAAATTTCTTTCAAGTTGGGGATGATGTGACAACCCGAACTTCCGAGGCCAGTAACATTTTATCTTGCGATCTTAACTTCTCGTTATCTCTCTCTTATGTGTTAAAACGTTCTATTCAGTTATAACTCCGTTAAACAAAGAACGTTTGATAACTAGGTTACATAACGTATTGGCATTTGTTTGGGCCACGCATGTTTTGGGCCATATGGTCATACTTTACAGCTACACACTGTATCAGCCCAAATGGAACACCCGAACCCAACTCGTTATTTGTATATGTTGATCAATTCGGCCAAGTGTGAGTAGCCCAATGAAGCCTTATTATCGGCCCACTTGTGAGGTGGTTACACTACATTTGGAATGCACGTAACCTCCCTATGCCTCTCATTATCACAATATAACAAACAAAACCCTACTCCTCTTTTGCTTCACGACGGCAGACCTCGAAACGTTCCCTCTCCTCATTGGCGCAACACACTATTCAGTCAACATCTTAATCTAGTCGAGTTCTCGGTTAGTGTACAATTTATGTTACTTGATCTCATTCTTTGATAACATGGATCGCATGATATTGTAACTGTTTGGTTAATTGTTTAGTGATAGTGTTTGATTGATTTCATATGATAATAAATTATGGATGATATTGCTAGTATTAATATATGTATTCGGCATGATGTAACCTGATTTGATTTAGCATGAATTAGAACTAATATGAAGTAATAAAAGATCATGTGGATTCATTGTCAGATCCACTAATTTGAAGGCCTAGTAATCTTTTAAGTAGAATAACTATTGTCGGCCATTAAAATAGAAAATTGGTGTTATCAAGATGTGTCATGTGAATAAATTGACAAGCCAAGATTCGGTTGTGAAGTTCAACATTTTGGCAGGCCATCACATGATTTAGTGGGATTCTTTAATAGTGACCCAATAGATTGTCAGCCTACTAAGCCTACTAAATAAATCGCTCCTATTATAACTTAAATGCTTTAACAGTGTCGGCCATTGTGTTTGTTTTGATAAGATGGATCTTGTAAATGGATTAGGATGTGTGAGTGGTACCATGTGATTGGACCGAAAGTATTGACCATAATCATGAATCGGTGATCAAAGAATTCATATGATAACATGGTTATAGTTGTGATGATGAACCGATTAAGTTAGAGGCATTTTGTTATTTGTTTTTGGATTGTTAGTTGCCTATTAACTAATAAGTTACTATTAATAATAATAATAATAATAAAAAATTTATACATGGGCTTGTATGATAATCAGAATTGTACGTTAAGTAGTTGGGTTATACAAAAGGGTTTTGGGCCATGCGACTAAACAGATGACTAGGTGGGCCGGAAGTTGTTTGGGCCGCACTTAAAAAGGGACAATATCTAAAACACAGTTGAGCCGGGCTGGACTGAATTATAACCGGGTCACTCTAGTGCATTATATTGGGCCAGTTAGGATATTTGGGTTGGAACAATTGCCATTGTGGACTGCACAGTTAATAACGGTTGTATACTGGGCCGCACAAGGGGTGTTGGGCTGGGGGAACTTAAAGGGTGTCGCACAATTGTTTGGGCCTTCGGGCTATGTTAAAAGTAAACTAGTATTAGCACTAAGTTATGTTATAAATGGAACTTGTAAGTTTGTACAACTCTAGTTAGTGGGCTGTTACGTGTTAACTGGTTGGGTCCTATCTCTTTGTGATGGGCGAACTAATTACAAATGATGGAATGAAACTTGCGTGCACGACCCTAACTTGCAATGTGAATGTGTGCCGGTATTGATACTTGCTACAACTTGTGTGATAGTACGGACTATGCTTGTTATGATATACGTGATGGTTATATGTTTGATAGTTATTGCTTGAGTAATACGTGTGACTAGATACGTGAATTGTGAATTCATGAAACTGACCGTCTCTGGTAATCATGATAGGATTTGATTGATCAATTGTTTAACAAGCGTTTAATCTAACCGAGCAAACCAAAGGTGAGTTCACTACATTCGAGCATGCGTCCCAGTGGTTGGGGACAGTCAGTGGTTTGGGTAAAAACGGGTATATTGGTTAATATTCTCACCTATCATTTTTGTAAGTCCCTTATTGTGTTACCTGGAGGGTAACGGGTATTAGTTGGTAGCGCTACTTAGGTTTGGCACCCTCACACCGCTCCTGGATAGGACGGATGTGAACTAATGACCCAGTCGGGGCCCAGTACTAGATAGGAGTACGTGGGAAGGGCAGTCATGTATTTCAGGAGCCGTCTTGTTCGGAATTGAGATATTAACAATATTACTTGCATTGGTTATTGAACTGTTTTACATTCAACTGGTAACAAACGTTTTCTTAAACTGTGGACTCGCCAGCGTTGTCTGATACACTTGTTGCATGCTCGCAGGTCGTTAGATGTCTAAGATTTGGGAACTTGCTGTCTGGAGTAGCTGGAGTGGTCATGGGTCGACTGGAGGAATTCATGTGATTGCACTATTGATATTATACATTGGTTTTGAAACAGTTTAACTTTGGTTTATTATTGCTTCCGCTGAACATGTTGGTTTTCATTTAAACTTGATGATATTTTTATTAATAATTGGAGATTTTAATTATAAACTTGATTGGGTTCAATGTAAATAGTGGCTCATTGTTAGATCGTCACACGCCTAGCAGGGACGTTCCCTAGGTGGTATTTTGGGGGTGTGACATCGGATGTTAATAAATCTCTTATGGCAAACCATATTTGGAGTATTCTTACTAACCGGGAGTCTATTTGGGTTAGATGGATTCATAATTATAAGCTTAAAGGTAGAAGCTTTTGGGAGGTTCCTTGCCGGGGGTGCATGAGTTGGGGATGGAGAAAAAATTTATCTATTCGTAATCTCATTCGTCCTCACATATGGTCTTCTTTAAAGAGTGGCATGCAAACTAATGTGTGGAGTGATATATGGTGCACGGTGAGTCCGCTTAGATTGTTTATCACTCCAAGGTCCATCACTAATGCGGGGTTCAATCTTCAGACTAAGGTTGCGGATGTTATTGATCAGTGTGGTAACTGGAAATGGCCTCAAGCTTGGCTTGATCTTTTTCCGGTGTTAATCACAATTTCGGTTCCTAATTTAGGTGGTGTTTGTTTTTTGTTAAAAGCTCTTCAGAACCTCTTATGTCTGCTCCACGCAGACCACGCGCAGACATTTGAGTCTGCAGTGTGTTTGTTTTCTCGAAGACCTTTTATTAAAAGAGGTCTGTGTGACCTCTTCCTGGTGCAGACATGGATCAATGACTTCTTAGGTCTGCAAAGTCTCTTCTCCTCCACATTTTGATAACGCAGAGAACTTCTCTCACAAAAACCCTAGCTCCTTCTTCTTCTTCACCGTTCTCCTCCTCCTACCCCGCCAACCTCCACAGCAGCCATCGACCCCCGTCACCTCCGTAGCACCGTCAACCTCCACCCCCTCCACAACGTCGTCGACCTCCACCACCTCCACAGCAGCCGCCGACCTCCACCCCTCCACAACAGCCATCGACCTCCACCACGCCGCCGTCAACAAACAAAATTGGGGTTTCTAGGGTTTGTAACTGATGCTGATCTTCAATCAAATCAAGAACTTAATGAATCTTTAATTGGGGGTTTTAGTAAAGATCTGTAATTAAACAAAGATCAGAGGTGTTGAAGAAAATACCTTGGAAATTGCGAAGAAAAATGCAGAATTTAGTGATCGAAACTGTTGTAAAGTTGTATTCTTTTCTTTTCGTATGAATGAAAGCAATCTAACCTTGGAATTGTAGGTGAACTAATTAATATTCTTTTCTTTTCGTATGTATATCTTGAAAGATTCAAGAAGGTTGAATTCTTGAAACAACATTTCAACTGCCTAGTGTCATTTTAGTGTTAAATTTTAGAAATTTAATGGTATTTTGCTGATTTTAGGTGTTAAATTTCAGAAATTTGGTGGTATTTTGATGATTTTTGGTGTAAAATTTCAGAAATTTGGTGGTATTTTGCTGATTTTAGGTGTTAAATTTCAGAAATTTTCTGGTATTTTGATGATTTTAGGTGTCTGCATAAAAAACAAACAGTCTTCTCCTTGCAGACTGCAGAGGTTTGGTCCACCTCTTCTGCTACAGACGTCTGCAGATGTGGTCCGCAGACTGCAGACGTTTTACCTCTAAAAAAACAAACACCACCTTAGTGTCTAATTCTGTGGATCGGCTTATTTGGAAAGACTTGGATGGGAAGGTGGGTGACTTCAAATCGGCTAAAGTTTGGAATACTATTCGAAGTAGAGAGAATCATACCTCGTGGGCTAACATGGTTTGGTTTTCTCAATGTGTTCCGAGGCACTCGTTTCATATGTGGCTGGTTTTCAAAAATAAGTTAAAGACGCAAGACAAATTGGCAGTTTGGGAAGCTGGTAGTCAAACAAATCTGAACCTTATGTGTTGTCCGCTATGCAATTTTGACCGGGATAGTCGTGATCACTTGTTTTTCCAGTGCAAGTTTTCGGCTCAAGTATGGAGTAGTGTGAAGGTGATGGTAAACTTGGCGAATGTGGATAATACGTGGGCATCGTTACTAATGTGGGTGGAGCAACATTCAAGATCGAAGGTAGTAGATCATATTGTTTGTAAACTATTGATATCAGCTTCCTCTTATTATATTTGGCAAGAGAGGAATAACAGGTTATTTAATAATAATAAGAGGACAGTCGACCAAGTGATTGAGAAGATTAAAAGTTCGGTTCGTCTGAGGCTCATGGGATTCAGATTTCGTGTGAATTCGGCTAAGGAGAGGATCTTCAGGGCGTGGCAGATTGAAGATATCAAAGATGATATAGTGGATCCGGGCTAGTAGTCGATAGTGTCATGTTTTAGTTCGGTTTGGGTTGTTCTTTTGGCTGTTTTTCTTGGTTAGTTGTTTTGTGGTTTGGATGTGTTTGTATGGTGTCCTAGGCTTGGTCTGTCAAGTCTAGTTGGTGTGTCGTTTTTGACACACCCTTGTACTTATTGTTTCATTTATAAAATTCATCGGGGTAACCCTTTACCCAAAAAAAAAAATGGGTGCGTTGGTTAACCTTTGCTTAAGAATCTTAAAAGGTTCTTCCTGTTTTGGTCCCCATTCAAACTTAACTGATTTGTAGGCCAGTTTGGTTAATGGAATGGCTATTCTACAGAAATCTCGAATAAACCGTCTATAATATCCTGCCAGTCCAAGAAAACTTCTTACTTCTGTTGGCGACTCAGGGACTTTCCACTTAGTAATTGCCTCGATCTTTGTGGGATCCATATGAATTCCTTCATGATTAACCAGATGTCCAAGGAATTGTACTTCTTGTAACCAAAATTCACATTTTGAGAATCTAGCATAAAACTTCTCTTTTCTCAACAATGTCAGAAGTGTATGCAGATGCGCTGCATGTTCCTCTTTACTCTTAGAGTAAATTAGAATATCATCTATAAAAACAATTATGAATTTTTCCAGGTATGGCTTACATATCCTGTTCATCATGTCCATAAATGCAGTTAGGGCATTGGTTAAACCAAATGGCATGACGGTAAATTCATAATGACCGTACCTTGTCCTGAAAGCGGTTTTAGGAACGTCCTCTTCCTGAACTTTCAGTTTTTTTTGGGTAAAGGGTTACCCCGGTTCACTTTCATATATCACAAACCAAAAAAATACAAGTAGTAAGGAGAGTCCTCACTAGTTCACTATCCTGACATGCCAGGAAGCGTTAAACAAGCTAAAAAGCAAACCACAAGCAAACAACAAACACAACTCTAGACACTACTAGAGACACCCAATAAAGCTACATGCTCGGCACCTTCCATTTTTCTAATAAGCTCATTCCAGTCGTAGAGCTCTTGATCTTCACCGAGGCTAGCTTCAATCTAACCGTAGATACAATAGCTTCAGAAATCACGTGCGCTGTTCGTTTCTTTGATTTAAATAGCCGCTGATTTCGCTCTTGCCATAGAAAATATGCAGTCGCCGCTAGGAGTAAACGACCAATCACACTTCGCATCGACTTCTTTGAAGGAACAGCAATCAGCCAGTCAATAATATCCTCCCACTTACTGGATGTTATCTAGATTCCAGCAAAAGATTTAATAGAAGACCAAACCTGCATTGAATAAGGGCATTCAAAAACAAATGATCATGCGAGTCCGGTTCCACATCACACAGCGGACAAGAAAGCAGGTTTAAGTTGGTGGTAACACCAACATCCCATTGCCTTAAGGTGTAGGCATAACGTTAGAGGAGATGGGAGTGCTCTGGGCGATTTGGGCGATCTTGTTAAACCTTCATCTTTCAATACAACCCTTGTCCTGATCGATCTTGTTTAGCATCTAGGGAGATCTTTCGCTCCTTAGTTTCTAATCATTTGATATCAGATTAGGGTTTTTTGTGATTAGGGTTTCTGTTTTTTTCCGTTTGTAGATTAGGGTTTCTGTGCGGCTGATAATTATTCGTTGCTGAATCTGTTCTAATCGTTCAACCTTCATAGCTTCGGCAGTCTTCTACCCTAATTGTTGCTGAATCGGTTCTAATCAGGGTTTTGGTCGGCGTTTCCAGCAGGTCTGATTCTCTTGGTTTGTTTATTGCTTAAATCGGCTAGGCAGATCTGTTTTCCTTCAACAAATCATCTGAGATTATTTTGATTGAGGTTGCGGCTGCATAGTTGGGTTTGTGTTGCTGCGGTATGGATGATCAAATTGCAGAAAATTCAAATGTATTTGCGAAAAAGATAAAGAATATTGACGGAAAACCATTTGAGCCAAGACAATCGTTACATATGGCTGATCGGGTTTCTGAATTGCCGCATAAGAAGGTATGTTTTATGCTACCGCTAAATGATACTGATCACGCTATTGGCTGTTCTGATTCTCCTAATCAGAATTATGCGAAGGTTTTTGATAAACGAAAGGTAGCTTTTGTGCTACCACTTAATGATGTGAGTCCTGTTTCCCGAGCTCATAGTCTGAAACAGGGAGATAATGCTAAAACCCAACATCAATCCTATGCGGATGTGATCCTAAACAATCAGGCCGAGCAAGGAGGTGCTAAGATGGGGGTTGTTTCAAATCAGAATCCGAATGATGAGAATTCAGCTAGTCATGTTAATAGTTCGGATGCTAAAGTTCATAAAATAAACTTTCGTTCTCTAAAATCAGATATCTCATTGGATGGAGTGGATGTAGTGCTTCCGATTGATTCTGTTCGCCAGGTAAATGACAGGTTATCTAATACTCTATATGGTTACTTCCTGGGGGATAGAATTGCGTATCCGGTTGTTGAATATTTTGTGAAAACAAATTGGAAAAAACATGGTATTCAGAAAATTATGATGAATTCGAATGGGTTTTTCTTCTTCAAGTTTGAAGATAGACAGGGTATGAATAATGTTCTTGAAGGGGGGCCTTGGCTGATTCGGAAGAAACCTCTTTTTCTCAACACTTGGTCCCCTACTACTACACTTCGAAAGGAAGATATCAAGAAAGTTGCAGTTTGGGTAAAATTGCATGATGTTCCTCTTGCAGCTTACACTGATGATGGTTTGAGCATGTTGGCTTCAAAAATTGGTTCCCCTTTGTTGCTTGATTCTTATACAGCTTCTATGTGTTCTGAAAATTGGGGTAGGAGTTCTTATGCAAGGACCCTTATTGAAGTTTCAGCTGAGCATGGATTCAAGGAGGTGATATCTATGGCTATTCCTGATTTGGATGGTGAGAATTATGTTACGGAAAAAGTTAAGGTGGAGTATGAGTGGACGCCTACGAGATGTGCTCATTGTTGTGTCTTTGGTCATGATAGTGGTGATTGTCCTAAACAGGTTGGTCCTACTCCTAAACCCCATCCTAAAGCTCCTATAGTAGATGGGGATGGTTACATTCAGGTTACGAATAGGAAAGTGGGTAGGAAAAGTGGGGTTCCGGTTAATACTCAAAAACCAAAATTTGAATATAAACCGTTGAACTACAGGAAAATAGTTGGGAATACATCTTCTTCTACTAATATGAAGGGTGGAAAAGGTTCAATTCAGACTTCCAACCCTTTTAGTGCGCTTAACAACTCTGGAACAAATAGAACTATGGGGCAGCATAGTAGTGAAGATCCGGATGATGATGACGTTGAGGTAGTGTATGATGAAACTTTGGGCGTTCGGGAGCCGGATAAACAAGGGGCAAGCACCTCTAATTCAAAGGTCTCCAATGGATAGGCTCTTTTTGGTTCGTGTGAAGGGGCTGACAGTTTGTGGCAACTTCATCTTTGATGATGGAGGATGAGGGTTTATTTTGTTTGGTTTGTCGTGTCTACTTGATATCGTTTCATGATGTATAGTAGGCTAGGTTATGGGGTGTCATAGTTTGTTTGGTTTGTTTGGTTTACATATATGGGGCATGTCCTGTATATGAACTAGTGGGGAACACATTCTCACTACTTGTACTTAATTGCGGGTTGTTTTTAATAGAATCACCGGGGTAACCCTTTACCCAAAAAAACATCCCATTGCCTCAATTTATCCTGTGTTTTGAGCTTCTTCTTGCAGATAAGCCACGCAAGAAAAGCATGTATAGGAATACAATTCGCAAACCATACAATCTCGACCCAAGGGACTCTATCACCCTGAATTCCGATCGTATCCCACACAGCAGTCGCTGAATAATCCTGCTCAGAGCCCCTAGTATCACGCCAAACTAAGAAATCAGGTTTATGAGGAACAATCGTAGGCGGATGAACGTTTAATAAAACCGGAAAAAAATCCAGCTAGGCTCTCGGCCACCCCCAATCTCCATTATTCAGAATATCATTAACAATTGAAGTAAGTGTAAACCCCGCATTATGAAGCCGACGAGCTGAAATAAACTCACATAACGGACCAATATGCGCCCAACTATCAAACCAAGCTGATGTATTAAGACCATTACCAATCTTGGAGACAATAAAAGGACGAACTCGATCCCGAATATTCAAAATATTCCGCCACCCCGTTGCACAATTACCTCTTGACCGAAACTGCCAGAACGACTGACCTTTAAGTTTGTGCTCATGAATCCAATTCACCCATATAGAATGCCTTCTATATGAGTGGTCATTAACGCCATATTCATGTCACGAATTCTCCTAATACCCAAACCACCTTCAAACTTGGGAAGACAAACATCAGACCATTTTACTTTCGCACGAACTTTCTTCATTGGACCTTGACACCATAGAAAGGCCCTCATATTTTTCTCTAAATCTGCAATAATTCTACCCGGAAGAATAAAAACTGACGCCCAATATATATGCATGGAAGATAAGACGGATTTTATTAGTTGAAGACGACCAGCAAAAGACAAAGTTTTATTCTTCCAACTATTAATTCTAGCTTCCATTTTTTCAACCAGAATCTTGCAATCTTTATACACTAACCTCGACAAGATAAGAGGCACTCCCAAGTAACGAACCGGTAAAGAGCCCTCTTCAAACGGCATCAACTGTAAAATGCTTTGCTTAACCTCCCTTGCAACATTGCCAAAAAACACGGTACTCTTTGCCATACTAGGAACTAACCCTGACACATTCTTGAACCTCTCCAGCCCATCCATAATACTTCTAGCCGAAAAAATATCGCCTCTAGAAAACATAAACAAGTCATCCGCAAAACAGATATTCACAATTTTTTTGTTTTTTACAAAGGTTATGATACTTGAAATTCGAAGATTTATTCACCAAATCTTTTAGAATAAGAGTCAAAGCTTCCATAACCATAGTGAATAAATAAGGTGACATTGGATCACCTTGTCGCAACCCCCTTTTGCCTTGAAAAAACCATGAATATTACCATTCACTCCAACAGAAAAGGAGACAGTAGTAACATATTCCATTATCCAATGCACCATTTTGGGGTGAAACCCAAAACCCACAAGCAAAGACTTTAGAAACGACCAATCTACCGTATCATAAGCCTTTTGAATATCAACTTTAAAAGCACACTTTGGCGGGCCAATATTACGGTGATAATTGTGCATCAGTTCTTGTGTCAGCAAAATATTATCAGAAATACGTCTTCCGGGAAAAACGCAGATTGATTAATATCTACCACATCATCAAGCCCAATTTTTATTCTGTTTGTGATAATCTTGCTAATGCACTTATAGAGAACATTGTAGCAAGAAATAGGGCGATAATCCATAACCGAATTAGGAGTATGTATTTTAGGAATCAAAGCCAAAATAGTATGATTTACCTCCTTGAGCAGCTTCCCATTAGCAAAAAACTCTTGAATGGCACAAGAGATATCATTACCCACCACATCCCAAGAATGTTTAAAGAAAGCAGCAGAGAAACCATCTGGGCCTGGCGCCTTATCATTACCAATTGAGAACATAGCTTCTTTAACTTCCACTATCGAAACATCCCGAACCATATTCTGAGCCTTCAACGGACACAACCTCCTATAAAATAACTCCGGATTCATGACCTCAGTAATATTCCCCTCAACTCCTAAAAATTGAGTGTAATGCTCAACGAGAACCGTCGGGACGTCCACCCCTTCAAAAACTATACCATTTCGATCTTTAATGCAATCAATACGGGTAACATGGTTTCGACACTTGAGAGAGTTATGAAAATAAGCCGAATTTGAGTCGCCTACCTGAAGCCATTCCACTTTGGATTTTTGCTTCAAAAATCGTTCCTCATCCAACTTCGCTTCATTAAAAACCTTGACTAAATCAACTTCTCTCCCACGAAGACTGACATTAAACGGATCACCATCGATAGCCATTTGGACTTCATCCAACTCTGCCCTTAGCTTAACAACCTTCTCATGCAGATTTCCTTGCTTATACAAGAGTTTTCGCATAGGAGATTTCAGCTGCTTCAAACGTTTAACTACACAATACATACGATTACCTGTGCAAGGTAAAGTCCACACTTTTAAGACTTCCTCCCTGAATTCAGCCTTGTGAACTAAAAAAATTAGCAAACTTGAAAGATTTCGGGCCCACCCTTGCGAGACTAGGGATCTTTAAAATACACGGACTATGGTCCGAAACACGATACGGTTGAAAAACAGCGTGAGCCGAAGGAAACTCCACCAGGAATTGCGCATTTCCCATGACTCTATCAATTTTCTTCATAATACCTATACCCTTTCTTGGCTTTTGATTCCAAGTGTAGTGTAATCCGAACCTGTTAATGTCTAACACCTCTATCTGCTCCACACACTCCTTGAAATCCCTAATAGCCGTAGTAACACTTGAAGTTTCAGTTGATGATATCCTGAGCGTAAATCGATCTTAGAAAAGAATCGAGCTCCTTGAAGTTGATCGAACAGGTCATCGATTCTCGGTAGTGGGTACCGATTCTTAATCGTAACCTTGTTCAATTCTCGGTAATCAATGCACATACGCATCGATCCGTCTTTCTTCTTAACAAACAACACCGGTGCTCCCCACGGTGATGAACTTGGTTGTATAAAACCTTTGTCAAGAAGTTCGTCCAATTGTTTCTTCAGTTCCTGCATCTCCGTTGGTGCTAATCGATATGGTGCTTTGGCAATCGGTGCCGTCCCTGGTATTAGGTGAATTCTAAATTCAACCTCTCTATCAGGCGGTAATCCAGGTAACTCTTCCGGAAAGACGTCTGAAAATTTGGATATCACAGGAATATCTTTTAGTTCTTTTCCTTTAGTACGAATGATTACGGAAATCATATATACTACTCCTCCTTTCCTTTCATAACTTGCGGCTTTCATTACAGAGATGAACTTTGTCGATCTGGTTGGCTTATCTCCTTTAATTGTGATCTTTTCACCTGTTGATGTACTTACTTGTACTGTCTTTTGATCACATAAAATACTAGCACGATTGGCTACCAACCAATCCATTCCTAATACACCATTGAATCCGACTAGATTCATTGGATAAAGGTTAGCAAAGAAATGATAGTTTAGGATTTCTATTCTTGCTCCCTGCAAGATTTCACTTATCTTAATGGATTCTCTGTTTGCTGTCTCTACCAGACAATCTTGTTGAAATTTGGCTAAGGGTTGGTCGAGAAGTTTGTAGAAAGAAGTATTAATAAAACATTGGTTTGCACCAGAGTCAAATAATACTTTGGCAAATATATTATTAACTAAGAACGTACCGGCAATCACATCCGGAATCATCTTGGCTTCCTCAGCTGTCAGAACAAACGCTCTGGCAATTTTCTTAGGTGCTTCAGTTGTCTTAGCCTTGTTGGTTGTTGCTAGAGCTAGTTTCGGATAGTTCGGTTTGATGTGACCAGCCTCTCCACAATTGTAGCATATTCTGGCATTAGCCTTTCTCCTACAATATTCTTCCTTATGTCCTGGGTATTTGCAAAAGTTGCAGGACACAACACACTTTCCTGAGTGCTTCTTTTTACAAAACTTGCAGTAGGGTGCTGAAGAACCTGTTCCTTTTCCACGGTAGGAATTACCAAAACAAAATTCTTGGGTAAGCTTTTGAGCTAGGTTCTTTCTCTGGTTTTCTGTGACACCTGGGTCACTGCGACCATCAAACAAATACCAAACCAATGAAATATTGTATTTCATACTTGGGATTTGTAAAAATATGTGTACCATTTGCACATATCAATTTTTGTTCAATTTCAAACTCTAAATCACTTTCTGGAAGGTTATACGCGCACTGACGCGTAAATATAACCAGTTTAATGCAACAAACACTCCGGAATAGTGACATAGGCTTAACATACCTTAAATAACCTTTACATAACTTAGAAATAAGTTTTGAAGGCTTTGGTATGGCAAAATCAAGTTAATACGCTTACAGGGACTAAAGTTGACAAACTGCGAAAGTATGCCAATTTGAACTGTAACGAACATTCCGGAACATGACCATAAGTTAAAAACACCTTAAATATCCTTTACCTAGCTTAGAAATAAGCTTTGAGGGGTTCGGTGTGCTAAAATATACTTTTGGGTCATTCAGGGATTAAAAGTGTCAAAAAGTGCACAAGTTTGCATTTTCGCGCATAACTTACGTTCTGAATACATCCGGACACCCAAAAATTTATGTAAGCACTAAAATATTTTATTTTAGTGTTTGGCATAAGAAAAATTCATTCGTTGCGTCATTTGGATCGTTTTTCGCGCTTATGCGCATTCCGTCGTAATTAAGCGAACATCACGTTCGTACGACCAAACGAACCAACATCCGACATATTTTTGAGCATGTTTCATGTCCACAATGTTTAGGCATCATTTTAGGGCCTTAAAGTTGGCTTTACGGGCCTTAGAAGTGTCGGGAATGGCCTTAAACACGTGCAGGGACTGAAACTGTCAAAATGCAAACATAGTTCTGATCAGACAAGGCCAGGCGGCCCGCCTGAGTTTGTGCATATCCTGACGCGGGCCGCGTCAGCCCTTCAGATCAGCAAAGGTCAAGTAACAGCTGATAACAACCTTTTAAACACTTTCCAAAGGTCAAGTGCCACATGTTAATCTCCTATGGTGGCCAAAATTAGTTACCACAACATTTTGACAAGTGTACGGGCTAGATCATTCCCTCTTTTCCAAGAAACGATCCTAACGGTGAACCGAAAACTATAAATACCCACATACCCCAACTTCATTTCTCACTAGAATCTGATCAATTGTGCTCTAAGTTGAAACCTTTGTTTCATACCTGAGCTATTTTGATCTAGATTAGCATTCGGGGACCCTTCGTAAGTGTTCCTTCGTTCTTTTATTGCTTTTCGAGTCCGAAAGTCAAACTTTGTTTGACTTTCTACATTGACCAGTTTATGGTCAATGCGAAGTTCGTTTGAACTTCATAACGTGAGCGTAATCACGATGGTTATAGTCCCTAGTGACTATACCTACTGATTACCACGTTATCTAGGCTCAGTGACGAGCCGTAGTTTCGGCCAGAATACGTATTCTTGCGTATTTTGTAACCAAACTACTCTTAGGTATCAAAACCGTTTGTTTTGATACCCAACCTGTTTTCTAAACTTAGTTAAGCATGTTTTAACATGCTTAGCTCGTCACTTTTAGTTTAGTGCTTATATAGGGTCGTAAAGGTAAGCGATCTAAACAATCGCTTATACTTTCGAACCCGACCCATTTGGTCGATCATTAGGATCCGACCAAACACATTAGGTGACCATAGTATATAGGGAATAACCTTCCTAGGTTATACCTTATGGTCGCTTCGTTTAAGTAGTTGTATGATAGGTAGTTTATATGTCTTAGGTAACTTACCAAAATACCCCTTTGATGCCAAAATTCTTTTTAAACATATGTAACATAACTTTTGACATCTAAACTGATTTGACAACAATATTAGACATGTTAAGGCATATGTTACTTGTCATAGGACTAGTTAGGCGGTCCAAACGCGTTTTACGCGAACGACGCGTTAAAGTAGCATAAGCTACCTAAACTGGTCGTAATGGGTCACAAACACTTAGGTTAAGTTTCGTTTTAGTATGTGGGCTTTGTTAAACCATATTACACGAGTTCCCATACTCGTTTGGTTTACGAACCCTCATTCTATCCGATCTTCCGATTTAGGTCCGGTTTATTAATGTAGTTACCTATATTAGGTGCCGTTTGATTCCGTGATCTCTAGCATTGCTTGGTGGTTATCTTAGGACTTCTGAGCAATCTCAAGTGAGTACATAGACCCCTCTTTTACTGTTTTCCAAACATTTTGGGGTGGAACACATGTGCCTACTTGTTACTTTCGTGCTTTCCATGTTTTCACATCATATACTTGCTATGTTCATTAGTACATTTATAGTACATGATTTCATTGTCTTACATTACATTTTATGCTATGTATGTCCATTTAGTTCATACTTAGTACATCGTTTCACATCACATCACATCACATGCTATGTATGTTCATTTGTTGCATACTTAGTACAGTTGTTTTCATCACATGCTTACATTTTGATATGATATTTGGATTGTTTTGATGGATCAATATACATTCATTAGCACCGATCACGCCGTTCGTTAGTAGGTAGTGGTACCATAGGAATTGACAACTCCCGTTCCGGACATCCTGGGTAGGTGGGCATGAAAGGAATGACCGAATTCGATATACATAGGCACAGATAATCCTTTAATTTGTTTAAGGGTTTATCACCACAGTCTCAAGGCTTGGATGTATGCATTCTCACAATACCGCATAGATATTTGTATCAGTATAGCATGCATTTCCACAAAACATAGCTTTGATTTAAACCGAGTTTTACTTCAATACTTTGTTTTTGTACATATGGTTTAGTTGATATATTTCACTAGCCATACATATCATTTTGATTACACATTACATGATTTACATTTGACACATAAACATTATTGACATTGGTTACACATTACATGATTTACATCTGACACATAAACATTTTTGACATTGGTTACACATTACATGATTTACATTTGACACATAAACATTATTGACATTGGTTACACATTACATGATTTACATCTGACACATAAACATTATTGACATTGGTTACACATTACATGATTTACATTTGACACATAAACATTATTGACATTGGTTATACATTACATGATTTACATATTGACATAAACATTTTGACATATTATTCAATACGTTGGCAATTGGTTTAAACATAGACATCTTACATTAGTGGTTTGTTTGGGTAAGTGATTTGAGTAACGAGGCGTGTGTAATATGATACAAGCATGGTGGATACGCCGCTGGTACTTCCTATATATAAGTGATTGTATGGTATTACATATCGTAGCATTATTTAAATCATTTCAATTTGGACATATAACATTTTATACAAATAATATACTTTTCACAATACATTGTTTTACAAACTTAAATTATACAAACTCATTTTTATATGGTTATTCATTTAACCATACCTTATTCTCTTATTTATACATATCATCTGATCTTATCGTTTTTCAAAAGATTTACAAGACAAATCAAATTACAAGGTGCATGACTAAACATTTTCTTAAACAATAAGTCATGAATCCTATTTTCATAAACCTATGTATCTCACAGGCATTTTTATACTGACGTACCTATTTTCACATGTGTTTCAGGATATGATGCATAGGATTTATCAAGATACACTTAGGCGGACTTGGGCCTTAGCGACAATAAAAGATGCAAGACTAGTTATTTATGTTATGTTTCTTTGATTGTCAAGACATTGTAACTACTTAAATCAATAAAACAATATTTCAATTTCCATGTGTTATGAAACAATGATTCTGTTACAACACTCCCCGACGTTTTCCGCCACGTTTTGTTGTTCTACGTGGTCGGGGTGTGACAGAAAAGTTGGTATCAGAGCTCATGGTTATAGGGAATTAGGTTATTAGTAATGCTTTGACCTAGTCTATAACCTTTCTAGGACCCTAACGTGAGTTTACTTACGTTTAGTCATAAAACAATACTGCCACCTATCCTTAGGCGACAACCACAACAAGAACATAAATTTCCAAACCGCTTTGAAAACTAATCATCTGTTCTAGGATGATGGATTACTAGGTTTTGAACTCTCTATTGTAAGGTTTTGAACCCTCTTTTATATGGTTTTGAACCCCTTTGAATTTTCAAAAATCTCGTCAAAGTTTGGGTCGTATAATGTTAACACGTGCAAACTGGAAGAGTGAATGCCTGTACCCTGAGTTTTCTGTCGAAGGCTAGAGTGTTCGTACAAATCCGCAGTATCGGACCAGTCACTCTTACATGGGAACTCTTGGGGTGAGTGTTCACTTATTGTTGGGTTTTTCACATGTCACACCCCGACCACGTGGAACATACAAAACGTGGCGGAAACATCGGGGAGTGTTGTAACAGAATTAATGTTTCACAACCATGGATATTAAAGTTTCGTTTTATTGATTAAAAGTGTTACAATGTCTTAACAAACAAGGAATTACAACATAATTAACTAGTCTTGCATCTTTTATTGTCACTAAAGCCCAAGTCTGTCTATGTGTATCTTGAACATCTTATGCAACAGCTCCTGAAAAACACATGTGAAAATAGGTACGTCAGCATAAAAATGCCTGTGAGATACATAGGTTTTGTGAAAATAAGATTCATGACTTATGTTTGAGAAAATGTTTAGTCATGAACCTTGTTATTTGCTTTGTCTTTTAAATCATTTGAAAAACGATAGGATCAGATGATAAGTATAAATAAATGTAAGGTTAAATGAATAACCAAGAAAAATGTGTTTGTATAAGATAAGTTGTTTATAAATCAATGTCTTGTGAAAAGTATGTTATTTGTATGAAATGTTCTATGTCTCAAACTGAAATGATTCAAATAACGTTACGACATGTAATACCATACAAACACTTATATATAGGAAGTACCAGCGGCGTATCCACCATGCTTGTATCATATTACACACGCATCGTTACTTAATCACTTAATCAAACCAAACCAAACAATGTAAAATGTTCATGTCAAGATGTAAATCATGTCAAAATGTCTATGTCAAATATCCATGTCAAATGTCTATGTCAAGTATCCATGTCAAATGTCTATAGTCCAAGAGTAGTCAAGTAATGTATAACCAAAATGATATGTATGGTAAGTAAAATTTAGACTACTTAAACCATAAGTAAAAATGTACAAAACAAAGTTTTGAAGTAAAACTTGGTTTAAATCAAAGTTATGTTTTGTAAGATATATGCATGCTATACTGAATATGAACATTTATGCAGTATGTTAAACGCAAACATTCAAGCCTTGAGACAGTCGGATAACCCTTTCAGTCAAGGTTATCAAAAGAATTGTATTCGGATTCGGTCATTCCTTTCATCCCCTTTCCCTGGGATGTCCGGAACGGGATTTGTCAAGTCCTATGGTACCACTACCTACTACCGAGCGGCGTAGCAAATGTTAATGAATGTTATATAGACCCGTTAAACAAACCAAATGTCATACCAAAATGTAAGCATGAGATGAAGATAATGTACCTAGTATGCTAGAGTAAACATACAAGGTAGAGCTGTAAAACCATGTGTCCATATGTTACTGGAACATATGCAACAGAGATGCAGTATAAAACAATGTACTAAGTATGCAAAGTCATCATACAAAGTAGAAAAGTCATGTAAAACAATGTACTAAGCATGTTATCAGTCAACATACATAGCAGAAAAGTCATGTAAATCAATGTACTAAGCATGTTATCAGTCAACATACATAGCAGAAAAGTCATGTAAATCAATGTGCTTAGCATGTTATCAGTCAACATACATAGCAGAAAAGTAATGAAATCATGTACTATAATGTACTAACAAACATAGTCGGTATATGATGTGAAAACAGGAAAGCAGGAAAGTAACAAGTAGGCACATGTGTTCCACCCCAAAACAGTTTGGAAAACAGTAAAAGAGGGGTCTATGTACTCACTTGAGATTGCTCAGTTGTCTAAAGATAACCACCAAACAGTGCTAGAGATCTCGGAATCAAACGGCACCTAATATAGGTAACTATGTTAAATAACCGGACCTAAATCGGAAGACTGGGTAGCATTAGGGTTTGTAAACCAAACGAGTGTGGAGACTCGTGTGATATGGTTTAACAAAGCCTACATACTAAATGAAACTTAACCTAACTGCTTACGACCCATTACGACCCGTTTAGGTAGCTTATGCTACTTTAACGCGTCGTTCGCGTGAAACGCGTTCGGACCGCCTAACTAGCCCTATGACAAGTGTTATATGCCTAAACATGTTACATAATCAGTTACGTGACAAAAGTTTAGGTTACATATGCTTAATTACCAATTATACATGAAAAGGGTATTCTGGTAATTTACCTAAGGCATATAAACTACCTATCATACAACTACTTAAACGATGTGACCATAGGGTATAACCTCGGAAGGTTATTCCCTACCTACTATGGTCACCTACTGTGTTTGGTCGGATCCTAATGATCGACCAAATTGGGTCGGGTTCGAGGTATAAGCGATTTATTAGATCGCTTACCCTACGACCCTAGACAACGTGGTAATCAGTAGGCATAGTCCCCAGGGACTATAACCATCGTGATTACAATCACGTTGCGAAGTTCCTACGAACTTCGCATTGACCATTACTGGTCAACGCTGAAAGTCAAACAAAGTTTGACTTTCTGACTCGAAAAGCAGTAAAAATAAGGAAAAGAACGAAAGAATACTTACGAAGGGTCCAAGAATGGAAGGTTTGAACCCGAACACTCTCAGGTATGAAGTGTTAAACACGACAACTTAGAGAGCAAGTTCAGATTCAAAGGTGTGAGTTTTTGGGTGTGATGTTGGTGGGTATTTATAGGAAATGGTCCACCGTTGGGATCGTTTCTTGGATAACGTGCCATGAATCCAACCCGTACAAGTGTCGGGACCTTATGGTGACTAAAATTCCATCCTTATCACATGACTAGATAATTAGGAACTTGTGGTTGTGGTTAAATCTGCTGAAAACAGGCTGTTTAAACATTGCACCTGGTCAGAAGACCCCATACGCATCGTATGGTATAAACACCATACGCATCGTATGGTATAAGTTTGGCAGAATTACAGTTTTGGTCCCTGAACTGTATTTAGGCCATTTTTGACACGTTTAAGGCCCGTTAACCCCATTTCAAAGCTCTAAAATGAAGTTAAAGTATAGGGAACTTAAAACATGCTCAAAAATATCTCGGATGTCGGTTCGTTTGGCCGTACGGTCGCGATGTTCGGTTAATTACGACGGAATACGCATAAGCGCGAAAAACGATCCAAATGACGCGACGAATGGATTTTTCTTATGGAGAACACTAAAACATAATATAGTCATGTTCACATAAATTTTTGGATGTCCGGAAGTATTCAGAACGCAAGTTATGCTCGAAAATGCAAACTTGTGCACTTTTTGACACTTTTAGTCCCTGAATGACACCAAAGTTTATTTTAGCATACCGAACACCTCAAAGCCTATTTCTAAGCTATGTAAAGGATATTTATGGTATGTTTAACTTATGGTCATGTTCCGGAATGTCTGTTACAGTTCAAATTGGCATACTTTCGCAGTTTGTCAACTTTAGTCCCTGTAAGCGACATAACTTTGATTTCACCACACCAAACCTTCCAAAACTTATTTCTAAGTTATGTAAAGGTTATTTAAGGTATGTTAAGCCTATTTCACTATTCCGGAGTGTTCGTTGGATTAAACTGGTTATATCTACTCATCAGAGCGCGTATAACCCTCCAGAAAGCGATTTAAAGCTTGAAATTGAACAAGAATTGATATGTGTAAATGATACACATATTTTTACAAATCCCAAGTACGAAATATAATATTTCATTGGTTTGGTATTTGTTTGATGGCCGTGGAGGCACAGGTGTTACAGTCTCCCCTACTTTAGGAAATTTCGTCCCGAAATTTAGAGGAAACTTGTGAGAGCTTAAAAACATGGAGTTGAAAAGATCGAACAACATTGGTTAAGGTTCTGAACTTCTAGTAACCTTAATAACATTATGCTTTCAATGTAAGAGGGATACTTATATACAAGTATATGAAGCGTCATTGGTGCGTCCACCGTACCTCCATTACATCGTTATCATTTTGTTATTGTTGTCGCTATCGGTTCTTACACATAATAAATCTTACTGGGTTTCTGTGCATTGAATTCCATAATTATGTAGGCCTCCATAATTACGTAGTTCCTTGTACAGTCCGCACAGTCTATTTTATAATGTGTAGTGTAAAACCAAATGGACAATCCTGTGATGAGTGTAACTAGACCGCCATAGAGTCCTTTAGACTAAATCAATAAATGATTTAAATAGACTATCAAGGAGTCTGTTCAGCTACATCACTAGATGTCATTCTTTAACCAAATTGTGAAACAATCTTTTTGACTAGACCACTAAAGGGTCTCTTATGAATCATGGAGTAGTACTACATCAATCCAAGGGTCTTAACTATTACATAGAAGCCCATTAAGGATTTAAGGTAGTACCTTTTAACTATCCTGATACGAATCCCTCATATGAAGATATGAAAGATTTTGCGAGGATTTGGATAACGAATTATCCAGAGTATAAAACACAAAAATGCATAAAGGAAAACATGAGATGAATAAACACATAGTCACATAACCACAAAATTGTTTGTTAATTTGTCTTGTAAATTGCGTATATGCATTTAAAGCACACTAGGAATCCATTACGTGGATTTCATTTGGTACTTTAAACGTTATCAAGAATCCAACTATAAAGATAGAAAGATTCAAAAAGAAAATTCGATTTCGATTATTAGGAACCGAAGTGTTCGAATTAAGGTACATAAGGAATCCAATTAAGGACTCTGATTTGAATGATGATTATCCACAAGGGTCTAATTGTGAAGATAAAAAGATCCCCTATGGATTTTAGAAGTTGAAGATGTTTTGAAACCTTGCACTGGATGTGCTTATGTCAAAACATGAAGTAAGAATGCTTATGAAGTTGAGATGCTTGATATGTCAAGGCGACATATGAAGCAGAATTTGAAGGTTAAGTCAATGTATGAGGAAAATATTTTTGAAAACTATGCATGGGGTTCTTTTAAGAAAAATGTGTTTACCGTTTTTGAAACCTTATATATAATACTTTTGAAATAAGTAGGTGTATTAGATAGCTATATTTACAAAAATGTTTTAAAATCATGCGAGATGAATTTTGAAATTATGTATAAGGTTTTTTTTTTTTTTGAAAGACATGAATGATGCTTTTCGAAATCATGCACTTGATCAGAAAATGTATTGTGTTAATATTGTCTTCAGACTATATGAAATGTTTTGAGATCATGAAAATTGTTTTTGAAATACTTGTACCGTGTATGTTGAAAAATCAAAACGTAATGGGTATGAGATTTGGAAATACCCTTAGTTATCTAACCAAGGATTCCAAGGCACAGATGTGCAGAAGCATGATTACTCATAATGTCACTTTATTTTCCGTACTTTGTTTCTTAGAGTGATACGAGTACTTAAAATTTTTGAAGGAATCATGAGCGATCATTTGAGAGAGAGAATGACCAGAGTAGTTTGTAAGGAACATCGTTCCTTAATGCAGGTATCATAGGAAAAGTCATACACACTTGTAATTATACTTGTATATCAGAATTGTGAACAACAACTTTTATTTATGAACAAGACATATTGTTTCACAATACCCGAAAATAAAAGAAACAAAGGCATAAGACAGCAACATCCTTTGTTCAGCCGAATGCTCATCCAAGGTTTGGATTTGCACTGACTATCTTCGGGCAGTTGTTCCTGAAATGGCTCGTATCGCCACAGTTGTAGCAAGTACCACGCGGGAAACGAGCTTGAGTAGGGTTGACTTGTGGTTGGTTAGCAGCAAGGTTTGTAGCAGCTTTGTGTTGAGCAACAAAGCGGCATGTATTAATCAGATGTCCCCACCGTCCACAGTAGGTACATTTGGAGCAGGGTATGAGGTTTAAATGATGACGGTTACATCGCTTGCACCATGGGGCAGCTCCCAAGTACGGCTTCCTAGCTGGTGGCATCGCTACCTGGCTAGGTCCCGCTTGATTAGGTGTAACCGCTGCGGGTTTCATTGAAGCCTTACGCTTCCTTGATTTTGGTGCAGGCTTGACTTCCGCCGCCTTCGATGGTTCTTGAGTGGCTTCATTGTCGAGACGAGAGACTTCATTGTTGAGACGAGCCATGGAAATGCCTAGATCCACAGACTTCAGTATCACCTCGCCTATTTGCTGGGCAAATTTGGCTGTTTGCTCGGACATTTGACCAGTGCTGAGAGGAATAGACATTCTAGAAGAAAATGAAAGACAGAGGAAGAAACGAGTGAAAGGTTATTGGATAATCAATACAGAATGGTAACGAATGAAAATTGTGATCATTTGTTTGTTACCTAAGGCAAACAAATGAGACGGTGACTAATCAAAGTAAATGGGTCAAAAATAATGTATCGCGAAGACATGCTCGCCTATAAGTGAACACTCATCCCAAGAATTCCCAGGTAAGCACAACTGGTCTCGCGTCTGATGAGATGTATACGAAGTGCTTGCCTAGACAGAAAACCCAGAATACAGGCATTCACCCTTCCAGTTTGCACGTGTTCACATTATTTAAAACCCAAAACCTTGACGAGATTTTGAAAACTCAAAGGGTTCAAAACCATATAATAGAGAGTTCAAAACCTTACAATAGAGGGTTCAAAACCTAGTAATCAATCATCCTAGAACAGATGATTAGTTTTCAACGCGGTTTTGAAATTTATATTCTTGTTGTGATCGTCGCCTAAGGATAGGTGACGGTATTGTTTTATAACTAAACGCAAGTAAACTCGCGTTAGGGTCCTAAGAAGGTTATAGACTAGGTCAAAGCATTACTAATAACCTAATTCCCTATAACCATTGGCTCTGATACCATCTTTTCTGTCACACCCCGACCACGTGGAACATACAAAACGTGGCGGAAACATCGGGGAGTGTTGTAACAGAATTAATGTTTCACAACCATGGATATTAAAGTTTCGTTTTATTGATTAAAAGTGTTACAATGTCTTAACAAACAAGGAATTACAACATAATTAACTAGTCTTGCATCTTTTATTGTCACTAAAGCCCAAGTCTGTCTATGTGTATCTTGAACATCTTATGCAACAGCTCCTGAAAAACACATGTGAAAATAGGTACGTCAGCATAAAAATGCCTGTGAGATACATAGGTTTTGTGAAAATAAGATTCATGACTTATGTTTGAGAAAATGTTTAGTCATGAACCTTGTTATTTGCTTTGTCTTTTAAATCATTTGAAAAACGATAGGATCAGATGATAAGTATAAATAAATGTAAGGTTAAATGAATAACCAAGAAAAATGTGTTTGTATAAGATAAGTTGTTTATAAATCAATGTCTTGTGAAAAGTATGTTATTTGTATGAAATGTTCTATGTCTCAAACTGAAATGATTCAAATAACGTTACGACATGTAATACCATACAAACACTTATATATAGGAAGTACCAGCGGCGTATCCACCATGCTTGTATCATATTACACACGCATCGTTACTTAATCACTTAATCAAACCAAACCAAACAATGTAAAATGTTCATGTCAAGATGTAAATCATGTCAAAATGTCTATGTCAAATATCCATGTCAAATGTCTATGTCAAGTATCCATGTCAAATGTCTATAGTCCAAGAGTAGTCAAGTAATGTATAACCAAAATGATATGTATGGTAAGTAAAATTTAGACTACTTAAACCATAAGTAAAAATGTACAAAACAAAGTTTTGAAGTAAAACTTGGTTTAAATCAAAGTTATGTTTTGTAAGATATATGCATGCTATACTGAATATGAACATTTATGCAGTATGTTAAACGCAAACATTCAAGCCTTGAGACAGTCGGATAACCCTTTCAGTCAAGGTTATCAAAAGAATTGTATTCGGATTCGGTCATTCCTTTCATCCCCTTTCCCTGGGATGTCCGGAACGGGATTTGTCAAGTCCTATGGTACCACTACCTACTACCGAGCGGCGTAGCAAATGTTAATGAATGTTATATAGACCCGTTAAACAAACCAAATGTCATACCAAAATGTAAGCATGAGATGAAGATAATGTACCTAGTATGCTAGAGTAAACATACAAGGTAGAGCTGTAAAACCATGTGTCCATATGTTACTGGAACATATGCAACAGAGATGCAGTATAAAACAATGTACTAAGTATGCAAAGTCATCATACAAAGTAGAAAAGTCATGTAAAACAATGTACTAAGCATGTTATCAGTCAACATACATAGCAGAAAAGTCATGTAAATCAATGTACTAAGCATGTTATCAGTCAACATACATAGCAGAAAAGTCATGTAAATCAATGTGCTTAGCATGTTATCAGTCAACATACATAGCAGAAAAGTAATGAAATCATGTACTATAATGTACTAACAAACATAGTCGGTATATGATGTGAAAACAGGAAAGCAGGAAAGTAACAAGTAGGCACATGTGTTCCACCCCAAAACAGTTTGGAAAACAGTAAAAGAGGGGTCTATGTACTCACTTGAGATTGCTCAGTTGTCTAAAGATAACCACCAAACAGTGCTAGAGATCTCGGAATCAAACGGCACCTAATATAGGTAACTATGTTAAATAACCGGACCTAAATCGGAAGACTGGGTAGCATTAAGGTTTGTAAACCAAACGAGTGTGGAGACTCGTGTGATATGGTTTAACAAAGCCTACATACTAAATGAAACTTAACCTAACTGCTTACGACCCATTACGACCCGTTTAGGTAGCTTATGCTACTTTAACGCGTCGTTCGCGTGAAACGCGTTCGGACCGCCTAACTAGCCCTATGACAAGTGTTATATGCCTAAACATGTTACATAATCAGTTACGTGACAAAAGTTTAGGTTACATATGCTTAATTACCAATTATACATGAAAAGGGTATTCTGGTAATTTACCTAAGGCATATAAACTACCTATCATACAACTACTTAAACGATGTGACCATAGGGTATAACCTCGGAAGGTTATTCCCTACCTACTATGGTCACCTACTGTGTTTGGTCGGATCCTAATGATCGACCAAACTGGGTCGGGTTCGAGGTATAAGCGATTTATTAGATCGCTTACCCTACGACCCTAGACAACGTGGTAATCAGTAGGCATAGTCCCCAGGGACTATAACCATCGTGATTACAATCACGTTGCGAAGTTCCTACGAACTTCGCATTGACCATTACTGGTCAACGCTGAAAGTCAAACAAAGTTTGACTTTCTGACTCGAAAAGCAGTAAAAATAAGGAAAAGAACGAAAGAATACTTACGAAGGGTCCAAGAATGGAAGGTTTGAACCCGAACACTCTCAGGTATGAAGTGTTAAACACGACAACTTAGAGAGCAAGTTCAGATTCAAAGGTGTGAGTTTTTGGGTGTGATGTTGGTGGGTATTTATAGGAAATGGTCCACCGTTGGGATCGTTTCTTGGATAACGTGCCATGAATCCAACCCGTACAAGTGTCGGGACCTTATGGTGACTAAAATTCCATCCTTATCACATGACTAGATAATTAGTGTGACAACTGCCACTTTCTGGTAGTTTACGTACATTTAAAGCGATGATTTACATTATACAAGTATGTGTTTTGAATATTCGGACTGCATGATTACATGATATACATCTTAGAAAACTCATGGAATATTCAATTATGATGCACATGATTCATTTCATTGGGTACATTTGAAATAGTGCAAACAATTCACCGAAACAACTAGAGTGCTGACGAAAACTCCGGATCCGCAGAAAACATCTAAAATGACATCTTTAGGACTCGGATGAGAGTCCAATATCAATTATATGTTAAACCCTATATGGGAATACAAGAGTCCGGTTAATATTTTACCAATGCCCGGTAGCACTAAAAACTGTCCGAAATGCGCTAAAAGTGACCATTTCATGAATTTTCCGCAAAATTCAGCAATTGTAGTATTATTACAAGATGCAAAAATTGATGTTTAGGCACCAATTTCATATAAGAATACTTATGGAATATTAATTTTACGCATAACTGGAATCTTTCTTACAACTTCCATAAGCGCACCTTTCGACTATCTACTTACGAAACGAGCGCTATACATCGAGCCGAACTATATTTTGACACATGTAGCGAACTAGTGATCTTTATTTTAGGTCTTGTAGAGCTAGTTTATGGTCATTTCAAGTCGCGAAACATCTCGGAAAATTGTAAACCCTAAACAACTTAACACTTACATCTTTCTATATAAATTCTAAGTCTTAAAAATAACTAAGTTATTTTTACCACATGAGACCCCCCCCCCCCCCCTCTTATAACCGTGAACAAGGGGTCCCACCCCCTTGTTTATGTTGGTAAAAAAAAAAATAATATCTAGATATTATTTACAAGTGGATAGGAATGGTGATTATTTTCTAAACTTAATCACTAAGTTACTAACACTTTACCATTCACTTTTACACCTTATTATTTATTTTTTTTTTCTTTCACACACAAAAGCTCTCATCATATTCATCCATATTACCAAGAACACTAAAAACCCACTTCAATTTTAGTCTTTTATTAGATGATTAACATGGGTTTCCAAGCAACATAAGGTGATTTAAGGCTTTTGGAAGCATAAGGAAGGGTTTTTCATCCATACCAAAGTGTTCTAACATCAATATCATCATATTCTTAGTCTTAATAATCTTCCAAGATCATCCCTAGCCTAGTGCTAGAAGTAAGCTTCTATATTTTTTTTTTATACATATTATGTTATGATTGTTATTATAATTAATAATAACCATAGATAATCATACATAATGAACAAGAAAAATACAAAGAAGCAAAGATAAAAATCATGATATAATTATGATTGTTTATATTGTGATTTAAGACTTGTGATATGCATATTTGATGTTGTTATGATGATTAGAATACAAATAAATTGTTAGAAGGTGTTTTAAAAATATGATCTAATAATCATACATGTTATGTTAAATGGTTTTTAACATAAAGGGTTATATAGATGATCATAACCATTAATCTTGTGAAAGTATGTAGGGTTGTTATGTAAAAACAAGACTTTCACAAGATTATAAATTGTAACATACAACTAAAGATTTTTATGAAAGTTGTTAAAACTAGAAATAAACTTGGTTTTTGAACTAGTTAACATATGAAAGGATCATGTTTAAAACCCTACATGATTTGCATAACATCTTAATATATTCATGTTATAAAAGTCTCATATTTTGTTGTTAAGATGTAGAGTAAATTGTTGTTGATTTAATAAAGAAAATGATATGTTTAATGAAACATGGTTAAGATAAAATACAAATGTTATATGGCCAATTTTTATAAAAACTTTATTTTATAAAATAACAACATATTTGGCTAAACCTTTACAAGATTTAAAAAGATGTAAAGAATTCTTTTTATAAAAACAAAGTTAGTTATAAATATATATTTTTAGAATATATATATTTAGGTGATTTAACAACTTATGTGTTATGTGATTATTTGATGGTATTAGTTATATTTATCAAATGAGGAACTGGAATATAATCACACAAATAAACACATGATAAATTACAAACAAAGTCTTACAAGACTTCACATAATTACGCCTTAAAACGAGTTACGGACGATTAGAATAATCGGACACCAATTATGGTCAAAACGGACAACGGACGACTACATAAGTGAATTGCCAATCCGGGGAGTTACTACGACGTTAGACGACCTTTCGACACGAAATATAAGTATCCTTTCGATAACAAATTTTCGGATGTTTATAAACTTATAAAAGCTAGTATGTTTTTATTTAGTAACATCTATACTTAATAAATTTTTATAAAAAGGATTTTTATAAAAATGAAAGGCTTACTTATATTAATGGGCTATTTTTATAAACAAATGGGCTTAATATACTTAATAGATTTTTCTTACAAATGGGCTACTTACACATAATGGGCTTAGTTTTCTTAATGGACTTAACTTCACATTGGGCTTAACATAAACTCATGGGCTAAGCCCAAACACCAAACACATGGGCCAAAGCCCAACACTATTCAAGCCCAACACTATACAAGCCCAACACTATACAAGCCCAACACTATTCAAGCCCAACACTATACAAGCCCAACACTATTCAAGCCCAACACTATACAAGCCCAGTACTATTTGAGGCCCAACACTATTGAGGCCCAACACTATTGAGGCCCAGCACTATTTGAAGCCCAGCACTATTTGAGGCCCAACACTATTGAGGCCCAACACTATTGAGGCCCAGCACTATTTGAGGCCCAACACTATTTGAGGCCCAACACTATTTGAGGCCCAACACTATTTGAGGCCCAACACTATTGAGGCCCAACACTATTCGAGGCCCAACACTATTTGAGGCCCAGCACTATTTAAGCCCAATAACTTGAAAACATGGGCTTGGCCCAATGATACTATTATTGGAAACACAACTATACAAGTGATACATACAAGACACGAGATTCAGCGGACGAGATCCGACTATACAACTCATACATCGAATACACAGTTAGCGAACATTTGAACAACTCATACATCGAATACACAGTTAGCGAACATTTGAACAACTCATACATCGAATACACAGTTATCGAACATTTGAACAACTCATACATCGAATACACAGTTATCGAACATTTGAACAACTCATACATCGAATACACAATTATCGAACATTTGAACAACTCATACATCGAATACCCAGTTAACGAACAGTAAAGACATACAAGTCTTACATATACTCAAGACACAAGACTTGTACTCAAGTTCTTTTCAAAGACCGAAGTGTCTAACAAAAATAAGAACGTTTGTAGGTCGCCACGCTATTCAGGACGACCGCACGTGAGATCTTATTTACATCTATTTTCAGGACGCAATACTGTGAGTTCATGTTCCCCTATTCATTTAAATGTTTTACAACTTTACAACTATCGGGGAGGATACATGTTAAATCGTATGTTAAAGTTAGGTAATGAAACACCATAGATCATGTGAGAATTAGGGCCTTACTATAAGCACCATTAATCCAGTTTGGACCAAGGAACAAAGGCTTAGATCTAATGGGTTTTGGCGAGCCCCACTCTTGGTCATGGACCCCTACGGAAGAGTGCGTTTGTGTCCCAGTCGATAGGAATCGGCATAAAATCGTCTAGGGTTGGTTTGCTTCCTAATTCGTCACACATATTAATGTCCTCGCGAAACATTAATGATCAACGATTTCATTGACGCTTTACATACTACATCATACATACAAATACATTTTATACAATTCACATGTTGTGGATACAGTTTATACATCATACATACAGATACATTTTATACAATTCACATGTTGTGGATACAGTTTATACAACTCACATTTTTCAGATACATCTCATACAACTAAACTGCATGAACTCGCTCAACTTTTGTTGATGTTTTCAAACTTAACATGTATTTCAGGAAATTAGTGGACCTGGCAGACATTTCAGTCAAGGAAAACAAGTATCAATACTCCATGCCAACTATTGAAGGGTTTGCCTGTTATATACCGCCTCTTTGCGGTGATATAGTGGTCAAAGTCTTGACATTTTAAGACTTACATTTTGATGTATAAAACGATGACAACTTATTTTCATTTGATGGTTTGTAACCAATACATTCAACTTATGTTGCATTTTTTTGGGAAACACATATGTAATGGCAATGGCAACGGAGTATGTTTTATTCATATAGTTTGTTCATGTACATCGATATTTATGCAATGAAAACCATACAGATCACACCTTGCGTTTCCGCTACGAGCGGGTGTGACAGACTGGTATCAGAGCATCGATTGTAGTGAACCAGGATTCTTTCTCGAGTCTAAGTCTACAATCACTAGGGATCTCTCACGAAAACCTCTTGTTCATGTTGAACATATTATAAATAAAATTGGACAAGTCAAAAGGTTTTCATTACATAAACATTTTTCAAGGTCCACTACAATAAAAATTCATTTCACATAAATCAAGCGAGGACATTTCCATGCGTGAAGTCTATGAGAAACAGACACAATACATTAATAGACTATGTGCCTACAATACATTACATTATCAGTTTATGCATTATAAACAGTTCACAGGTTCAGCTGATACAAGATAGAAATCCTTGATTGATAGGATTTTACATGATTATATATATAGGTGGTTCATATATATGTTGCATGAAATATTTTGCCAAGAACAAAATACCTTCGACTTCAAACTCTATTATTATTCTTTACTCACACGGTGAAAATATCGACCTCATGTCTATTGCGGAGCTTATGGCGAACATGATTCCTAAGTGAAATCTTAAACTTAATTCCGTAAAATATGGTTGCTTTCTCGCGAATGCTGAGATGCCTGACCATGATAATGACGACAAGGCGAAGGTGGTAACCTTGGACAACAACTCCATTAGTGGGACGAGATCCATGTGACTCATACTAATCAAGGTGGATATACTCTTGTCCTTACAAGGAAGATGAAGTACTCATCTTGAAGGTACCCCTTCAGTTGTTATTGTTACAGATTCTTTCCATTTCTATTCCATCTAACGCTGTGCTGTTTTGTGAGTAATGAAAACGGATGTTGACACGTGAACTATCACGAAGTTTCCTTCTATGTTGAAGTTATATAAACAATAGTGTCCTCTCTCTGACTGATCGCCTGCTCTGAACGAGAGAATGCTTGGGTGACCATGCAAGACAATTTATTATTACGGGGGCCCACGTAATAACAACTTGTAGTGCATGGAAATTCTGGTGGACTCTGCGGGTCAAGCTAATGATCATTATTCATTCAAAATTCTTAAGTTATTACTTGAGATTCAATTCTTCCTATCTAGTAGAACACGAACTGGGGGTGGTTAGTATAACACCCTACAATACAATACAATACAATACAGTACAATACAATACAATACGGGAAGACGACACATATTTGTCCACACCTAACATTCGATCTATATCACGATTCAGTTGAGACTAGTCATTTAAACAAACAAAACGTGTTAGCTACTCATGGAGGATTTTCCTCAACATTCTCGAAATTCTTGAACATGGGTTGGTTCCAGAGTGTCCATGACACTTTATCCTACTTTACCTTACCTTATCATATTCATTGGAAGTGATACAATAAATTCCGTTGTTTGACATTGTCTTTTCCAAGGAAAGGTATGGCATGAGCCATGCTGCAATTCCCTCATTGCATTCTATTCGACATTTTTTTTTAGATTCTAATAATCTTGCTAGAGCTCGTGAAACTCAAGCACTATTACCATGTTAATCACATGGACAAATAAGACAAAGGATTTTCTCTATTTAGGACGATCGAGGTCCATAGAGTAGGGAATACATATTATATGGACGAAGACCACTGGTTGGTTTCCCCTCCTCAACGAATTTTTCTTTTCTTTTCTTTTTCCATTTAAACATATGACCAATACACGCAAGAGGCATTACACCTTTTGGTTTTGGTTATCCACATTATCATTTATTCAAACATGTATGAACAATGCGGTCTTGAGGTTTCCATGACCGATTGATTGTATTCTTCATTCTTGGGCACATGATAGACTTTATTTATTAAAATACATGTCTAGATTCTTTTAATAGTGTGTATTAAAAAGATCATGGCGCCAAAAGAATCAATTGTTTAAGATAAAAGTTATGTGTTGAAAACTATTGCTTTTACACAAGACATGGTTTATACATGACATTGTTACGCAAGACATTGTTATACATATCATTTGATGTTGGTTTACACAAGACATTTTCGTAAATAACGAGACGTGTGTAATATGATAAAAGCATGGTGGATACGCCGCTGGTACTTCCTATATATAAGTGCTTATATTATATTGCATATCGTGGTGTTATTCAAATCCCTTCGACAAAGACAAGACATGACATTTTTGCACAAGACGCGACATCCTCTACACAAAACATAATATTCTATTTCAAGACATGATATATTTATACACTACATTTTTATTGGTTATTTATTTAACCATACATCATTCTTTTATATCATCTGATTTTCATATCTATTTTCATATGATTTTATAAAAGAACTCGATCATAACTGGAGCTAATATTGTTGGTTACACTTGATGCTTTCACGATATCTCAAGGGTTGTTCCATACTGGGAAACACCCGAATTCAAACACACTGAGTGATATATTTTAGGTTTAGCCTTGGAGATCCGAAGCATAACCGCATCATCCCTCCCTACCTCGATCACTCAAACAATAACTCTCACCATGAGAGAAATGAAGTCATGAGTACGTACACTCTACGATTATCATGTATCAATTCTTTTAATACCAACACTGAGCTTAGCTATTGCTTTTAAATGTTAAGCATATACTAGAATTAGAGTCATGTTGGACACACATTACTATATCAAGTTAGCTAATGGGGAATTAGCTGAGACATATCAAATCATTAAGGGCCACCGGTATGTATCCTATTCGTCAACATTTCACATCCATGTTATTTTATACAATTGGCAATTTTAGCTTCATCTCAACATTTCACATACATGAGTTTCATGGCTAGGGACGGTATTGTCCTAGCTACAATTAGGGATTGGGTTATCCTACATCTAAACATATGGTTGGGTTATCCAACATCTAAACATATGGATCGGGTTATCCTACATCTAAACATATGGATTGGGTTATCCTACATTTAAACATAGGGTTCCTAAAACTATACAGTGAAGTCCTCGCCACACAGAATTTAAAATGTACTTGGCCTAGAGTCAAGTAAGCTAGATGTCTTCTCATTCAATAGAATTGGCAAAAAGTGAACTAGTCGAGTCTGGAGCTGAAATTCAATATCGATCTCTTCCCTGTTCAGTTGAGTAGTTTCGAAGTAGTAGTTGACATGGATTGGCTATCCAATAATCGAGCCGAAGTCTTCTGTCATGAGAAGATCATTTGCTTACCACTACCGAATGAAGATACACTTGTTATTCATGGAGAGAAGCACGACACACCATTGCGGACTATAAAGTGTATAAAGGCTCAAAGTTGCTTACGGAAAGGTTGTATTACCTTTCTAGCACTTGTTGTCGACAAGAAGGCCGATGGGCCTCAGATGACAGATATTCCTGTGATAAAAGAATTCCCTGAAGTCTTTCCTAAAGACTTGCCAGGACTACCACCATATCGACAAGTCGAGTTTCACATCGACTTGGTACCGGGAGCTGCACCCATAGCCAAATCTCCATGTCAATTAGCACCTTTTGAACCTTGTAGTTGACCGAATAAAGATGTTGTGAGTTCATAACCCCCATTTTTTTTTTACCATTATACATCTTTATAAAGGTTTTGGGGGTGGAAAGACATGAAAGTTTCGCAAAACTGCACAACATTTCGATGAATGAAAAATTCATATTTCTAAACCATGTTACAAATAAATTTCCAACTAACTCAAATGGTTTATGAAAGGTTCTAGCCTCTACTCTAAGATAGACTTACGATCGGAGTATCATCAGTTACGAATTCAAGAGGAAAGCATACCGAAAACGGCTTTTAAGACTCGTTACGGTCATTACGAGTTTCTCGTTATGCCTTTTGGTTTAACAAATGCACCAGCGATCTTCATGGATTTAATGAATCGTGTGTGCAAGCCGTATCTCGACAAATTCGTCATAGTGTTTATTGACGACATTTTGTTATACTCTCGATCGACTGATGAACATGAGCAACATTTGAGAACCATTTTAGAATTTTTAAAGACAATAAATTCGCCCCAAATCGAAAAACAAGATATAGCCTTACAACTTATTCTTAAGATTGGTGCATAGCATTTTATAATCTTATCATTATCCGACGATACCGATGACTCTGTTGTAGACTGTGATGCTTCGCATCATGGATTGGGTTGCGTACCCATGCAACGTGAAAAAAAAGTTATCGTGTACACGTCACGCCAACTAAAAGTTCACGAGAAAAACTATACCACTCACGAACTAGATTTAGGCGTGGTGGTATTCGCTTTAAAAATTATGGTAACATTATTTATATGGTACTCAATGCATTATTTTCATGGATCATAAAAGTCTTCAACGCATATTCAACCAAAAAGAATTAAATATACGTCAACCATGTTTGTTGAATTGTTGAACGACTATGATTGTGAAATAAAGTACCATCCGGGCAAGGCAAATGTTGTAGCAAATGCCTTGAGCTGCAAGGAACGAGTTAGAACACTGAGAGTTCAAGCATTAGAGAAGATGATTCACAAGCACTCAAGGAAGAGCATATTCAAGCAGAGACACTTCGAGAGCCGAAAGAAGATGGAACTTTATACCTTATGAGTCGAAATTGGGTTCTATTCTTTGGCGGCCTTCGAGATGATATTTTGAGGAAGCACATAGGCCTAAGTAGTGAAAGAATACTACTGGTGGCCTAACCTCAAAAGTGATATCACGACTTATATCGGAGAATGCTTGACTTGCGCAAGAGTAAAAGTCGAGTAGCAAAATCCCTCGGACTTGTTACAACAACCCGAGATTCCCGTTTGGTAATGGGAACAAATATCGATGTACTTCATTACGAAGTTACTCAGGACCTCAAGAGGTCACTACATGATATGTGTAATCATCGATAGACTAACAAAGTCCACGCACTTCTTACCGATTTGGTAGAAGGATAATACTGAGAAACTAGCAGAACTCTATCTCAAAGAAATAGTGGCTCGTCATGGAGTGCCTATTTCAATCATTTCAGACCGAGACGGTCGTTTTATTTCTAGAATTTGGAAATCATTTCAACAGGCCTTTGGATCTCAATTGAATCTAAGTATGGCCTTTCATCCACAAACTGACGGCCAGAGCGAGCGGACAATCCAAACACTCGAAGATATGCTTCGTGCATGTGTTATGGATTTAGGCGGCAATTGGGATAATCATCTACCTCTAGTTGAGTTTTCCTACAATAATAGTTATCATACAAGTATACAAGCTGCACCGTTCGAAGCTCTTTATGGTCGAAAGTGTCGCTCACCGCTATGTTGGGCGGAAACAGGCGATAGTTAATTAATTGGTCCGAAACTAGTCCAAGAGACTACGGATAAAATTTTTCAGACCCGAGACCGTATCAAGACGGCTCGCGATCGACAAAAATGATACGCAGATAAAAGACGAAAACCATTATCTTTCGAGGTTGGAGACAAAGTCTTGTTGAAAGTCTCGCCTTGGAAAGGCGTAGCAAGGTTCGGTAAACGTGGAAAGCTTAACCCACGTTACATTGGACCATTTGGAATCATAGAAAAGATTGGCACTGTTGCCTACAAGTTGAAGTTACCAGATGAACTTAACAGTATGCACGACACGTTTCATGTGTCGAATCTTAAATAGAATCTAACACAAGCAACCGTTATCATTCTATTCACATTGACGACAAACTCCAATTCACTAAAGAACCTGTTGAAGTCATGGACTGTAAAGTCTAGAAATCATGGAGGAGTCGTATCAAATTATTAAATTGTACGTTGGAACTCTCAACACGGACCCGAGTATACTTGGGAACGTGAACATTAAATCAAAGCCAAATACTCTCACCTGTTCGAGTAGTCTCCTGTATTGGATGACTCAGCTTGAATTTCGGGACGAAATTCTCAATAACAGGGGGAGAATGTGACAACTGCCACTTTCTGGTAGTTTACGTACATTTAAAGCGATGATTTACATTATACAAGTATGTGTTTTGAATATTCGGACTGCATGATTACATGATATACATCTTAGAAAACTCATGGAATATTCAATTATGATGCACATGATTCATTTCATTGGGTACATTTGAAATAGTGCAAACAATTCACCGAAACAACTAGAGTGCTGACGAAAACTCCGGATCCGCAGAAAACATCTAAAATGACATCTTTAGGACTCGGATGAGAGTCCAATATCAATTATATGTTAAACCCTATATGGGAATACAAGAGTCCGGTTAATATTTTACCAATGCCCGGTAGCACTAAAAACTGTCCGAAATGCGCTAAAAGTGACCATTTCATGAATTTTCCGCAAAATTCAGCAATTGTAGTATTATTACAAGATGCAAAAATTGATGTTTAGGCACCAATTTCATATAAGAATACTTATGGAATATTAATTTTACGCATAACTGGAATCTTTCTTACAACTTCCATAAGCGCACCTTTCGACTATCTACTTACGAAACGAGCGCTATACATCGAGCCGAACTATATTTTGACACATGTAGCGAACTAGTGATCTTTATTTTAGGTCTTGTAGAGCTAGTTTATGGTCATTTCAAGTCGCGAAACATCTCGGAAAATTGTAAACCCTAAACAACTTAACACTTACATCTTTCTATATAAATTCTAAGTCTTAAAAATAACTAAGTTATTTTTACCACATGAGACCCCCCCCCCCCCTCTTATAACCGTGAACAAGGGGTCCCACCCCCTTGTTTATGTTGGTAAAAAAAAAATAATATCTAGATATTATTTACAAGTGGATAGGAATGGTGATTATTTTCTAAACTTAATCACTAAGTTACTAACACTTTACCATTCACTTTTACACCTTATTTTATTTTTTTTTTCTTTCACACACAAAAGCTCTCATCATATTCATCCATATTACCAAGAACACTAAAAACCCACTTCAATTTTAGTCTTTTATTAGATGATTAACATGGGTTTCCAAGCAACATAAGGTGATTTAAGGCTTTTGGAAGCATAAGGAAGGGTTTTTCATCCATACCAAAGTGTTCTAACATCAATATCATCATATTCTTAGTCTTAATAATCTTCCAAGATCATCCCTAGCCTAGTGCTAGAAGTAAGCTTCTATATTTTTTTTTTTATACATATTATGTTATGATTGTTATTATAATTAATAATAACCATAGATAATCATACATAATGAACAAGAAAAATACAAAGAAGCAAAGATAAAAATCATGATATAATTATGATTGTTTATATTGTGATTTAAGACTTGTGATATGCATATTTGATGTTGTTATGATGATTAGAATACAAATAAATTGTTAGAAGGTGTTTTAAAAATATGATCTAATAATCATACATGTTATGTTAAATGGTTTTTAACATAAAGGGTTATATAGATGATCATAACCATTAATCTTGTGAAAGTATGTAGGGTTGTTATGTAAAAACAAGACTTTCACAAGATTATAAATTGTAACATACAACTAAAGATTTTTATGAAAGTTGTTAAAACTAGAAATAAACTTGGTTTTTGAACTAGTTAACATATGAAAGGATCATGTTTAAAACCCTACATGATTTGCATAACATCTTAATATATTCATGTTATAAAAGTCTCATATTTTGTTGTTAAGATGTAGAGTAAATTGTTGTTGATTTAATAAAGAAAATGATATGTTTAATGAAACATGGTTAAGATAAAATACAAATGTTATATGGCCAATTTTTATAAAAACTTTATTTTATAAAATAACAACATATTTGGCTAAACCTTTACAAGATTTAAAAAGATGTAAAGAATTCTTTTTATAAAAACAAAGTTAGTTATAAATATATATTTTTAGAAAATATATATTTAGGTGATTTAACAACTTATGTGTTATGTGATTATTTGATGGTATTAGTTATATTTATCAAATGAGGAACTGGAATATAATCACACAAATAAACACATGATAAATTACAAACAAAGTCTTACAAGACTTCACATAATTACGCCTTAAAACGAGTTACGGACGATTAGAATAATCGGACACCAATTATGGTCAAAACGGACAACGGACGACTACATAAGTGAATTGCCAATCCGGGGAGTTACTACGACGTTAGACGACCTTTCGACACGAAATATAAGTATCCTTTCGATAACAAATTTTCGGATGTTTATAAACTTATAAAAGCTAGTATGTTTTTATTTAGTAACATCTATACTTAATAAATTTTTATAAAAAGGATTTTTATAAAAATGAAAGGCTTACTTATATTAATGGGCTATTTTTATAAACAAATGGGCTTAATATACTTAATAGATTTTTCTTACAAATGGGCTACTTACACATAATGGGCTTAGTTTTCTTAATGGACTTAACTTCACATTGGGCTTAACATAAACTCATGGGCTAAGCCCAAACACCAAACACATGGGCCAAAGCCCAACACTATTCAAGCCCAACACTATACAAGCCCAACACTATACAAGCCCAACACTATTCAAGCCCAACACTATACAAGCCCAACACTATTCAAGCCCAACACTATACAAGCCCAGTACTATTTGAGGCCCAACACTATTGAGGCCCAACACTATTGAGGCCCAGCACTATTTGAAGCCCAGCACTATTTGAGGCCCAACACTATTGAGGCCCAACACTATTGAGGCCCAGCACTATTTGAGGCCCAACACTATTTGAGGCCCAACACTATTTGAGGCCCAACACTATTTGAGGCCCAACACTATTGAGGCCCAACACTATTCGAGGCCCAACACTATTTGAGGCCCAGCACTATTTAAGCCCAATAACTTGAAAACATGGGCTTGGCCCAATGATACTATTATTGGAAACACAACTATACAAGTGATACATACAAGACACGAGATTCAGCGGACGAGATCCGACTATACAACTCATACATCGAATACACAGTTAGCGAACATTTGAACAACTCATACATCGAATACACAGTTAGCGAACATTTGAACAACTCATACATCGAATACACAGTTATCGAACATTTGAACAACTCATACATCGAATACACAGTTATCGAACATTTGAACAACTCATACATCGAATACACAATTATCGAACATTTGAACAACTCATACATCGAATACCCAGTTAACGAACAGTAAAGACATACAAGTCTTACATATACTCAAGACACAAGACTTGTACTCAAGTTCTTTTCAAAGACCGAAGTGTCTAACAAAAATAAGAACGTTTGTAGGTCGCCACGCTATTCAGGACGACCGCACGTGAGATCTTATTTACATCTATTTTCAGGACGCAATACTGTGAGTTCATGTTCCCCTATTCATTTAAATGTTTTACAACTTTACAACTATCGGGGAGGATACATGTTAAATCGTATGTTAAAGTTAGGTAATGAAACACCATAGATCATGTGAGAATTAGGGCCTTACTATAAGCACCATTAATCCAGTTTGGACCAAGGAACAAAGGCTTAGATCTAATGGGTTTTGGCGAGCCCCACTCTTGGTCATGGACCCCTACGGAAGAGTGCGTTTGTGTCCCAGTCGATAGGAATCGGCATAAAATCGTCTAGGGTTGGTTTGCTTCCTAATTCGTCACACATATTAATGTCCTCGCGAAACATTAATGATCAACGATTTCATTGACGCTTTACATACTACATCATACATACAAATACATTTTATACAATTCACATGTTGTGGATACAGTTTATACATCATACATACAGATACATTTTATACAATTCACATGTTGTGGATACAGTTTATACAACTCACATTTTTCAGATACATCTCATACAACTAAACTGCATGAACTCGCTCAACTTTTGTTGATGTTTTCAAACTTAACATGTATTTCAGGAAATTAGTGGACCTGGCAGACATTTCAGTCAAGGAAAACAAGTATCAATACTCCATGCCAACTATTGAAGGGTTTGCCTGTTATATACCGCCTCTTTGCGGTGATATAGTGGTCAAAGTCTTGACATTTTAAGACTTACATTTTGATGTATAAAACGATGACAACTTATTTTTCATTTGATGGTTTGTAACCAATACATTCAACTTATGTTGCATTTTTTTGGGAAACACATATGTAATGGCAATGGCAACGGAGTATGTTTTATTCATATAGTTTGTTCATGTACATCGATATTTATGCAATGAAAACCATACAGATCACACCTTGCGTTTCCGCTACGAGCGGGTGTGACAGACTGGTATCAGAGCATCGATTGTAGTGAACCAGGATTCTTTCTCGAGTCTAAGTCTACAATCACTAGGGATCTCTCACGAAAACCTCTTGTTCATGTTGAACATATTATAAATAAAATTGGACAAGTCAAAAGGTTTTCATTACATAAACATTTTTCAAGGTCCACTACAATAAAAATTCATTTCACATAAATCAAGCGAGGACATTTCCATGCGTGAAGTCTATGAGAAACAGACACAATACATTAATAGACTATGTGCCTACAATACATTACATTATCAGTTTATGCATTATAAACAGTTCACAGGTTCAGCTGATACAAGATAGAAATCCTTGATTGATAGGATTTTACATGATTATATATATAGGTGGTTCATATATATGTTGCATGAAATATTTTGCCAAGAACAAAATACCTTCGACTTCAAACTCTATTATTATTCTTTACTCACACGGTGAAAATATCGACCTCATGTCTATTGCGGAGCTTATGGCGAACATGATTCCTAAGTGAAATCTTAAACTTAATTCCGTAAAATATGGTTGCTTTCTCGCGAATGCTGAGATGCCTGACCATGATAATGACGACAAGGCGAAGGTGGTAACCTTGGACAACAACTCCATTAGTGGGACGAGATCCATGTGACTCATACTAATCAAGGTGGATATACTCTTGTCCTTACAAGGAAGATGAAGTACTCATCTTGAAGGTACCCCTTCAGTTGTTATTGTTACAGATTCTTTCCATTTCTATTCCATCTAACGCTGTGCTGTTTTGTGAGTAATGAAAACGGATGTTGACACGTGAACTATCACGAAGTTTCCTTCTATGTTGAAGTTATATAAACAATAGTGTCCTCTCTCTGACTGATCGCCTGCTCTGAACGAGAGAATGCTTGGGTGACCATGCAAGACAATTTATTATTACGGGGGCCCACGTAATAACAACTTGTAGTGCATGGAAATTCTGGTGGACTCTGCGGGTCAAGCTAATGATCACTATTCATTCAAAATTCTTAAGTTATTACTTGAGATTCAATTCTTCCTATCTAGTAGAACACGAACTGGGGGTGGTTAGTATAACACCCTACAATACAATACAATACAATACAATACAGTACAATACAATACAATACGGGAAGACGACACATATTTGTCCACACCTAACATTCGATCTATATCACGATTCAGTTGAGACTAGTCATTTAAACAAACAAAACGTGTTAGCTACTCATGGAGGATTTTCCTCAACATTCTCGAAATTCTTGAACATGGGTTGGTTCCAGAGTGTCCATGACACTTTATCCTACTTTACCTTACCTTATCATATTCATTGGAAGTGATACAATAAATTCCGTTGTTTGACATTGTCTTTTCCAAGGAAAGGTATGGCATGAGCCATGCTGCAATTCCCTCATTGCATTCTATTCGACATTTTTTTTTAGATTCTAATAATCTTGCTAGAGCTCGTGAAACTCAAGCACTATTACCATGTTAATCACATGGACAAATAAGACAAAGGATTTTCTCTATTTAGGACGATCGAGGTCCATAGAGTAGGGAATACATATTATATGGACGAAGACCACTGGTTGGTTTCCCCTCCTCAACGAATTTTTCTTTTCTTTTCTTTTTCCATTTAAACATATGACCAATACACGCAAGAGGCATTACACCTTTTGGTTTTGGTTATCCACATTATCATTTATTCAAACATGTATGAACAATGCGGTCTTGAGGTTTCCATGACCGATTGATTGTATTCTTCATTCTTGGGCACATGATAGACTTTATTTATTAAAATACATGTCTAGATTCTTTTAATAGTGTGTATTAAAAAGATCATGGCGCCAAAAGAATCAATTGTTTAAGATAAAAGTTATGTGTTGAAAACTATTGCTTTTACACAAGACATGGTTTATACATGACATTGTTACGCAAGACATTGTTATACATATCATTTGATGTTGGTTTACACAAGACATTTTCGTAAATAACGAGACGTGTGTAATATGATAAAAGCATGGTGGATACGCCGCTGGTACTTCCTATATATAAGTGCTTATATTATATTGCATATCGTGGTGTTATTCAAATCCCTTCGACAAAGACAAGACATGACATTTTTGCACAAGACGCGACATCCTCTACACAAAACATAATATTCTATTTCAAGACATGATATATTTATACACTACATTTTTATTGGTTATTTATTTAACCATACATCATTCTTTTATATCATCTGATTTTCATATCTATTTTCATATGATTTTATAAAAGAACTCGATCATAACTGGAGCTAATATTGTTGGTTACACTTGATGCTTTCACGATATCTCAAGGGTTGTTCCATACTGGGAAACACCCGAATTCAAACACACTGAGTGATATATTTTAGGTTTAGCCTTGGAGATCCGAAGCATAACCGCATCATCCCTCCCTACCTCGATCACTCAAACAATAACTCTCACCATGAGAGAAATGAAGTCATGAGTACGTACACTCTACGATTATCATGTATCAATTCTTTTAATACCAACACTGAGCTTAGCTATTGCTTTTAAATGTTAAGCATATACTAGAATTAGAGTCATGTTGGACACACATTACTATATCAAGTTAGCTAATGGGGAATTAGCTGAGACATATCAAATCATTAAGGGCCACCGGTATGTATCCTATTCGTCAACATTTCACATCCATGTTATTTTATACAATTGGCAATTTTAGCTTCATCTCAACATTTCACATACATGAGTTTCATGGCTAGGGACGGTATTGTCCTAGCTACAATTAGGGATTGGGTTATCCTACATCTAAACATATGGTTGGGTTATCCAACATCTAAACATATGGATCGGGTTATCCTACATCTAAACATATGGATTGGGTTATCCTACATTTAAACATAGGGTTCCTAAAACTATACAGTGAAGTCCTCGCCACACAGAATTTAAAATGTACTTGGCCTAGAGTCAAGTAAGCTAGATGTCTTCTCATTCAATAGAATTGGCAAAAAGTGAACTAGTCGAGTCTGGAGCTGAAATTCAATATCGATCTCTTCCCTGTTCAGTTGAGTAGTTTCGAAGTAGTAGTTGACATGGATTGGCTATCCAATAATCGAGCCGAAGTCTTCTGTCATGAGAAGATCATTTGCTTACCACTACCGAATGAAGATACACTTGTTATTCATGGAGAGAAGCACGACACACCATTGCGGACTATAAAGTGTATAAAGGCTCAAAGTTGCTTACGGAAAGGTTGTATTACCTTTCTAGCACTTGTTGTCGACAAGAAGGCCGATGGGCCTCAGATGACAGATATTCCTGTGATAAAAGAATTCCCTGAAGTCTTTCCTAAAGACTTGCCAGGACTACCACCATATCGACAAGTCGAGTTTCACATCGACTTGGTACCGGGAGCTGCACCCATAGCCAAATCTCCATGTCAATTAGCACCTTTTGAACCTTGTAGTTGACCGAATAAAGATGTTGTGAGTTCATAACCCCCATTTTTTTTTTACCATTATACATCTTTATAAAGGTTTTGGGGGTGGAAAGACATGAAAGTTTCGCAAAACTGCACAACATTTCGATGAATGAAAAATTCATATTTCTAAACCATGTTACAAATAAATTTCCAACTAACTCAAATGGTTTATGAAAGGTTCTAGCCTCTACTCTAAGATAGACTTACGATCGGAGTATCATCAGTTACGAATTCAAGAGGAAAGCATACCGAAAACGGCTTTTAAGACTCGTTACGGTCATTACGAGTTTCTCGTTATGCCTTTTGGTTTAACAAATGCACCAGCGATCTTCATGGATTTAATGAATCGTGTGTGCAAGCCGTATCTCGACAAATTCGTCATAGTGTTTATTGACGACATTTTGTTATACTCTCGATCGACTGATGAACATGAGCAACATTTGAGAACCATTTTAGAATTTTTAAAGACAATAAATTCGCCCCAAATCGAAAAACAAGATATAGCCTTACAACTTATTCTTAAGATTGGTGCATAGCATTTTATAATCTTATCATTATCCGACGATACCGATGACTCTGTTGTAGACTGTGATGCTTCGCATCATGGATTGGGTTGCGTACCCATGCAACGTGAAAAAAAAGTTATCGTGTACACGTCACGCCAACTAAAAGTTCACGAGAAAAACTATACCACTCACGAACTAGATTTAGGCGTGGTGGTATTCGCTTTAAAAATTATGGTAACATTATTTATATGGTACTCAATGCATTATTTTCATGGATCATAAAAGTCTTCAACGCATATTCAACCAAAAAGAATTAAATATACGTCAACCATGTTTGTTGAATTGTTGAACGACTATGATTGTGAAATAAAGTACCATCCGGGCAAGGCAAATGTTGTAGCAAATGCCTTGAGCTGCAAGGAACGAGTTAGAACACTGAGAGTTCAAGCATTAGAGAAGATGATTCACAAGCACTCAAGGAAGAGCATATTCAAGCAGAGACACTTCGAGAGCCGAAAGAAGATGGAACTTTATACCTTATGAGTCGAAATTGGGTTCTATTCTTTGGCGGCCTTCGAGATGATATTTTGAGGAAGCACATAGGCCTAAGTAGTGAAAGAATACTACTGGTGGCCTAACCTCAAAAGTGATATCACGACTTATATCGGAGAATGCTTGACTTGCGCAAGAGTAAAAGTCGAGTAGCAAAATCCCTCGGACTTGTTACAACAACCCGAGATTCCCGTTTGGTAATGGGAACAAATATCGATGTACTTCATTACGAAGTTACTCAGGACCTCAAGAGGTCACTACATGATATGTGTAATCATCGATAGACTAACAAAGTCCACGCACTTCTTACCGATTTGGTAGAAGGATAATACTGAGAAACTAGCAGAACTCTATCTCAAAGAAATAGTGGCTCGTCATGGAGTGCCTATTTCAATCATTTCAGACCGAGACGGTCGTTTTATTTCTAGAATTTGGAAATCATTTCAACAGGCCTTTGGATCTCAATTGAATCTAAGTATGGCCTTTCATCCACAAACTGACGGCCAGAGCGAGCGGACAATCCAAACACTCGAAGATATGCTTCGTGCATGTGTTATGGATTTAGGCGGCAATTGGGATAATCATCTACCTCTAGTTGAGTTTTCCTACAATAATAGTTATCATACAAGTATACAAGCTGCACCGTTCGAAGCTCTTTATGGTCGAAAGTGTCGCTCACCGCTATGTTGGGCGGAAACAGGCGATAGTTAATTAATTGGTCCGAAACTAGTCCAAGAGACTACGGATAAAATTTTTCAGACCCGAGACCGTATCAAGACGGCTCGCGATCGACAAAAATGATACGCAGATAAAAGACGAAAACCATTATCTTTCGAGGTTGGAGACAAAGTCTTGTTGAAAGTCTCGCCTTGGAAAGGCGTAGCAAGGTTCGGTAAACGTGGAAAGCTTAACCCACGTTACATTGGACCATTTGGAATCATAGAAAAGATTGGCACTGTTGCCTACAAGTTGAAGTTACCAGATGAACTTAACAGTATGCACGACACGTTTCATGTGTCGAATCTTAAATAGAATCTAACACAAGCAACCGTTATCATTCTATTCACATTGACGACAAACTCCAATTCACTAAAGAACCTGTTGAAGTCATGGACTGTAAAGTCTAGAAATCATGGAGGAGTCGTATCAAATTATTAAATTGTACGTTGGAACTCTCAACACGGACCCGAGTATACTTGGGAACGTGAACATTAAATCAAAGCCAAATACTCTCACCTGTTCGAGTAGTCTCCTGTATTGGATGACTCAGCTTGAATTTCGGGACGAAATTCTCAATAACAGGGGGAGAATGTGACAACTGCCACTTTCTGGTAGTTTACGTACATTTAAAGCGATGATTTACATTATACAAGTATGTGTTTTGAATATTCGGACTGCATGATTACATGATATACATCTTAGAAAACTCATGGAATATTCAATTATGATGCACATGATTCATTTCATTGGGTACATTTGAAATAGTGCAAACAATTCACCGAAACAACTAGAGTGCTGACGAAAACTCCGGATCCGCAGAAAACATCTAAAATGACATCTTTAGGACTCGGATGAGAGTCCAATATCAATTATATGTTAAACCCTATATGGGAATACAAGAGTCCGGTTAATATTTTACCAATGCCCGGTAGCACTAAAAACTGTCCGAAATGCGCTAAAAGTGACCATTTCATGAATTTTCCGCAAAATTCAGCAATTGTAGTATTATTACAAGATGCAAAAATTGATGTTTAGGCACCAATTTCATATAAGAATACTTATGGAATATTAATTTTACGCATAACTGGAATCTTTCTTACAACTTCCATAAGCGCACCTTTCGACTATCTACTTACGAAACGAGCGCTATACATCGAGCCGAACTATATTTTGACACATGTAGCGAACTAGTGATCTTTATTTTAGGTCTTGTAGAGCTAGTTTATGGTCATTTCAAGTCGCGAAACATCTCGGAAAATTGTAAACCCTAAACAACTTAACACTTACATCTTTCTATATAAATTCTAAGTCTTAAAAATAACTAAGTTATTTTTACCACATGAGACCCCCCCCCCCCCCTCTTATAACCGTGAACAAGGGGTCCCACCCCCTTGTTTATGTTGGTAAAAAAAAAAAAATATCTAGATATTATTTACAAGTGGATAGGAATGGTGATTATTTTCTAAACTTAATCACTAAGTTACTAACACTTTACCATTCACTTTTACACCTTATTATTTTTTTTTTCTTTCACACACAAAAGCTCTCATCATATTCATCCATATTACCAAGAACACTAAAAACCCACTTCAATTTTAGTCTTTTATTAGATGATTAACATGGGTTTCCAAGCAACATAAGGTGATTTAAGGCTTTTGGAAGCATAAGGAAGGGTTTTTCATCCATACCAAAGTGTTCTAACATCAATATCATCATATTCTTAGTCTTAATAATCTTCCAAGATCATCCCTAGCCTAGTGCTAGAAGTAAGCTTCTATATTTTTTTTTTTATACATATTATGTTATGATTGTTATTATAATTAATAATAACCATAGATAATCATACATAATGAACAAGAAAAATACAAAGAAGCAAAGATAAAAATCATGATATAATTATGATTGTTTATATTGTGATTTAAGACTTGTGATATGCATATTTGATGTTGTTATGATGATTAGAATACAAATAAATTGTTAGAAGGTGTTTTAAAAATATGATCTAATAATCATACATGTTATGTTAAATGGTTTTTAACATAAAGGGTTATATAGATGATCATAACCATTAATCTTGTGAAAGTATGTAGGGTTGTTATGTAAAAACAAGACTTTCACAAGATTATAAATTGTAACATACAACTAAAGATTTTTATGAAAGTTGTTAAAACTAGAAATAAACTTGGTTTTTGAACTAGTTAACATATGAAAGGATCATGTTTAAAACCCTACATGATTTGCATAACATCTTAATATATTCATGTTATAAAAGTCTCATATTTTGTTGTTAAGATGTAGAGTAAATTGTTGTTGATTTAATAAAGAAAATGATATGTTTAATGAAACATGGTTAAGATAAAATACAAATGTTATATGGCCAATTTTTATAAAAACTTTATTTTATAAAATAACAACATATTTGGCTAAACCTTTACAAGATTTAAAAAGATGTAAAGAATTCTTTTTATAAAAACAAAGTTAGTTATAAATATATATTTTTAGAAAATATATATTTAGGTGATTTAACAACTTATGTGTTATGTGATTATTTGATGGTATTAGTTATATTTATCAAATGAGGAACTGGAATATAATCACACAAATAAACACATGATAAATTACAAACAAAGTCTTACAAGACTTCACATAATTACGCCTTAAAACGAGTTACGGACGATTAGAATAATCGGACACCAATTATGGTCAAAACGGACAACGGACGACTACATAAGTGAATTGCCAATCCGGGGAGTTACTACGACGTTAGACGACCTTTCGACACGAAATATAAGTATCCTTTCGATAACAAATTTTCGGATGTTTATAAACTTATAAAAGCTAGTATGTTTTTATTTAGTAACATCTATACTTAATAAATTTTTATAAAAAGGATTTTTATAAAAATGAAAGGCTTACTTATATTAATGGGCTATTTTTATAAACAAATGGGCTTAATATACTTAATAGATTTTTCTTACAAATGGGCTACTTACACATAATGGGCTTAGTTTTCTTAATGGACTTAACTTCACATTGGACTTAACATAAACTCATGGGCTAAGCCCAAACACCAAACACATGGGCCAAAGCCCAACACTATTCAAGCCCAACACTATACAAGCCCAACACTATACAAGCCCAACACTATTCAAGCCCAACACTATTCAAGCCCAACACTATACAAGCCCAGTACTATTTGAGGCCCAACACTATTGAGGCCCAACACTATTGAGGCCCAGCACTATTTGAAGCCCAGCACTATTTGAGGCCCAACACTATTGAGGCCCAACACTATTGAGGCCCAGCACTATTTGAGGCCCAACACTATTGAGGCCCAACACTATTTGAGGCCCAACACTATTTGAGGCCCAACACTATTTGAGGCCCAACACTATTCGAGGCCCAACACTATTTGAGGCCCAGCACTATTTAAGCCCAATAACTTGAAAACATGGGCTTGGCCCAATGATACTATTATTGGAAACACAACTATACAAGTGATACATACAAGACACGAGATTCAGCGGACGAGATCCGACTATACAACTCATACATCGAATACACAGTTAGCGAACATTTGAACAACTCATACATCGAATACACAGTTAGCGAACATTTGAACAACTCATACATCGAATACACAGTTATCGAACATTTGAACAACTCATACATCGAATACACAGTTATCGAACATTTGAACAACTCATACATCGAATACACAATTATCGAACATTTGAACAACTCATACATCGAATACCCAGTTAACGAACAGTAAAGACATACAAGTCTTACATATACTCAAGACACAAGACTTGTACTCAAGTTCTTTTCAAAGACCGAAGTGTCTAACAAAAATAAGAACGTTTGTAGGTCGCCACGCTATTCAGGACGACCGCACGTGAGATCTTATTTACATCTATTTTCAGGACGCAATACTGTGAGTTCATGTTCCCCTATTCATTTAAATGTTTTACAACTTTACAACTATCGGGGAGGATACATGTTAAATCGTATGTTAAAGTTAGGTAATGAAACACCATAGATCATGTGAGAATTAGGGCCTTACTATAAGCACCATTAATCCAGTTTGGACCAAGGAACAAAGGCTTAGATCTAATGGGTTTTGGCGAGCCCCACTCTTGGTCATGGACCCCTACGGAAGAGTGCGTTTGTGTCCCAGTCGATAGGAATCGGCATAAAATCGTCTAGGGTTGGTTTGCTTCCTAATTCGTCACACATATTAATGTCCTCGCGAAACATTAATGATCAACGATTTCATTGACGCTTTACATACTACATCATACATACAAATACATTTTATACAATTCACATGTTGTGGATACAGTTTATACATCATACATACAGATACATTTTATACAATTCACATGTTGTGGATACAGTTTATACAACTCACATTTTTCAGATACATCTCATACAACTAAACTGCATGAACTCGCTCAACTTTTGTTGATGTTTTCAAACTTAACATGTATTTCAGGAAATTAGTGGACCTGGCAGACATTTCAGTCAAGGAAAACAAGTATCAATACTCCATGCCAACTATTGAAGGGTTTGCCTGTTATATACCGCCTCTTTGCGGTGATATAGTGGTCAAAGTCTTGACATTTTAAGACTTACATTTTGATGTATAAAACGATGACAACTTATTTTCATTTGATGGTTTGTAACCAATACATTCAACTTATGTTGCATTTTTTTGGGAAACACATATGTAATGGCAATGGCAACGGAGTATGTTTTATTCATATAGTTTGTTCATGTACATCGATATTTATGCAATGAAAACCATACAGATCACACCTTGCGTTTCCGCTACGAGCGGGTGTGACAATTAGGAACTTGTGGTTGTGGTTAAATCTGCTGAAAACAGGCTGTTTAAACATTGCACCTGGTCAGAAGACCCCATACGCATCGTATGGTATAAACACCATACGCATCGTATGGTATAAGTTTGGCAGAATTACAGTTTTGGTCCCTGAACTGTATTTAGGCCATTTTTGACACGTTTAAGGCCCGTTAACCCCATTTCAAAGCTCTAAAATGAAGTTAAAGTATAGGGAACTTAAAACATGCTCAAAAATATCTCGGATGTCGGTTCGTTTGGCCGTACGGTCGCGATGTTCGGTTAATTACGACGGAATACGCATAAGCGCGAAAAACGATCCAAATGACGCGACGAATGGATTTTTCTTATGGCGAACACTAAAACATAATATAGTCATGTTCACATAAATTTTTGGATGTCCGGAAGTATTCAGAACGCAAGTTATGCTCGAAAATGCAAACTTGTGCACTTTTTGACACTTTTAGTCCCTGAATGACACCAAAGTTTATTTTAGCATACCGAACACCTCAAAGCCTATTTCTAAGCTATGTAAAGGATATTTATGGTATGTTTAACTTATGGTCATGTTCCGGAATGTCTGTTACAGTTCAAATTGGCATACTTTCGCAGTTTGTCAACTTTAGTCCCTGTAAGCGACATAACTTTGATTTCACCACACCAAACCTTCCAAAACTTATTTCTAAGTTATGTAAAGGTTATTTAAGGTATGTTTAGCCTATTTCACTATTCCGGAGTGTTCGTTGGATTAAACTGGTTATATCTACTCATCAGAGCGCGTATAACCCTCTAGAAAGCGATTTAAAGCTTGAAATTGAACAAGAATTGATATGTGTAAATGATACACATATTTTTACAAATCCCAAGTACGAAATATAATATTTCATTGGTTTGGTATTTGTTTGATGGCCGTGGAGGCACAGGTGTTACATCACATGTTTATCAAAGCTATTTTATCCTTATAAAATTAAAATGCAGCGGAAATAATTATTTAAAACATGTTTACTTTCAAGATATAAAACTCATTTTCTGTGTAAAACCCAATCCCGGATCCATATACGAAAATGCATGCTATCAAATATTTAAACCACAACCATAGGGTGTTTAGAATACTACCTTCCAATGAGTAATGGATATGAAGAAGATGATGCTTCTTGAATGGTTGCCTTCAAGTGTAGAAGACCTCAAGCTTGTATACCCCAAGCCTTCCAACAAACACCTTAGTTTTAGCTAGGATTTGAACACTTGTGAACTCACTAAAACTTCCTTCTTGGAGCCAACCCTTGGCCGAAAATTCCACTAGGGAATATGAGAGTTCTTGGCACTTGAATTACAAACTTGAAAACCTCTTGAACCAACACTTGTTGGCCGAAATTTAGAGAAGAAATTCTCTAGTTTTTCTTTCAAGTTCATAAGTCTTGCACATTCTTGCATTTGACATCTAAGTATTTATAGAACCATGAGAGAGAATCGCCACCCACCTTGACCAATCATGTGCCAACTTACACATGCAAGTACATGAAACCCCATTGGACCAATATGGTCTTGGTTAGACCACCTAATCAACTCTTCTCTAGCTTATGACAACTGCATGTATTGTGATTGGATCAAAATGTTTGGGAAGAACACCAGGGGGGGCACTTTATTTTTTATAAAAAAAATTCAATTTCTTTTATAAAATAATTTAAGTCTTGATTAATTTTATAACTTTTATAAAATTATAACATCTCATGTTATAAGACTTATATAACTTTTATTATGTTATTTAACCCATTAAATAACAAGATAAAATATTCTCTCAAAATAAATTATCTATATAATTTATTAATTTGTCAAGTGCAATTATTTAGAAAACCAATTTCTAAATATTCTAAGTGTTAATATTTATTTGTTTGATCATATCATAAATAAATGTTGTAAGTGTTTGTCTAGCTTGTATTTGGGTATGACTCGACTTGGATCATAACGTACTAGCCACATCAATTTAATATGTGCCTTGGGCATACAGAGTCCAACAATCTCCCACTTACACAAGATACATAGAAGATTGATGCAAGCAGTAAATGACGCCTAACTAAGGTTTACTACCCCCAATACGTATGACTGTATTTGCCATTCAATAACATCATCCGCTTCAAGTCCCTTACTTGAACATGATTTAGGTGAATCTATCATTTATCCTTTCGTTACAGGTGTCATGTCAAATCCAGAGACATAGAGTGATCACTCTCTGTTGATTTAACTTTAGCAGGCCTTAGACATCTTACTCTCAACGAATAAGAGGAACAAATCCCATCTTGACTACATACGTCTCTCACAATCACCTTGTACCACACCTGAGCTTAGCCTTATGTACTGTCATATTACTAACAGCGAAGGAAAAAGTCAAGGTACAATATTTGGTGAATATCAAGACCCAATATGTATCTCAGGTCTGAGGATACTATGATATTCTCCTTTACTCAAATTTACTTATGATCAATCACAAATGATTCCATGCAGTAATATTTGAGAGCGAGTCAGTCCAATATTTGTATCCCACAAATAATCCAAGTTCATAATAGTCTTACATTCATATTTGTTCCCACAAGTATGATCGACTACGGACATTTAGAATAAGTAACTTATTCACGGATTTAAACATGCTAAAATGGAACATAACTCAACATATCATAAAGAGTTATAATAACAGTTGTTCCAATATCCAAATAAAAAATAGATCAAATCCAATCACTAGAATATCGAAGTCCTAAGGCACAAGTATGACCCTTTCATGCTTTGCCCGTTCAAGGAGCTTCATGAGTGGATCCGCAATATTTTGATCAGTGTGAACTTTGCGAATACATATTTTTCCCTTTTTCAACTTCATCCCTTATGTAGTTGAAACTCCGCTTAATGTGCCCAGTCTTTTGATGTGCACGAGGTTCCTTGATTGAGCAATCGCATCATCGTTATCACAAAGATCTCTAGGGTCCTGAATGGTAGGGACTACCCTTAGATCGGCAATAATTCAAGTGGTAGATCCATATGAATTATCTCGATCAATGAAGCGGCGATGTATTCTGATTCTGTAGTGGACAATGCTACCCTGATTGCGATCGAGAATCATCTCAATCAGTTTGGAAACTCGCATCCATGTAACCCTTTACAACGATTTCTTATTCACCAAATCCATATATTAGATCTTTATTCCAAAATATAGGCAACTTCACCAAGATCCTTAATGGAAAAACAACTTTCAAGCCAGGTTTTTACACCTTCCATGGTTGGAATGTCATTTTCAAATAGTAGAATGTCATCGACATTTAATACTAAGAAAGTAATAATGCTCCCACTAGCCTTCTTATACACACAAGCTTCATCACCGTTCTTGATGAATCCATATTCCCTAATCTCTTCATCAAAACGGTGATTCCAACTTCTAGATGCTTGTTTCAATACATAGATTGATTTATTTAACTTTCATACTTTGTTAGGATGTTTTGGATCGACAAAACTTTCAGGCTGAACCATATAGACATCTTCCTCAAGATATCTATTAAGGAAAGCCGTTTTGACATCCATTTTCCAAATCTCATAATCATATTATGCAGGTATGGGAAATAATATCCTAATTGACTTTAGCTCGCCATAGGCGAGAAGGTCTCATCATAATCAACCCCTTAATTTTGATTGAAACCTTTTGCTACAAGTCTCTCTTTATAAGTATCCAAGTTACCATGCACATCTGTTTTCTTCCTGAGAACCCACTTACTTTCAACTACTTTGGAGTTAAGAGATTGCACAACCAATTCCCATGCTTGGTTGTTATACATGGATTGCATCTCTACGTTCATGGCTTCAAGCCTTTTGTCACAATCGGATTTTGACATTGGATCATGGTATGTGGTTGGTTCATCCGAATCTACCACGTAGCATCCATCCATGAAAAATCCATATCTTTCAGGTGGACTACTAATTCTACCAGATCTATGAACGTTTTATGTGTATTAATCAACCATTTGATCGTTTTCAACAACCTCTTGTTGATTGCTAGTTTTAACCAAATGTGTATCGGCTTGTGGTTCTTGATCTTCATCAAGTTCCATTGTTCTACTAATTCCTTCCACAAGGAACTTAGCTTCCATGAACTCAGCCTTTCGAGCAACAAATACCTTTTGCTCTGTTGGATCGTAGAATTAATATCCTATACCATCTTTAGGATATCCTACGAAGATACACTTAGTGGATCGGACTTTCAATTTATTTGAGGTGTATAGCTTAACATAAGCTTTACAACCCATACTTTTAAATATGATAATGATGGAGCCCTTCCATGTCATATTTCAAAAGGTGTCTTATCCACTTTCTTGGCTTGGGCCATATTTAATATACGAGCCACAGAGAGCAAAGCGTAACCCTAAAGTGATAGAGATAATGCGCTCCTAGCCATCGTAGATCGAACCATATCTAATAGAGTTCGACTCCTCCTCTATCGAAACGAAGAACTTTAAAAGAGTTGATTTTGTACTTCACCTTTTGAAGATTCTGAACGTTTCAAAACTTCTTCTTTGTGTCTTAGCAAGTACACATAACCATAACTACTATAGTTGTCGGTAAAAGTAATGAAGTATCTTTCACCATTCCTAGTCATTGGCTTAAAAGGATCACATACATCCAAATGTATGATACCTAATAAATCTTTTGCCCTTTCCCACTAAAGGGTTTCTTAGTCATTTTACCTTGTAAATAAGATTCGCATGTATCAAATGAACCAGTTTCATTTGTTTCCAAAAGACAATTCTTTCGAAGTGTTTACATGCGACATCTGTTTATATGACCAAGGCTATAATGCCAAAGATAGGTCTTACTCAAATCCATTTTGAGTTGCTTGGTGATTGCTTGGTACATTTAACTATCAAATGGTATATTATCATGAACCAATTCATAAATACCATTTGAAGGCATAGTTTTTTTTTTTTTTTTTGGGTAAAGGGTTACCCCGGTAAAATTTTATATCATCAACCAATAAAAAACAAGTGAGGAAAAAATAGTCCCCAATTCTCTAGCATGACATGCCATCCTAGAGTTAACAAGCAACAATGCACAACCAAAACTAGTTCATACTAAGACACTCGGTCACTAAACTCAAAACAAGTTATAAAATTAGCCGAGATCATCATCAGCAACCACCAGCCCACGAGGCAAACTCCTATCCCGCAAAATCCCTTCAATCTGAGTCGTTCTTTTAAACCTCATGGTATGAAGTTTTAATCGAACAGTAGATAACACCATCTCAATAAGCTGATCCGAGGTTCTCTTTTTATTAGAAAAGAGTCTTCTATTTCGTTCCTGCCACACAAAGTAAGCCGAAGCCCCAACAATAAGTTTTGCAATAATATGTTGAGCCTTCGTAGATGTCGCCACCTGATCCAAGAAAGCAAAGATAGCAGCCCAATTCGCTTGAATATGGCCCATACCCGCTTTAACTTTAACACCATTCCATACTTGAGAAGCATATCCGCACTCAAAGAACAAATGCTCATGAGAGTCCGGACCTAAAACACAAAGCGAGCAACACAATAAGTTAAAGTTAGTGTTACCCGTGGAACACCATTTACTCATAACATCCTGTGTTTTTAGTTTCTTATTCACAAAAAGCCACATGAAGAACGAGTGCCTTGGAATCGACTGCTTGAACCACACCATATTATCCCATGACACCTCGTTTTGATGAATTCGAATATCTTCCCACACCATTGAAACACAATAATCAGCCATTTTACCTGACCTAGTTTTCCACATTAACCGATCCTGGGTAGACAAGTTTAAAACAATACTTTTCATGTTATTAAGAACCGGAAACCGCTGAACCCAATTAGTCGGCCATCTCCACCCCCTTGATCCCACACTTCCGCCACAGTCGTAGTTAGAGAAATCCCGCGTTAGCAATAAACCTCGGAGTTATAAACGATTTTAACGGGCATACGTCATCCCATCTATCAAACCAAGCTGAGGTTCTAGTTCCATCACCTATCTTGGTCCATATGTGTTGTTGAATAAGCGGCCGCATACCTAATAATTTCTTCCATGTCCAAGATGTATTATTACGTAAAGGAACATCCCAAAAACTCCTATTCCGTAAACGATACGAGTGCATCCATTTTACCCACAAAGACTCTCTCAAAGATAAAAGACTCCAAACATGAGCTATCATCAACGAAATATTCATATCCTGCACCCTACGAACACCCAAACCACCCTCCTGCTTCGGCAGACATACATGGCTCCATTTAACCTTCGCTTTCCCTTGAATATTGTTCCCTTGCGCCCAAAGAAATCTCCTCATCTTTCCCTCAAGATCAATAATAACCTGTTTTGGTAATATGAAGACCGAGGCCCAGAAGATATGCATGGAAGACATAACTGATTGAACAAGTTGTAATCTTCCCGCAAATGATAACGATTTCGTCTTCCAATTCGTGATCCTAGACTCCAAGGTTTCCACCAACTTTTTACAGTCATTACTACTCAACCGCGAAGTGATTAGAGGGACACCCAAATAACGAACAGGCAATACCCCTTCATCAAAAGAAATAATATCTCTAATACGGACCTTAACTGCATTTGCCACATTTCCAAAGAAGACTGTACTCTTATTAATACTCGGAACCAAGCCAGACATGCTCTTGAAATCATTAATAGAATCAATGATGACTTTAGCTGATTTGTGATCCCCACGAGAAAATAGAAACAAGTCATCTGCAAAGCACAAGTTTATAATTCTTTGTTTCTCACATTTATGATGAAATCTGAAATCATTCGACAAGGACACCTGTTTTTGCAAGATCAGAGTTAACACTTCCATAACTAACGTGAATAAGTACGGAGACATTGGATCACCTTGTCTTAACCCACGTTTCCCTTTAAAATACCCATACAGATTCCCATTAATTGCAATAGAAAACGATGTAGAGGTAACGCATGCCATAATCCATTTCACCATTTTCCAATGGAATCGAAATCCCATTTGAAGGCATAGCTTTAAAGTAGAACATGTCATTTATCGAAACATAAATGTCATTGTTTACAAACTTTAAATTAAAACCATATTGTCTTAAAAGGGAAACTTGAATAATGTTCCTAGTCAAACTAAGACATTTTAAAACAATTTCCAAACCATTTGGAAGTTTCAAAACATAGTCTCTTTTCTTGTAATGTTTATTTCTTTTGAACCTTTTGCAACGAATTGCAAACATGAGTTCCTCATCCGGTATCTAATACCCATGTGTTAGAAGAAATAACATTAAGGTCAATATGTATCATTAAGATTGTACCTGAGGTTTGCCTAGCATCCCTCTTGTTTTTCAACTCTTTGAGATAGGTTGGACAATTCCTATTTAAATGCCCTATCTCACCACACTCAAAGCATGGATCGTTTATGGAAACCTTTGCCTTCTTCTCTTTTGGTTTTGGTGGTTTCGCTTTAGTCTTTCTAATCATTTCCCTTTAAATTACCCGTTTCCATTTTCAACATTTGCTTTGATGTCGGGGTGATGCCCTTTCTAGTTGCCACCCTCATTGATCGTTAGAATGGATAAAACCCTTTTATCCATATTGAGCCTTTCGAGGCGATCAATGTGTCATTTCATTTTAAAGACATAAGATGAGTCCGATTGGGTTTCGTCCATTCGACATGCATGAAGCGCTCGAACCGTTTCGAAGCGTTTTACCCTTAGGAACATTTCCTACAATTGGGTAATCATGTCGTATGCTCATGATGTTCAAAACCTTTTGAATTTCGGGAATCATAATTCCTAACATGAGGCAAGAGGCTGCGTAGTATCCTCGATATACTTAATCCAATCGTCATAGGCATCCTTATCTTCCATAAGAGGTTCATCGGGATTTAGAATCGTTTTCAATGATAGGTTACGGACGGTTTGGGTAATATTGTTAGCGGCCATCTACAAAATTTTACAACGTTCAATTTTAGTATTTTCGATATTATTATATTTTAATCATTAATACCCTTTTGTATCTTATAGACAATTAATAATTAAAATCTAGAATCCAACGTTACATTTAAATATTGGTTAGGTGACCTTTATCCCATTATTTAAATTAACAAGGTAGTCAACGTTTGACGATTGCAACCCTTTGCAACTTCTAGCCATATGAGATCAGTTAAACATCTTTATGTTTAGTTGGCATGTTTAATCTCATCAACACCTTTTGTACCCCATGCTTCGGTGACCCTAAGTTCATGGTTTCCAAATCAAGTCGTCCAACTTACACACACATGTGAGTTTATACACATAAGTGGTTAGGTGACCTTTATCCCACAAACATGGTAAACCCACCTCGAATATACAAGTTCCCTCAAATGTGGTTAGGTGACCTTTATCCCACAAAAGAGTTCCCAAGTGATTCGAGTGTTGTATAAAAGGATGGTGTTTGACTTGTTTTATAAAAGGGATTTTGAGTTTTCAAAAATTCTAGTTTAGAAAACTTTATGTACCATACATTTGCATGCATTCAAATCCTTGGTACTTTTGTGAAAACAAAATTTTAAGGTTCTTTTTAATAAAACCCATTTTATTATAAAATCATTAATTTTAATAACCTTTTATTAACCATTTTTAATGATCTTTGAAGAACCAATTTTAAGCTTGTTGTTGATTATTAGTTTGTTAAGCATGCATATCCAAATATCATCCAAACAATAAAATAAGCAACCACACAAGCATAACATTCTTAACAATAGGTGCATAACCATAGCCAACTATTTTGACCACACTTGTTAGCCGAAACAAGTGTGCCAAAAGGTCCTTCCTAAAGGGTGAAAAATGACACAAATGATGTATCGTTGAACTCCCACTTGATCCCGCATCCAAATGCTTCAAGTCTTCTTCTTGTGTTGTGATTTATTCACATTTTTTGAGCTTCCAAAATGTCCTTTAATTCAGCTCCAAACTCCTTTGGACTTCAAAAATGTGTTTTGGTTATCGGGCTAAAATCCCGTTAAGAACTATGAAGTCCTTTAGGCCCGAAATTAGCCAAAACCAAAACCGCATTTTTGTGTGCATCTTCTTTTACAAAAAAATATCTTAATACATTTTTCTAGTAAAATAAAATGCACCTAATCTATTTATTTTACATACCAAATGAAAATAAATAAATTACATAACTTTACAAATGGAAGAACAAAGATAAATAATTATTATTACAACCCTTTCAAATAATTAAATACAAATCACAAACACAAATATTCAACATATTCACACAAGGTCATGGCTAGGTTATGAACACCAAAAAATATATATCTCCACATATATAAAATTCAAAAAGGAAAATGGTTTCCTTTTTACAACCTACTTTTCGGTCAAGAATGAAAAAACCGAAAAAGTGGGTTTTTGTCCAAACAAACAAATCATCCAAATGACATAATTTTTCAAGATACTTTTATGCATGTATTAAAATAATCTTGAAAAACAAAAGGATAACCATATATAAAATTTCGTCCATAGGGTTTTAACCAAACCCGAAACCCGAAAATTTCATATCCTATGAAGCATGCACTCATATAAGCGGCTCTGATACCACTGTTGGGTTTTTCACATGTTTATCAAAGCTATTTTATCCTTATAAAATTAAAATGAAGCGGAAATAATTATTTAAAACATGTTTACTTTCAAGATATAAAACTCATTTTCTATGTAAAACCCAATCCCGGATCCATATACGAAAATGCATGCTATCAAATATTTATACCACAACCATAGGGTGTTTAGAATACTACCTTCCAATGAGTAATGGATATGAAGAAGATGATGCTTCTTGAATGGTTGCCTTCAAGTGTAGAAGACCTCAAGCTTGTATACCCCAAGCCTTCCAACAAACACCTTAGTTTTAGCTAGGATTTGAACACTTGTGAACTCACTAAAACTTCCTTCTTGGAGCCAACCCTTGGCCGAAAATTCCACTAGGGAATATGAGAGTTCTTGGCACTTGAATTACAAACTTGAAAACCTCTTGAACCAACACTTGTTGGCCGAAATTTAGAGAAGAAATTCTCTAGTTTTTCTTTCAAGTTCATAAGTCTTGCACATTCTTGCATTTGACATCTAAGTATTTATAGAACCATGAGAGAGAATTGCCACCCACCTTGACCAATCATGTGCCAACTTACACATGCAAGTACATGAAACCCCATTGGACCAAAATGGTCTTGGTTAGACCACCTAATCAACTCTTCTCTAGCTTATGACAATTGCATGTATTGTGATTGGATCAAAATGTTTGGGAAGAACACCAAGGGGGGGGGGGGCACTTTATTTTTTATAAAAAAATTCAATTTCTTTTATAAAATAATTTAAGTCTTGATTAATTTTATAACTTTTATAAAATTATAACATCTCATGTTATAAGACTTATATAACTTTTATTATGTTATTTAACCCATTAAATAACAAGATAAAATATTTTCTCAAAATAAATTATCCATATAATTTATTAGTTTGTCAAGTGCAATTATTTAGAAAACCAATTTCTAAATATTCTAAGTGTTAATATTTATTTGTTTGATCATATCATAAATAAATGTTGTAAGTGTTTGTCTAGCTTGTATTTGGGTATGACTCGACTTGGATCATAACGTACTAGCCACATCAATTTAATATGTGCCTTGGGCATACAGAGTCCAACACTTATAGGTGAGCATGTCTTCAATGATACATTAATATGATCCGTTCACTTTGATTAGTCACCATCTCATTTGTTTGCCTTAGGTAACAAACAAATGATCGCAAATTCTTATGCATTGCCATCTTGTATTGTTTATCCGATGACATTTCACTTGTTTTTTTTCCTATGTCTCTCATTTTCTTCTAGAATGTCACTTCATCGCGATGACGCCCAGATATCCGAACAGACAGCCAAATTTGCCCAGCGGATAGGCGAAGTAGTCCTGAAGACTGTCGAATTAGCTACTACCATGTATCGTCTCTAGAATGAAGCCACTCAAAAATCACCAAAGGAGACGGAAGCCAAGCCTTCACCAAAACCAAAGAAACGTAAAGCTTCAAAGAATCCCGCAGCGGTTACACCAAAACAGGCAAGACCTAGCCAAGTGACAGCACCACCAGCCAAGAAACCAATCAAGGAATCAAAGACCATGGATGAACGATCCCCTAAGAAGTCAAAGAAGCGAAAGGCTTCTCAGAACTTCGCCATGGTCGCTCACAATGGTAAAGCCGTCTCCAACCAACCAGCTCAACCCCCTGCTAGGAAGCCATACAACGGAACTGCACCCTTGTGCAACCAATGTACCCTACATCATCACCCTAGTGTGAAGTGCCGCAAATGCCAAATTTGTGGACTTAAAGGTCATACAGCAAAAGTTTGCCGAGCTGCAGTTGCTCCAAAGCAAGTTGGCGACTCTGCTCAAGCTCGCTTTCCGCCTGGATCGTGCTACAACTGTGGCGAGACAAGCCATTTCAGGAACAAATGCCCAAAGCTTGCTAATGCAAATCCAACCCTTGGATGAGCATTTGGCTGAACAAAGGATGTTGCTGTCTTATGCCTTGGTTTCTTTTGTTTTCGTGTATTGTGAAACAATATGTCTCGTTCATAAATAAAAGTTGTTGTTCGCAATTCTGATATACAAGTATAATCACATGTGTTTATGGCATTTCCCTATAATACCTGTATTAAGGAACTATGTTCCTTACAAACTACTCTTGTGAGTCTCTCTTTCAAATGATCACTCATGATTCCCTCGAAAATTTTAAGTACTCGTTTCACTCTAAGAAACAAAGTACAGAAAATAAAGTGACATTATGAGTAATCATGCTTCTGCACATCAGTACCTTTGAATCCTTGGTTAGATAACTAAGGGTATTTTCAAAACTCATACCCATTACGTTTTGATTTTTCAACATACACAGTACAAGTATTTCAAAAACAATCTTCATGATCTCAAAACATTTCATATAGTTTGAAAACAAATTTTTTTTAAAAATACATTGTCTATGTTATTTCAAAAACATTGGCTATGTTTTCAAAAACAACCTTCATAATTTCAAAATGTCTCATATAGCCTGAGAACAATATTAATACAATATATTTTCTTATTAAGTGCATGATTTCAAAAGCATCATTCATGTTTCCCAAAAACCTTATACATAATTTCAAAATTCATCTAGCATGATTTTAAAACATTTTTATAAATATACTTAACTAGTACACCTACTTTATGATTTCAAATGTATTATATATAAGGTTTCAAAAACATTGAACACATTTTTTTTAAGAACCCCATGCATAGTTTTCAAAAATATTTTCCTCATACATTGACTTAGCCTTCAAATTCCGCTTCATATGTCGCCTTGACATAGCTAGCATCTCAACTTCATAAGCATTTTACTTCATGTTTTGATTTAAGCACGTCCAATGCAAGGTTTCAAAACATCTTCAACTTCTAAAATCCATATGGGATCTTTTTATCTTCACATTTAGACCCTTGTGGATGATTATCATTCAAATCAGAGTCCTTGATTGGATTCCTTATGTACCTAAATTCGAACACTTCGGTTCCTTATAATCGAAATTGAATTTTTCTTTTAAAAATCTTTCTATCTTTATAGTTAGATTCTTGATAATGTTTAAAGTACCAAATGAAATCCACGAGATGGATTCCTAGTGTGCTTTAAATACATGCACTCTGTTAGCAAAACAAATTAACAAATTAAAGATCTAGATAAACAATCTTTGTGGTTATATGACTATGTGTTTATGCATCTTGTGTTTTCTTTTATGCATTTTGGGTTTTTGTATACTCTGGATATTCGTTATCCAAATCCTCGTAGAATTTTCATATCTTCATATGAGGGATTCGTAGTAGGATATTCAAAAAGGTACTACCTTAATTCCTTAATGGGCTACTATGTAATAGTTAAGACCCTTGGATTATATAGTACCACTCCATGATTCATAAGAGACCCTTTAGTGGTCTAGTAAAAAAGATTGATTCACAATTTGGTTAAAGAACGACATCTAGTGATGTAGCTGAACAGACTCCTTGACAGTCTATTTAGATCATTTATTGATTTAATTAAAAGGACTCTATGGCGGTCTAGTCACACTCATCACAGGATTGTTCATTTGGTTTCCCCTACACATTATAAAATAGACTGTGTGAACTGTGCAAGGAATTGTCTAATTATGGACGCGTACATAATTATGAGAGTCAGTGCACGGTAACCACAGTAAGATTTATTATGTGTAAGAACCGATAGTGACAACAATAACAAAATGAGAACGATGAAATGGAGGTACGGTGGACGCACCAATGACGCTTCATATACTTGTATATAAGTATCCTTCTTACATTGCAAGCATGATGTTATTAAAGTTACTAGAAGTTCAGAACCCTAACCAATGTTGTTCGATCTTTTCAACTTCATGTTTTCAAACTCACACAAGTTTCCTCTAGATAAAATTTCGGGACGAAATTTCCTAAAGTAGGGGAGACTGTGACACCCGGGTCACCGCGATCATCAAACAAATACCAAACCAATGAAATATTGTATTTCATACTTGGGATTTGTAAAAATATGTGTACCATTTGCACATATCAATTTTTGTTAAATTTCAAACTCTAAATCACTTTCTGGAAGGTTATACGCGCACTGACGCGTAAATATAACCAGTTTAATGCAACAAACACTCTGGAATAGTGACATAGGCTTAACATACCTTAAATAACCTTTACATAACTTAGAAATAAGTTTTGAAGGCTTTGGTATGGCAAAATCATGTTAATACGCTTACAGGGACTAAAGTTGACAAACTGTGAAAGTATGCCAATTTGAACTGTAACGAACATTCCGGAACATGACCATAAGTTAAACACACCTTAAATATCCTTTACCTAGCTTAGAAATAAGCTTTGAGGGGTTCGGTGTGCTAAAATATACTTTTGGGTCATTCAGGGACTAAAAGTGTCAAAAAGTGCACAAGTTTGCATTTTCGCGCATAACTTACGTTCTGAATACATCCGGACATCCAAAAATTTATGTAAGCACTAAAATATTTTATTTTAGTGTTTGGCATAAGAAAAATTCATTCGTTGCGTCATTTGGATCGTTTTTCGCGCTTATGCGCATTCCGTCGTAATTAAGCGAACAACGCGTTCGTACGACCAAACGAACCAACATCCGACATATTTTTGAGCATGTTTCATGTCCACAATGTGTAGTGTAATCCGAACCTGTTAATGTCTAACACCTCTATCTGCTCCACACACTCCTTGAAATCCCTCATAGCCGTAGTAACACTTGAAGTTTCAGTTGATGATATCCTGAGCGTAAATCGATCTTAGAAAAGAATCGAGCTCCTTGAAGTTGATCGAACAGGTCATCGATTCTCGGTAGTGGGTACCGATTCTTAATCGTAACCTTGTTCAATTCTCGGTAATCAATGCACATACGCATCGATCCGTCTTTCTTCTTAACAAAAAACACCGGTGCTCCCCACGGTGATGAACTTGGTTGTATAAAACCTTTGTCAAGAAGTTCGTCCAATTGTTTCTTCAGTTCCTGCATCTCCGTTGGTGCTAATCGATATGGTGCTTTGGCAATCGGTGTCGTCCCTGGTATTAGGTGAATTCTAAATTCAACCTCTCTATCAGGCGGTAATCCAGGTAACTCTTCCGGAAAGACGTCTGAAAATTTGGATATCACAGGAATATCTTTTAGTTCTTTTCCTTTAGTACGAATGATTACGGAAATCATATATACTACTCCTCCTTTCCTTTCATAACTTGCGGCTTTCATTACAGAGATGAACTTTGTCGATCTGGTTGGCTTATCTCCTTTAATTGTGATCTTTTCACCTGTTGATGTACTTACTTGTACTGTCTTTTGATCACATAAAATACTAGCACGATTGGCTACCAACCAATCCATTCCTAATACACCATTGAATCCGACTAGATTCATTGGATAAAGGTTAGCAAAGAAATGATAGTTTAGGATTTCTCTTCTTGCTCCCTGCAAGATTTCACTTATCTTAATGGATTCTCTGTTTGCTGTCTCTACCAGACAATCTTGTTGAAATTTGGCTAAGGGTTGGTCGAGAAGTTTGTAGAAAGAAGTATTAATAAAACATTGGTTTGCACCAGAGTCAAATAATACTTTGGCAAATATATTATTAACTAAGAACGTACCGGCAATCACATCCGGAATCATCTTGGCTTCCTCAGCTGTCAGAACAAACGCTCTGGCAATTTTCTTAGGTGCTTCAGTTGTCTTAGCCTTGTTGGTTGTTGCTAGAGCTAGTTTCGGATAGTTCGGTTTGATGTGAGCAGCCTCTCCACAATTGTAGCATATTCTGGCATTAGCCGTTCTCCTACAATATTCTTCCTTATGTCCTGGGTATTTGCAAAAGTTGCAGGACACAACACACTTTCCTAAGTGCTTCTTTTTACAAAACTTGCAGTAGGGTGCAGAAGAACCTGTTCCTTTTCCACGGTAGGAATTACCAAAACAAAATTCCTGGGTAAGCTTTTGAGCTAGGTTCTTTCTCTGGTTTTCTGTGACACCTGGGTCACTGCGACCATCAAACAAATACCAAACCAATGAAATATTGTATTTCATACTTGGGATTTGTAAAAATATGTGTACCATTTGCACATATCAATTTTTGTTCAATTTCAAACTCTAAATCACTTTCTGGAAGGTTATACGCGCACTGACGCGTAAATATAACCAGTTTAATGCAACAAACACTCCGGAATAGTGACATAGGCTTAACATACCTTAAATAACCTTTACATAACTTATTATTTTTTTTTTGGGTAAAGGGTTACCCCGGTTAAATTTTATATCACACAACCATAAAAACAAGTGAGGGCCAAACATGAACCCCAGTTCTCAAACATGACATACCACATTTGAGTTAACAAGCAACAAAGCAAAACAACAAAAACTAGTCACAGCGGACTGAACTATGACAAAGGACCCGACAAACCACCCTTAGCCGCAATCATCATCGTCTATCAACAACCCACGAGGTAAGCTCCATGACTGTAAGACTCTCATCGCTTGGACTGATCGTTTGAACTTCATGGAGTGCAACTTCATCCGGACCGTGTTTAGAATCACCTCTACTAGCTGGCTCGCACTCCTCTTCTTACTAGAGAATAACCTTTGATTTTGCTCTTGCCATACAAAATAGACCGCCGCACCAACCACTAAACGTCCAACAATATGAATAACCTTCTTCGAATCCACATGTTGAAGTAAGTGATTATATATCGCGTCCCAAGTAGAGTCAATACTTCCCATATCCACTAGATCTCGCACACCATGCCATACGCAACAAGCATAAGAACACTCAAAGAAAAGATGTTCATGAGAATCTGGCCCAGACGTACATAAGGAACAGCACATCAGATTAAAATTCATATTCCCCGAAGAACACCATTTCCTCATAACATCCTGTGTCTTTAATTTCTTTTTTATAAGAAGCCACAAGACAAACGAATGCCGCGGAATAGCTTGAGAGAACCACACAATATTAGCCCAAGGAACCACACTTTGACTAATCCGAATCTCCTCCCATACCATGGAAGTCCCATAGTCTACAATTGAACCCAGCCTAGATCTCCACACAACCCTATCCTGCACATTAGGCTTCAAGTGAATGGCCCTCATGTTATGTAATTCCGGAAATCGCTGAACCCAAACATTCGGCCACCTCCAACCTCCAAATTCCCACAACTCAGCAACCTTAGTTTGCATACCAAACCCAGCGTTAGCTATCATCCTAGGGGTCAGAAAGGAACTCAACGGACAGGCATCATCCCAGATATCAAACCATGCAAAAGTTTTATGACCATCCCCAATTTCCATCCATATATGTTTACGAATAATAGGGCGAAGTTGCAACATTTTTCTCCAGCTCCAAGCGACATTATTTCTGACCGGAACATCCCAGAAGCTCCTATCACGAAGATGATACAAATGTATCCATTTCACCCACAGGGATTTTCTATATGTTAGGATACTCCAAATATGCGAGATCATGAGGGCATTATTCATATCCAAAACTCTACGAATACCCAACCCTCCTTCCTGTTTCGGAAAACACAAGTTACTCCACTTAACTTTAGCTTTACCTTTAATACTATTTCCTTGAGCCCATAGAAAACGTCTCATCTTTTCCTCTAACTCCATAATAACACGCTTTAGTAAGATAAAAACCGACGCCCAATAAACATGCATAGAGGATAACACTGACCGGATTAGCTGGAGTCGCCCTGCAAATGACAAACTCTTCACTTTCCAATCTGTTATCTTTGCTTCCATATTCTCCACAATCCGCTTGCAATCTCCATAAACTAGTCTGGTTGTAATTAGCGGAACCCCTAAATATCGAACTGGTAAGGTACCCTCCTCAAAAGGCATGAAGCTTCGGATAAGGCCCTTCACACTATTCGATACATTCGCAAAGTAAACGGTGCTTTTAGTCATGCTTGGAACCAACCCCGACATCCTCTTGAACAAGTTTAAAGAATCCATAATGACCTTAGCCGAATTCTTATCCCCTCTCGCAAACATAAACAAGTCATCAGCAAAACACAAATTTATAATCCTTTGCTTCTCACATTTATTATGAAATCTGAATTCCAAAGACAAATCAACTTGTTTTTGCAATATCAAAGTTAGAACCTCCATAACCAACGTAAATAGATACGGAGATATCGGGTCGCCTTGCCGCAATCCCCTTTTTCCTTTAAAATATCCATAAATGTTTCCATTTAATCCGGCGGAAAACGAGGTAGTTGATACACACACCATAATCCAACTAACCATCTTCGAATGAAAGCCAAACCCCATAAGGATCTGCTTCAAGAAATTCCAATCTACCGTATCATACGCTTTCTGAATATCCACCTTAAACGCACACCTCGGAGGCCCATGACTTCTATGATAGTTGTGCATTAATTCCTGGGTTAAAAGGATATTATCAGAAATCCTCCTCCCTGGAACAAACGCCGATTGGTTGATGCTCACAATATCTGCCAAACCCTCCTTAATCCGATTCGTGAGAATTTTACTAATACATTTATACAATGTATTGCAGCAAGAAATAGGTCTATAATCCGATATCGAAGCAGGAGTGGTAACCTTCGGGATCAGTGAAATAATGGTATGATTCAGCTCCCTCAGAAGTTTACCATTTGAGAAAAAATCTTGCACCGCCATACAAACATCCTTACCCGTAATATCCCAGGTTTTTTTAAAGAAGAGTGAAGTATAACCATCCGGGCCAGGCGCTTTATTACCAGCTATAGAGAACATAGCTTGCTTTATTTCTTCCTCCGTCACCGCTCGCACCATACTACTAGCTTTAACAGAAGATAAAACATTCCTGAATAAATCTTGAGTCGGATGCAAAGAAATATTACCCACAGTGCCAAAAAAATTAGTGTAGTGATCAACCATGACCTGCGAGACCGATCCCCCTTCATGCAACGCACCATTCCCGTCTCGAATAGAAAAAATTCTGCTTCGATGGTTCTTTGTTTTAACAACATTATGAAAATATCTAGAATTTGAATCCCCAACTTCAAGCCAATCAACCTTGGCTTTTTGTTTCAAAAACAATCCTTCATCTCGCACCGCATCTTTATATTGCTGAAGTAATCGGCCATGTTGACTAATAAGTTCTTCATTTAGAGGGTCCCCATCCATGCTAAACTGGCAATCATCTAACTGCTTCCGCAAATTAATGACATTCTGATGCAAATTGCCTTGTTGATAAAGAATTTTCCTCAACGGAGCTTTCAGCAACTTCAACTTCCGAACAATCTGAAACATATGATGCCCATCAATACTTAAACTCCAAATTCGCTGCACCTCCTCCAAAAACCCACATTTATCCGCCACTAAGTTAACGAACTTGAAAGGCTTTGGCTTGTCTCGCGAAACATCCGGCAACTTTAAGATACACGGGGCATGATCCGAAACCCTATAAGGATGAAAATACGCAGCAGCATTTGGGAAAACATCTAAATAGTGAATGTTACACATGATACGATCCAGTTTCTTAAAGATTATCCCACTATCCTGATGCTTATTCGACCATGTAAAGTGAAGACCGGAACTATTAACATCAAACATCTCTATCTCATTGACACACTCCTTAAATTCTCTATTCCCGATATGGAACGTAGAAGATCCTACACTTGTATCCTCAAAAGAAAGGTGAGAATTAAAATCACCCATCATCACCCAAGGTTTATTCCTCATGTACGACCGATGAATAACTAAATTTTGCCACAAATCCCTTCGTTTCTTGTAATAATTATCCGCGTAAACAAAAGAAACAAATATGGATTTTTGATCCAGCTTAAATATGACCTGAGTATGGACCACTTGATCCGTTTGAGCAAGAATCATCACATCCACAACGTTAGCATCCCAACCAACCAATATTCTAGTACCCTTGCTACAAAGTGTCGTGTTGGAAGTCCAGCTCCAAGACCGACACACCTTATTACAAACCTCATAAACTTTTGAAGAGTCCACATGCGTCTCCATAATCGCACAAACATGCAAATGATTATCTACCATCACCTGCCGAACCACCTTTTGTTTAAGAGGGCGATTCAACCCCCTAATATTCCAAGAAGCTATACTACCCATGGACACCACCATTCCCGGGTGTGCTTGCACCCTCAGCCCCTTGAGTCACCTGGTTTTTCTCCATGTAGTTTGGAATATTAGCCAAATAGTCATCTATACCCACTTCATCCACAATAACTTCCTCCGCATTTGTATTTTTTGCCTTTCCACAAATGGGTTTATCCGTATGGATCTTTTCTGCTTGTCTATCTTGAGGTCGATCTCCTACCCCCAGAGTGCCATCTTCAAATTCTTCACCCAACACATGGAACGGGTTGGAAGTGGGGACATTGCTTTCGGATTGCACCCTACTATCTGATTTGGTTGTCTGTTTTACCACCGGTCTATAAACAAACTTCTGCTTTTGATTATTAATATACACACCCGGATTGTTTCCTTTCCTAACTTTTTTAGCATCTTGAAAAACCTCCTGGCCTTTTACAGCCAGTTCAGCCGTTACTTTTGCACTCTTTGGACATGAGGCATCATCATGCCCGAACACACAGCAAGAAGCACATCTCAAGGGAACCCAGTCATATTCCACTCTAATCTCTGCCTTTGAAAAACCTTTCCCATCTAAAGATGGAATCGCCATCGTGACAGTCTTTTTTAGATCCATACTCGCATGTACATCTATCAAGGCTCTCGCAAAACTACTTCTGCCCCAAGATTCCGCACACATAGTTGCCGTGTACGAATCCAGCATCTTTGGTGTTCCTATTTTCGAAGCTACAAGACTAAGTCCATCCTCTGTAAACGCTGCCAAGGGTATATCATGCATCTTGACCCATACCGGAACAGTTGTAATGTCCTCCTTCTCTACTGTAACAGTGGGTGACCACTCCTTCAAAATTATCGGAACATTCCTTATCATCCAGGGACCATCTTCCAACAATTGATCAATTCCTTCTTTTGTCTTAAACTTAAAGAAAAAGAATCCCTTAGCATTCATCATCAGTTTAGTTAGGCCATATTTTACCCAGAACTTTTTAACGAAAAAATCCACCACTGGAAAAGCAAGCCTTTTTCCCAGAAAATATCCGTATAATGTGTGCACATACCTCTCAGAAACCTGCTTTACCGATGATAACGGAATAACAACATCTGCACCTTCAAAATTCTCATTCGATTCAAGAGTTCTGAAGTTCACCTTAACATCCGCCTTCTTCCTTTGGACCACATTAGCAAACGATAGAGCCTCGCTGCCCTTACCTTAGAAATAAGTTTTGAAGGCTTTGGTATGGCAAAATCAAGTTAATACGCTTACAGGGACTAAAGTTGACAAACTGCAAAAGTATGCCAATTTGAACTGTAACGAACATTCCGGAACATGACCATAAGTTAAAAACACCTTAAATATCCTTTACCTAGCTTAGAAATAAGATTTGAGGGGTTCGGTGTGCTAAAATATACTTTTGGGTCATTCAGGGACTAAAAGTGTCAAAAAGTGCACAAGTTAGAATTTTCGCGCATAACTTACGTTCTGAGTACATCCGGACATCCAAAAATTTATGTAAGCACTAAAATATTTTATTTTAGTGTTTGGCATAAGAAAAATTCATTCGTTGCGTCATTTGGATCGTTTTTCGCGCTTATGCGCATTCCGTCGTAATTAAGCGAACATCGCGTTCGTACGACCAAACAAACCAACATCCGACATATTTTTGAGCATGTTTCATGTCCACAATGTTTAGGCATCATTTTAGGGCCTTAAAGTTGGCTTTACGGGCCTTAGAAGTGTCGGGAATGGCCTTAAACACGTGCAGGGACTGAAACTGTCAAAATGCAAACATAGTTCTGATCAGACAAGGCCAGGCGGCCCGCCTGAGTTTGTGCATATCCTGACGCGGGCCGGGTCAGCCCTTCAGATCAGCAAAGGTCAAGTAACAGCTGATAACAGCCTTTTAAACACTTTCCAAAGGTCAAGTGCCACATGTTAATCTCCTATGGTGGCCAAAATTAGTTACCACAACATTTTGACAAGTGTACGGGCTAGATCATTCCCTCTTTTCCAAGAAACGATCCTAACGGTGAACCGAAAACTATAAATACCCACATACCCCAACTTCATTTCTCACTAGAATCTGATCAATTGTGTTCTAAGTTGAAACCTTTGTTTCATACCTGAGCTATTTTGATCTAGATTAGCATTCGGGGACCCTTCGTAAGTGTTCCTTCGTTCTTTTATTGCTTTTCGAGTCCGTTTATGGTCAATGCGAAGTTCGTTTGAACTTCATAACGTGAGCGTAATCACGATGGTTATAATCCCTAGTGACTATACCTACTGATTACCACGTTATCTAAGCTCAGTGACGAGCCGTAGTTTCGGCCAGAATACGTATTCTTGCGTATTTTGTAACCAAACTACTCTTAGGTATCAAAACCGTTTGTTTTGATACCCAACCTGTTTTCTAAACTTAGTTAAGCATGTTTTAACATGCTTAGCTCGTCACTTTTAGTTTAGTGCTTATATAGGGTCGTAAAGGTAAGCGATCTAAACAATCGCTTATACTTTCGAACCCGACCCATTTGGTCGATCATTAGGATCCGACCAAACACATTAGGTGACCATAGTATATAGGGAATAACCTTCCGAGGTTATACCTTATGGTCGCTTCGTTTAAGTAGTTGTATGATAGGTAGTTTATATGTCTTAGGTAACTTACCAAAATACCCCTTTGATGCCAAAATTCATTTTAAACATATGTAACATAACTTTTGACATCTAAACTGATTTTTTTTTTTTTTGGGGTAAAGGGTTACCCCGGTGATTCTATTATAGACAACCGCCAAATAAGAACAAGTAGTGAGGATGAGTTCCCCACTAGTTCATATACAGGACATGCCCCGTATATGTAAACAAAAAAACAAAACAAAACAAGTTACCACCTCAATCTAGCCTACTACAATCATGATAATGACTAACTAGTAGACAAACGAAAAAACAAACAAACAACTTCAACCACCATCATCAAAAATGAAGTTGCTACCAAACGGCAGCCCCTTTGCATGAAACAAAAGCCACCTATCCATTGGACACCTTTATGTGAGAGGTGCTTGCCCCTGTACTGGAAGACGTATGATATGTACCCGAAGTCATAAACTCCTTCGTTTCATCATATACGTTTTCTACCTCATCATCATCGGACTCTGCATTTAACTCATGTCCCCCTTTAGATCTCCCTTGGAAGGAACCCCCGTCCCCCCCCAACAAACCCAAGAGCACTAAAAGAATTGTGTGTTTGAACCTTGGACGATCTAGTCACTGCCTTTTTCTTCTTATCCACAGGTCTATATTCAAATTTGGGCTGTTGATTGTTAACTTGAAAACCACTCTTCTTTATATTCTTCTTTTTCTTGACTTCCGTATAACCATCCTCATCTACTTTCTGATTGTTTGTAAGAGGTTTCACTGTCGATCGAATGACTTTAGGACACTCCTCATAAACATGCCCAAAAACACAGCAATGGGCACATCTCGGGGGTTCCCATTCATACTCCACCCTAATAGTCTCAGTAACATATTTATTTCCATCCAATTCAGGAATAGCCATGGTAAGAGTCTCTTTCAAATCCTGATCAGCCGATATTTCAATGAGAGCCCTAGCATAGCTACTCCTTCCCCAAGCCTCATGACACATATCAATAGTATACGAATCAAGACGCACAGGATTCCCAATCTTTGAAGCCAGCATGCTTAAACCATCATCAGAATATGCCACTAGAGGGACATCATGCAATTTAACCCAAACTGCAACCTTTTTAACTTCTTCTTTTTTAAGAGTGTTAGTAGGGGACCAAATGTTGAGAAACATAGGTTTATTACGGATCATCCAAGGACCCCCTTCAAGAACAACATCCATACCCTTTCTGTCTTCAAACTTGAAGAAAAAGAACCCATTCGAATTCATCATAGTTTTCTGAAGACCATGTTTCTTCCAATTTGTTCTCACAAAGTGTTCAACTACTGGATACGCAATTCTATCCCCCAGAAAATAACCATAAAGAGTGTTAGCTAACCTGTTGTTAACCTGGCGAACAGAATCAATCGGAAGCACTACATCCACTCCATCCATTGAGACCTCTGAGTTTAGAGAACGAAACTTGACTTTATGAACTTGTTCAGCCGCATCATTGGCCTTCGTAACACATTTATCAACATTCTGTTTCTGAATTAAAACACTACCACGCTTATTACCCCCCTGCTCGACCTGTTCATTTAGGACCACATCCGCATAAGATTGAACATGAGCACTATCATCTTGTATCTGATCTTGAACACGAGGAGGACTAACATCCTTCAACGGTAGCACAAATGCTACCTTTCGTTTGTCGAACACCTTTGCATAATTCTGATTAGGAGAATCAGAGCTGCCAATAACATACTCAGAATCATTAAGCGGCATCATAAAACAAACCTTCTTATTCGGCAATTCAGCAACCCTAGACGGCATAAGTGAGATTTGTCTAGGCTCAAATGGTTTACCATCAATGTTCTTAATCTTTGTCACAAACACATTAGAATTTTCAGCATCTTGGCCATCCATAATGAGATGTTGCTGGAACCCTAACGTGATGTTGCTGAATAATCAGCAAACAAAATAATCAGCGAATGAATGGATGTTGCTGGAACCCTAACTATAATCAGCCGACTAGACTTAAAACCCTAAATCAGCCGACTACACTTAAGCAGCAACCTTCGGCAAATCAGCAACCCTAAACAATCAGCCGACTAAAACAATCAGCCGACTAAGAAAATCAGCCGACTAAACAATCAGCCGACAAAGTATGAAGGCTGCCGAAACCCTAGTCACTTCGCAGATGACCCGTCTTCAATCAGTAATCAAACGAAACAAGAAAAAAACGGAACCCTAAAAACCGAAACCCTGACCTGATTACAAATGTTTAACATCTAAAGGATGAAACCCTTAGATGCTAAGTAAGATCGATCAATACCAGGAACATCTAAACTGATTTGACAACAATATTAGACATGTTAAGGCATATGTTACTTGTCATAGGACTAGTTAGGCGGTCCAAACGCGTTTTACGCGAACGACGCGTTAAAGTAGCATAAGCTACCTAAACTGGTCGTAATGGGTCACAAACACTTAGGTTAAGTTTCGTTTTAGTATGTGGGCTTTGTTAAACCATATTACACGAGTTCCCATACTCGTTTGGTTTACGAACCCTCATTCTATCCGATCTTCCGATTTAGGTCCGGTTTATTAATGTAGTTACCTATATTAGGTGCCGTTTGATTCCGTGATCTCTAGCATTGCTTGGTTGTTATCTTAGGACTTCTGAGCAATCTCAAGTGAGTACATAGACCCCTCTTTTACTGTTTTCCAAACATTTTGGGGTGGAACACATGTGCCTACTTGTTACTTTCGTGCTTTCCATGTTTTCACATCATATACTTGCTATGTTCATTAGTACATTTATAGTACATGATTTCATTGTCTTACATTACATTTTATGCTATGTATGTCCATTTAGTTCATACTTAGTACATCGTTTCACATCACATCACATGCTATGTATGTTCATTTGTTGCATACTTAGTACAGTTGTTTTCATCACATGCTTACATTTTGATATGATATTTGGATTGTTTTGATGGATCAATATACATTCATTAGCACCGATCACGCCGTTCGTTAGTAGGTAGTGGTACCATAGGAATTGACAACTCCCGTTCCGGACATCCTGGGTAGGTGGGCATGAAAGGAATGACCGAATTCGATATACATAGGCACAGATAATCCTTTAATTTGTTTAAGGGTTTATCACCACAGTCTCAAGGCTTGGATGTATGCATTCTCACAATACCGCATAGATATTTGTATCAGTATAGCATGCATTTCCACAAAACATAGCTTTGATTTACACCGAGTTTTACTTCAATACTTTGTTTTTGTGCATATGGTTTAGTTGATATATTTCACTAGCCATACATATCATTTTGATTACACATTACATGATTTACATTTGACACATAAACATTATTGACATTGGTTACACATTACATGATTTACATCTGACACAAAAACATTTTTGACATTGGTTACACATTACATGATTTACATTTGACACATAAACATTATTGACATTGGTTACACATTACATGATTTACATCTGACACATAAACATTTTTGACATTGGTTACACATTACATGATTTACATCTGACACATAAACATTATTGACATTGGTTACACATTACATGATTTACATTTGACACATAAACATTATTGACATTGGTTATACATTACGTGATTTACATATTGACATAAACATTTTGACATATTATTCAATACGTTGGCAATTGGTTTAAACATAGACATCTTACATTAGTGGTTTGTTTGGGTAAGTGATTTGAGTAACGAGGCGTGTGTAATATGATACAAGCATGGTGGATACGCCGCTGGTACTTCCTATATATAAGTGATTGTATGGTATTACATATCGTAGCGTTATTTAAATCATTTCAATTTGGACATATAACATTTTATACAAATAATATACTTTTCACAATACATTGTTTTACAAACAACTTAAATTATACAAACTCATTTTTATATGGTTATTCATTTAACCATACTTTATTCTCTTATTTATACATATCATCTGATCTTATCGTTTTTCAAAAGATTTACAAGACAAATCAAATTACAAGGTGCATGACTAAACATTTTCTTAAACAATAAGTCATGAATCCTATTTTCATAAACCTATGTATCTCACAGGCATTTTTATGCTGACGTACCTATTTTCATATGTGTTTCGGGATATGATGCATAGGATTTATCAAGATACACTTAGGCGGACTTGGGCCTTAGCGACAATAAAAGATGCAAGACTAGTTATTTATGTTATGTTTCTTTGATTGTCAAGACATTGTAACTACTTAAATCAATAAAACAATATTTCAATTTCCATGTGTTATGAAACAATGATTCTGTTACAACACTCCCCGACGTTTTCTGCCACGTTTTGTTGTTCTACGTGGTCGGGGTGTGACATTTTCCTCTTGGGTACGTACCAATTCGTCAGTCACGGTATTTGCTAATTCTACTGCTTCTTCTATGGTTTGTGGTCTAGCAGCCTTGACTACGTGTCTAATCTCACTAATTAATCCCCAAATATAACGGGAGATTAACATTGGTTCAGGTGAGGCTAAGGTTGGCACTATCCTAGCATATTCGAAGAATATGGTAGTGTAACCTTTGCAGTCTATTCCAGTCATTTTGAGATTTGGGAACTTATTGGCGATTTGTTCCTTTTCATTAGGAGGATAGAATTTTCTTCGACTATCTCCGTAAAGTTAGTCCACTCCATATTATAAACTATGTCACTTCCCCTAAACTGGAGAATAGTATTCCACCATTCTAAGGTTGCGTTTTTGAAAAGATTAGAAGCAAACATAATTTTATCTTCGTCTGCACATTTACTTATTTTTATGACTTCTTCTGTCTTTTCTATCCAACGTAATGCTGCAATGGCTCCTTCATTGCCTGAGAATTCTATTGGTTTGCAGTCCTATAATTCTTTATAAGAACAACCGTAAGAAGCGATTCTTCTTCTTTTAGGAATTGGAGCTTGGATTATAGGTCTGTTATTATCGTTCACACTGTGACTTGGTTCAGTGTGTTGCCGTTTACTTCCATTTGCAGATTTATTATTTTCTGCTTCCTTAACAGTCTTGATAATATAGGGCATAACATCTATAATTCCTTGTGCTACTATATGTTGGATGGCACTGTTATCTATTTGGTTTCCGTTATTCTCATTATTCTGGTTTTCCTTATTTACTTCGTTGTCCCTCAGAATTGCGAACATTTATCAATTATTAATTATCACAGAATAAATTTAGTACAAATATTTATACACAATCACACAAACAATTTGATCAAAAAAGTCCATCACACAAACATTTGTAGTATGTAACCGATGCATAAATATATATACATACATATATGTTACATACTATAACTGGAAATCAAATATACTAGTAGCTATGCATCCGTATCTATTTTCTATCTATAGAATTTTTTTATCAAAATACAAAATTACACATATATCTAGGCATTTTCTAAGTATCATGTATCCAATCATGTATATCACGCTCAACATGCTTCCACATAAGCTTCTCTCCTATTGACGAATTCTATCTCCTTCCTCCACTAATTCGTCACCATATGAGCGAAGTTCTTCCAAATTTTCCTGGCTCATAGGTGGCATGGGTGCTGGTACTGGATTAGGGTGTCGAGGGATAGGTGTATCACACTCTGCGTCCACCATTCGCTGTTCCAAAAGGGATCTAAAGGGTTAAGGTCAGTGTACTGAGCTATGGGGTTTGGTGGGGGAATTCTGGGAATCTCATAGGGATCTACATCTGGAATTGGAAACTGGTCTTCCTGGTCGGGTTCTAGCATTTGTTGGTCTAGGAATAAGGGTAACAGTGGTGGTTCAGCTATTTGGTTTAGGTTAGCGTCTACTGCTGTAGTGGCTAACATATGGAAATCTGCCAGCTGTCTATCTAGTTCCTCTTCCCAAGGTGGCCTATTGACTGTTTCCCGAGTTTGTGCATTCGCTTCCCTATTAGCTCTGACTATCGCTCTCTGTTGTTGTAACTTTTTCATTCTTTTTCTTCTCTCATGTACTCCTCTATTAAACCAACCTCTCTTTTTAGTAGTGAATGGTTCCTCAGACTGTGCCTTAAAAATAAATATCCCTTCCACAGTATCGGCTGAGTATCCTGAGGGATTAGGTTGAGATGATGTTCTTTCATCTTTTGGTGAACTAGCTATATGACGATAAGCGTCCGATGTTCCTTGCTCACTCATACTGTAAACTAACAAATAGTCAAATAACACAAAACAATATGTAATCACATAAATTATTTCCTAACACAGAATTTAAGTGTCAGCAGAACACTTCTTTGGCTTAAACCAGTGGTTGTAGCTCTGATACCACCTCCTGTCGCAACCCCCGACCCCTACCCCGGGAGCGGGTGCCGCGAGATTAGATAGATGGTATCGGTGTTTATTAATTTGGCAGCGGAATTCATCAGGACCGTAGTTAGGAAATATTTTTATCAGAGTAAAACACCAAACTTTTTATAACAAATCATTGGGATAAAACTCAAGTTCATTTGACAATACATTTGTAGGGATAGACACTAATTATTGAAAACAAAAACTCCTTTTTATTTAGGTAACTTTTATAGCCACTTTACCAAGCCTTCAGTGCTCTCCAGCTGGCTTCTATTGGCTTTCACATTGTGTTACCTGAAACGCGTTTTAAAAACATTTTATCAGCAAGAAATACTGGCAAGTACATTCCATTTTGTAAAGCACCAGTTGTTACACATTATAGTATTAAGGGCGATTACAATGTTTATATCTACACAATTACTCGTTCAGTACGTGTCACTCGACGGATCTGTGACTATGGTTATATCAGACATTGGATACCCGTGCCCAATTGTGAAGGTTATCAAGTACTGTATACAAACCCCATAATCACTGTAATTTTATTTGAAAACATCTGAGGTTTTGGTAAAACAATCTGACTCATAAAAAGTGTTTATAAAAGAAAATGTACTTACATTGTTGACTTAGGTGATACTATTATAGCTTCATGGTTATTCTCCTAGTTATTATCTATTCAAATTAAACAATGCACACGTGTTAGTAAAATAACCCAAATCACATTAACCGTACAACTCGAGACAGAATTCCAATGACTGAGTCAGGCAGAGCCTTAACATGCATTGCGGAATCCTAGATCAATCGGGTGTAACACGAGACAGAACTCCACTGACTGAGTCAGGCAGAGCCTTGACATGCGTTACGGAGTCCTAGATCGATCGTGTAGGGTAACACCAGGGTTATAATACTTACAACGAGGCAAAGCTTCGCTTTAGAGGGGTATTATGCCTGGGTATAATAATTGCCTACAGAATTTTGGGAGAGAATTTGAAATTTGAACGTTGAACAAATGAGCCGATCGACCTCTATTTATAGGCTCGCCGCTCGCGGCCCGCGAGGGCCTTCTCTTGTTCTTTCGCGGCCCGCGAGGGACTGCGTGTAATTTATAGCTTGGTCGAGTCAATATATAGGTCTGCCGAGTCACCTGCCACGTGGAGGTATGCCTTGACCGGCAATCCAAGCCATTCACGACCCGCGACTCACGAAGCTAAGGGGGTCGCGCTCCGCGAGCGACTCCTAAACTTTGTTTTTCTTGTTTTTTATAAGTATAAGGGTATTTCGGGCTCGTTTCTCGTATACGGGGTATATTTTAGGACATCTAGGGTCACGTTAAGGGTTCTAGGAGGGTTGTTATGATGTGGGTGGAGGTGACGAGGATGGTGTGGTTATTGGTTGTGATGATAAGGGAATTGGTGATGGAAAGATGTTATCATCTTCAACGATAGAAGTTTTCTTTCTGCGTTTAAAGGTGAGTTTTGGTGAGGGTGGTTGTTCAGGAATTCTAGTTGGTGTGGGAATTGGCTAAGTTGTTGTGGTAAATGTAATCATGGAAGTGGTTTGTGGAAGATCTGCCTGCTGTATCAACATAACAACATCTGCTGGAGTAGTTTTAGGTGTGGTGATTTGAGGATTTGGACTTTGAGTAGATGGGGTAGAGGATACAGTTAGAATTGCACCAGCAATGGTATTAGAAGGAGTGGATATTGGCCTTGCAGCTTTTCTTGTTGAACTCTTCTTTCTTGAAGAGTCAATGTCTTCTTTTTTCCTTTTGTTGGTCCAATTTTTGCTTGACCAAGCTTTTGCTCTCTGCCCTTAAGTTCCTCAGGCTTTTCTGCTTGTCTTCAATGATTTTATTTTTTTGGGTAAAGGGTTACCCCGGTGATTCTATTATAGACAACTGCCAAATAAGTACAAGTAGTGAGGATGAGTTCCCCACTAGTTCATATACAAGACATGCCCCATATATGTAAGCAAAAAGCAAAACAAACCAACATACCAACTCAATCTAGCCTACTACAATCATGGTAATGACTACCTAGTAGACAAACGAAAAAATCAAACAACAACGTCAACCGCCATCATCAAAAATGAAATTGCTACCAACCGGCAGCCCCTTAGCATGAAACAGAAACCACCTATCCATTGGACAACTTTATGTGAGAGGCGCTTGCCCCTGTACTGGAAGACGTAGGATGTGTACCCGATGTCATAACCTCATTCGTTTCATCATATACAACCTCTACCTCGTCATCGTCAGACTCCCCATTTAGCTCACGTCCCCCTTTATATCTCCCCTGGGAGGAACCCCCATTCCCCTCAACGAACCCAAGAGCACTAAACGAATTATGTGTTTGAACCTTGGACTGAAATGGCACTTGAAAACAAAACCCTAATCTCAAAATCAGGTTAGAGAGCAACTAATCAGACCTGATCAATACCCTACTCGCTATTGAAACTAAACTCGAACGAATCAGGTTAGCAATGAATGTAAGCAGATCAGAACCAATGCAGACAAAAACTTCGAAACCCTAGAATAAGAATAAGAACCCTAAACCGAACGTTCAATCAATTAGAAACAAGGGAGCAATCAAATTCCTTACCAATAAAGAAACCGAAACAACCCTAGTTGCTAATCAAAATCGATTCAGAACAGGAAAGAATTGAAGAATCTAGAGTCTCCCAAAATCGCCCAGAGCCCCATTCCACATAATTCCTCAACCACTTCAATGATTTTATCTGTTTCTTTGTTTAGAGAATCATCAATTTCTTTAGAAGCAGTGGCTGTAGCAGTGGTTTCAGTCTCTTTTGGCTTTGCTGATGAACCAGGCTTTAACTTTCTTATTGAGTCTTTCTCCCCCTTTTCGGCATCATCTACAAGGTCCTCTGGGAAGACAGGAGTAGGGAAAGAGCCAGTTGTTTTTAGCAAATGATCCTTTATAGCTTTAATCTCAGCCTGAGTATCTTTGTACCTTGCATCAACCATCTCTCTGATAAGTTTCATCTGAGTTGTATGCTGGATTTCTGCCAATTGCCTTTGAGCTAATATGACTGGTTCAGTCATCTTCCATAATTGATCAGCAGTGGTTGGTGCAGGTGGATGAGACTCATAAAGTTTTAGCAGTTGTTGCACCATGGATTTTACATCATCCACTGATGATTCCATGCGAGTCATTATCTCCGTCAATTCCTTGTATCTTAGCTTATCACCTAACTTAATAGGATCAAGAGGTAGATTGGGTGAATTTTATTTGGTTTCCTCAGTGTATTCCGAAGCATGCGTTTTTTATGTGGTTGGATATTCGTCGTAAGCTCTTGACGCAAGACAAAATCCTACAGTGGGATATTTCGAGAAGAAAGAATATGAACATGATGTGTTGTCTCCTTTGTTATGCAAATACGGACTCTCATGCCCATCTTTTCTTTGATTGTAATTATTCGAAGCTAGTTTGGAATTCGGTTCGCAGTAAAGGTGGTATGTTTAATGTTGGTTCTGATTGGAGCTCTATTGTGGACTGGATGGCGGCTAGTTCTCGGTCTAAATTCGCTTCCAGACAAGACCTCCGGATGTTTTATGTGATACAATTCTTCATACGGTTCGATACAAACTTATGGGAGTGAAGTTTAAGGACACTGTGAAGGTGAGGAAGATGCTTCGTGCTTGGGAGATCTACGATACTCAATTGATTGATGATGGCGGCTGATTTTTCATAGTGTTTTTGTTTGATTCCTTTCTAGATTAGTAGTCTAGTTGTTTTATTTGGGTGTATTGTGTTTTGTTGGTTTACTTTCATGGGGGATGTCCCATGACTGAACTAGTATGGACTCTCCATGCTACTTGTTTTGTTTTGGTTTTGTTGATATATAGAATCACCGGGGTAACCCTTTACCCAAAAAAAAAAAAAAAACTTAATAGGATCATCTGAGCTCCCACCAGTGGTGGTTGTATCTGGATTCTCCATGGAAGTAAATCCCATATCATCAAATCCAGATGCTCCTTTGTCTGGGTTCGGGGGACTTCCAACTGGAACGGAGGTTAAAGTAGTAGCCTCAACAGTTGTTGCCTTCACGGAAGTCTTAAGTATGTAACCACCAAGAGTTACATGTAACTCATGGGGTGTAGCCTCCCCAGCTGCTGATGGGTTAGCAAGAGAGATAGGATCAGACTCAGTCATATGTAGAGGTGAGCTCTCATGAATAGGTGAGTGAGAGGGACTGATATGTGTCTGATCAATATCAATTGCCTTCAACAGAGGTAATATTGTTGGTGGTAACGTGATGGGTGAGGCTTGTGGAGTAGAAAACGACATTGCCCTAGGAGAGGGGCTGCGGAAGATGGATGCAAGTGAATCTAGAGCTTCATATTGTGGTGTCCCTGTGCTTACAACTTGATCCTTTTGTGAGGATTCAAGAAGAGATAGGCTTTTAGGTGGAGATCTTTCCAGCTGCTGTGAGGAAGTAACAACAGTGGTTTAAAGTGACATTTGTGTTGTCACAGGCATCTCTGGGATCTCATCTTCCAGAGTAGCCTTTTTGGGTTTTGTTTTGGTGGGCTTTTTGGATGTAGTAGGTTTCTTTTTGGATTTGGCTAGTGTGGGTTTCACAACACTGGTTGTAGTGTTGTGATCACTAGGAGCAGTGGGCTCAGTAGCAGTGGGTTGAGCTTGTAATGTTTGTTCATTTAAATTTTGCTCAGCCCCCTTGTCACACCCCGACCGCGTAAAACAACAAACCACGGCGGAATCGTCGAGGAGTGTCGTAACAGAATCATTGTTTCATAACACATGGAAATTGAAGTTTTATTTTATTGAATTAAAAGAGGTTACAATGTCTTAAAAACAAAGAAACATAACATAATTAACTAGCCTTGCATCTTTTATTGTCACTAAGGCCCAAGTCCGCCTAAGTGTATCTTGATTAATCCTATGCATCAGCTCCTGAAAACACATGTGAAAATAGGTACGTCAGCATAAAAATGCCTCTGAGATACATAGGTTTTATTAAAATAGGATTCATGACTTGTAAGTTTAGAGAAAATGTTTAACAATAGTCATGAACCTTAAAATATTTTCTTTTAGAAATCAAACGAAAGTTGATAACAAATCAGATGATATAAAAGAATAATGCATAATTAAGTGATTATCCAAGTAAAAAAATGAGTTTGTATAAAATATGTTGTTTGTAAAACAATGTTTTGTAAAGATATGTTATTTGTGTAAAATGTAATATGTCTAAATTGAAATGGTTTAAATAACGCTACGATATGTAATATCATAAAAGCACTTATATATAGGAAGCACCAGCGGCGTATCCACCATGCTTTTATCATATTACACACGCCTCGTTAATTAAATCACTTACCCAAACAAACCACCAATGTAAAAATGTTCATGTATAAATCAAATGTAATGTATAGTGAATAAAAGCATTTACTCAACCCTATAAGAAAGAAATGTACAAAACAATGTATTTGATAAATCATAATTTAAATCAAAAGTTATGTTTTGTAAAATTCATGCTTTATTGATACAAACATCTATGCGGCAATGTTAAACGTCTACATTCAAGCCTTGCGACTGAAGAGACAAACCCTTAACAAGTTAAAGGTTTATCAAACTTATGAGTATCGAATTCGGTCATTCCTTCCACCCAAACAAACCTAGGATTTCAGAAATGGGAGTTGTCAATTCCTATGGTACCACTACCTCACTACCTACTAACGAACGGCATGATCGGTGTTAATGAATGTATTAGTTTTGTTAAACAAACCAAATGTTATACCAAGTGTAAGCATGTTATATGAAAATAATGTACTAAATATGCTAAATGAACATACAAAGTAGAAATGTAAAACAATGTGTCCATATGCTGAGTGAATATATGCAACAAAAATGCAATGAAATCAATGTATCCATATGCTGAGTGAACATATACAACAAAAGTAATTATGAAAATCAATGTGCTAGCATGCTAAGTGAACATACATAGCAAAACATAATGAAATCATGTACTATATGTGTACTAATGAACATAGCAAGTATATATTATGAAAGCACGAAAAACACGAAAGTAACAAGTAGGCACATGTGTATCACCCCAAATATTTTAAAACAGTAAAAAAGGGGACTATGTACTCACTTGAGAATGCTTAGAAGTCTTGGATAACAACCAAGCAAAGCTAGAGGGATCACGGAATCAAACGGCACCTAATATAGGTAACTACGTTAATAAACCGGACCTAAATCGGAAGATCGGATAGAATGAGGTTTCGTAAACCAAATGAGTATAGGAACTCATGTAATATGGTTCAACAAAGTCTACATTCTAAATCGAAACCTATCCTAAGTGCTTACGACCCATTACGACCCGTTTAGGTAGCTTACGCTACTTTAACGCGTCGTTCGCATAAAATGCGTTCGGACCTCCTAACTAATCCTATGACAAGTATTATATGCCTTAACATGTCTAATAATATTGCCTAATCAGTTTAGATGTCAAAATTTAGGTTACATATGCTTAAAATGAAATTATGCGTATAAAGGGCATTTTGGTCATTTTTCCTAAGGCATATAAATTACTTATCATACGACTAACTAAATGAAGTGACCATAAGGTATAACCTCGGAAGGTTATTCCCTATACAACTATGGTCACAAAAGATGTTTGGTCGGATCCTAATGATCGACCAAACGGGTCGGGTTCGAAAGTCTAAGCGGTTGTTTAGACCGCTTATCTTACGACCCTATATAAGCACTAAACTAAAACTGACGAGCTAAACAAAAGTGACGAGCTAATTTGTTTCTTGGGGGTCTAGTTTAGTTGTGGCTATGTCTATTTTTCGTGTTCTTTCAGTTGTAGCTGTGGGCTGTTTTATGCTTTTGGTTGTGTTGTGCCGAATTGCCTAGGCTTGGTATGCCAAGCCTAGTAGTGTGTGCCAGTTTTTTGTCACACCCTGTTTTTATTGTTGATATATAAAATTCACCGGGGTAACCCTTTACCCAAAAAAAAAGTTAGAAAACAAGTTTGATATCAAAACAAAGGGTTTTGATACCCAAGAATAGTTTGGTTGCAAAATACGCATAAACGCGTATTTTGACCGAAACTATGACTCGTCACTATGCCTAAATAACGTGGTAATCAGTAGGCATAGTCACAAAGGACAATGACCATCATGATTACGCTCACGTTGCGAAGTTTTTTTTTTTTGGGTAAAGGGTTACCCCGGTGATTCTATTATAGACAACTGCCAAATAAGTACAAATAGTGAGGATGAGTTCCCCACTAGTTCATATACAGGACATGCCCCATATATGTAAGCAAAAAGCAAAACAAACCAACATACCAACTCAATCTAGCCTACTACAATCATGGTAATGACTACCTAGTAGACAAACGAAAAAAATCAAACAACAACGTCAACCGCCATCATAAAAAATGAAATTGCTACCAACCGGCAGCCCCTTAGCATGAAACAGAAACCACCTATCCATTGGACAACTTTATGTGAGAGGTGCTTGCCCCTGTACTGGAAGACGTAGGATGTGTACCCGATGTCATAACCTCATTCGTTTCATCATATACAACCTCTACCTCGTCATCGTCAGACTCCCCATTTAGCTCACGTCCCCCTTTATATCTCCCCTGGGAGGAACCCCCATTCCCCTCAACGAACCCAAGAGCACTAAACGAATTATGTGTTTGAACCTTGGACGAACTAGTGCTCCTCGCATTCACGTAGGAAGAACTCACTGCCTTTTTCTTTTTATCCACAGGTCTATATTCAAACTTGGGCTTTTGATTGTTAACTTGAAAACCGTTCTTCTTTACATTCCTTTTTGTCTTGACTTCCGTATAACCATCCTCATCTACTTTCGGACTGTTTGTAGTAGGATTCACTGTCGGTCGAATGCATTTTGGACACTCCTCAGAATCATGCCCAAATACACAATAGTGGGCACATCTCGGTGGTTTCCATTCATATTCCACACGAATAGTCTCATTGACATACTTGTTCTCCTCCAACTCAGGAATAGCCATGGTTAGAACCTCTTTAAAGTCATGTTCAGCTGATATTTCAATGAGAGCCCTAGCATAGCTGCTACGTCCCCAAGCCTCGTTACACATATCAATAGTATACGAGTCCAACCGCATAGGAGAACCAATTTTAGATGCCAACATGCTTAACCCATCATCAGTATATGCCACTAGAGGAACCTCATGCAATTTCACCCAAACCGCAACCTTTTTAATATCTTCTTTTTTAAGAGTGTTTGTGGGGGACCATGTGTTTAGGAAAAGAGGTTTATTACGAATCAGCCAAGGACCCCCTTCAAGGACATTATTCATACCCCTACTATCTTCAAACTTGAAGAAGAAAAACCCAGTCGAATTCATCATAATTTTCTGAATACCATGTTTCCTCCAATTTGTTTTCGCAAAATATTCAACAACCGGATATGCAATTCTATCCCCCAGGAAGTACCCATAAAGAGTATTAGCTAACCTGTTGTTAACCTCACGAACAGATGCAATCGGTAGCACAACATCCACTCCATCCAATGAAACATCCGATTTTAAGGATCGAAAGTTGATTTTTGGAATTTGATCAGCCTGTTCATTGGCATTCCTATCTATACCATCAACATTCTGGTTTTGATTCGATCCGAGTCCCATGTTACCATCACCTTGTTCAGCTTGATCATTTAAGACCACACTTGCATAAGATTGATGTTGCGGACGAACATCATGGACTGGAGGATCAGGACATACATCATTTAGCGGAAGAACAAACGATACCTTCCGTTTATCTAAAACCTTAGCGTAATTCTGAATTGGAGAATCAGAACGACCAGCATGAAGAACATCATTTAACGGAAGCATAAATGTTACCTTCTTCGGAGACTCAGAACTCCTAGCCGCCATACGTAAAGCTTGTCTTGGCTCAAAAGGCTTCCCGTCAATATTCTTAATCTTCTTAGCAAACATATTTTTGTTATCCGCACACTTATCATCCATGGCGAAATAAATCAATCAGCAGACAACCGAAACCAAAAATGCCAAACATACACCTTAGACTGAAATGGCACTTGAAAACAAAACCCTAATCTCAAAATCAGGTTAGAGAGCAACTAATCAGATCTGATCAATACCCTACTCGCTATTGAAACTAAACTCGAACGAATCAGGTTAGCAATGAATGTAAGCAGATCAGAACCAATGCAGCCAAAAACTTCGAAACCCTAGAATAAGAATAAGAACCCTAATCCGAACGTTCAATCAATTAGAAACAAGGGAGCAATCGAATTCCTTACCAATAAAGAAACCGAAACAACCCTAGTTGCTAATCAAAATCGATTCAGAACAGGAAAGAATTGAAGAATCTAGAGTCTCCCAAAATCGCCCAAGTCGCCCAGAGCCCCATTCCACATTGTTTGACTTCGTGTTGTCCAAAGACTGGCAAAGCAGAAAGTCAATCATTGTTTGACTTTCACGCTTAAAAACGCATAGAAGCATGAAAGAAACTTACAAAAGGTCCAAGCGATGAAGAATTTAATCTAAGATACTCAGGTATGAAGCAAAGGCTTCAACTTAGAGTATAAACTCAGATCAAATGTGAGGATTGAAATGAAACAAGGTGGGTATTTATAGGAATTCAAGAGTCGTTAAGATCGTTTCTTGGATTACGAGCTTTGATCTTGGCCTTACAAGTATTACCCACTGTTTTACAAAGCTATGGGTGCCCAAAACCAGCTCCATGTATGAAGAAACCATGTACAATATGTCACACCCCCAAAATACCACATGCGGGAACACCGCGGGATGTGTGACGTACCAGGATCCAAGCCACCAATCACATTGAACCACATATAGTATTTAAATAACATATTTCATTAATTGCCAATACAAATCCAAATCATAAGTTGAAACCAAAGGAGATGTTCAGCGGAAGCATATAGTAAAATTGTTAAACAACTGTTTCATGATAAGTGTTCAAAACCAATGTATCAAATGTATACAAGAGCATCGATCCATGACCACTCCAGCACCCCCAGATAGCAAGTCCATGTCAAGAAATCTAACGACCTGCAAGCATGCAGACAAGTGTGTCAGACGACGCTTGTGAGTTCAAAGTTTTGTTAACGCGTTTAGTTACCAGATGTGTGTTTAAAACAGTTCAACGTTATGTTTTGATGTTGTCATTAACTCGATTACCGTATGTGGCTCCAAGATGTGTTTGCCCAACCCCAATGCCTCTATCAAAGCATTGGTCAAGTGGTCAAGGTAATTAGTTCATGCCAGTCCATTCCGGCCCGGTGTGAGGGTGCCAAACCTAATAGGGCTATCAACTAAATACCTTGTTGCCTTCCCGGCAACAATCGGTAGATGTAAGGGGTCTTATATGATAGAAACTGAGTAATAACCAACATCCCATTAACCTGGCATTCCTCCCTGGAACGTTACCCGATATCCCTCCCTGGGATGCATGCATGGTAAAGAGCAGTGAACTCACCTTAGTTTGCTCGGTAGAGTTAATTACTTGTTCACACTTAGACAATCACACCCTAATGTATTTAAGCACTCGTAATCAGTTTACGTTCACGTATAGTCATAGTGTGCATACAAGTTACCACAGTAGTTATACAACTCATATAATCCCACAATTCACATATATGTTCCGAACAATGATTAACAGTTGTGTGTACCATACTAGATGTACGAATCAGATTATGCCACTTGATCATCAGTAAATATCATTAACAACATTCAGTAGATAGCATCAACAATGGACAGTATATATCATTAACAATAGACATCGTGGTTTATTAACATATTCATAATCATCCATCATTAACAGTAGATACAGTAGTATATTCATTCACTATTATGCATGCAGTTTACTCAACCAACAAAACCTACTGCCCATGCAACCCGTCCCCTGAGAAACTCCCCCATGCGACGAAACACTAAAGGTTTCGTCGAGTTGCCATGTGACGAAACTTGGTAAGTTATGGCGAAACTCCTGGGTTTCGTGAGTTAACAGTTACAGATACACAGATTACGTGTTCTGACAGTTTCTAAACCCTAATCATCATCAACAGTTTCCATCATAATCATCGAGTAATTTAATCAGTTTCTCAATTATCATTGTCACACCCCCAAAATCCACACGCGGAGTATCACCGCTTGGAGGCGTGACTGACCAGGATCAAGCCACCAATCATATTGAACCATGTTATTAATAAATGTAACTCAACCAAACAATATGAAAGGTGTTCGAAAACCAATGTATAGTATCAATGTTTAGCGGAAGCATAAATGTAAAACCCAACATAAGTATAAGTATGAAATGTTATAATGGTAAACAAAGCATTCACGATCCATGTCCACAACGACCGTGCCTCCCGTGCAAGCTCCGTGTGTACCTATGGTCCTGCAAGGCATGTAACAGAGAGTCAACAACTAGTTGAGCGAGTTCACAGTTGGTTGTTCAGTTATAGTAATTGTATTGTAAACCGTATGTTCGTTTAGTAACCCATATATCGTATGTACTTGAATCGCAGTCTCCCAGACATGTGTGCGAAGAATGTAGGGGGGTTTCCCATGTTTTCTAGACTAGGTATATTTGTATCGCAGCCCACCCGGCATGTGTGCGAAGTTCAAAGTATGGTTCGCAGCCATCCCAGGCATGTGTGCGAAGATCAGTCATATTATCGCAGCCAACCCCGACGTGTGTGCGAAGATCAGTCATATTATCGCAGCCAACCCCGGCGTGTGTGCGAAGATCAGTTCTATAAGTATCACTAGTCTAGTCGTATCTTATCAATAACCCTTCCTCACCCGAGGACCATATAACTAAGTTCCATAAGCTAGGTAAGTACAAGTAAATAATCCAAACCCATTCCCACCCTGGTAATCCCATGCCTTGGTAAGAGTGTGAACTCACCTTGGTTTGCTCGGTATGCTAAGTATGCTCGCAGTTAATCAATCACGTCCTAAAGTACGCACGTATACACATTCAGTTTGTATTTACGAAGTTGGCTCGCAAGTATAATCATAGTGGACAACGCATCAATAATCACCGAGTAGCACATTACACGTATTCAAATTCATACAAGCCATGCGTATCATTTAACCTCAGTTAGTTACCCCAGTTAAGTCTTAACAGAAATAGACCAAGTTACTGTGCAAATTAACAACTCGACGAAACACCCTTGTTTCGTCGTATTTACCCTTTGGCGAAACACATTTGTTCCGTCGTGTTTACCCTCGACGAAACGTATTTGTTTCGTCGTGTCCGTTTCGTAAGTTACGTTTCGTCTAACACATCAGTTACACAGAAACCCTAATCCTTTCTAACAGCCGTCATCAACATCATCAATCATACAGAAAGCATTCAGCGTATAATCATCATCTAATAAATACACGATCAAACATCAACGAAACCCTTTAATCAGTCATCGATAGATTAACATATAAATTACCAAAACATTCATTAAACAAATCAACAAATGGCCGACAAAGGAAGGTTGTTTTCCTGATGCTATATGACCAACTATAAGACAAGAACTCACATGGCATGGATCAGACATCATAAATTAATTCACATGCAAAATCCTTGAGTTCTTATTTAAATACCTATACTACTAAATTTCAATTGGACCAACCATACTTTACATTATCAACACATGCAAAACAATCATTGTATGACATTCGAATCTTAAGGACATCAACATCTATGAACATATCCATATCATACATAGAAAATAACAGACTTTATACATCATATGTGCGCACATATAGGAAATCATGTAATGATCTGCTAAAACATCATGCTCAAACAAACAATCGTACGAACTAACCGAGATACGAAGAATGGTGGATTGATAGCTAGAGGAAGCTTGCGGAACACAAAAATGCCGTCGCACAGAGAAAGAGGCTCTAGGGTTTCTTATTTTTCCCAAGGTGTGAAACAGAAGTCATTTCACGTAATTATATCCATCATTACGTATTGGGCCCGAACTGGGCTTTGGCGTAACTGGGCTCAGCGAAACACCCCGTTTCGTCGAGATGTGGATGGCGAATCACTTGTGTTTCGTCGGAATGATTCATGGCGAAACACACTTGTGTTTCGTCGGGTTGTTTTATGGTTTACTAGTCTAGGTTGTTCAAACAGTATACATGATAAACACTTTAATCACATTACATGAATAACACATCAAATCAACATTTCAGCATATAGTTCTCAGCATATAATTCAGTGTGTATAATTACAAGGAAATAAATCGAGCAACTAAACAGTCAACGCGCAATAAATGCGAAAGTGAAATGTCGGAAACTCGAGTTGTCACATTATCCCCAACTTGAAAGAAATTTCGTCCCGAAATTTAGCATGCGGTTACTGAGGAAGCTAGGTAAGTTGTATCGTTTACTGGTTTTCCTGTGGTGTCACATCATCCCCCCGTTGATTTGGAATTTCGTCCCGAAATTCTGTAGTAGCTTCAGCCTCAGTAGTGGTTGCATTGTTCTCGAACAACTGGGGATACTTGAGTTTCATTTGATCTTCGCGTTCCCAGGTGAACTCTGGGCCACGGCGGGAGTTCCAACGAACTCGTACAAGAGGTATTCTGGTGTTCTTGAGGACCTTAACATCCCGGTCCGTGATTTCAACAGGTTCCTCGACGAATCATAACTGTTCGTCGATAGTGAGCTCCTTCAAAGGAACTATGAGGGTCTCATCTGACAGACACTTCTTCAGATTCGACACGTGAAAAAAATTGTGAACTGCACTGAGTTCAGCTGGTAAGTTCAGTTTGTAGGCCACTTTGCCTATTCTTTCTGTGATTTCGAACGGTCCGACATACCGCGGATTGAGTTTGCCCCGGTTTCCAAAACAAATCACACCCTTCCAGGGTGAGACTTTAAGTAAAACCCGGTCCCCGACCTGAAATTCCAAAGGTTTCATATGCTTGTCAGCGTAACTTTTCTAACGGTCGCTAGCTGCCGCCATGCGTTGTCGTATCTGTGCAATTCATTCGGTAGCATCGACTACAAGTTCTGGACCTGTGATTTGACTATCCCCCACCTCTGCCCAACAGAGAGGCGACCGGCATTTACGTCCGTACAATGCCTCGAATGGAGCGGCTTGGATGCTGGTGTGGTAACTGTTGTTATACGAAAACTCCACTAAAGGGAGATGTTTTTCCCAGCTGTTGCCGAAGTCGATGACACATGCCCGAAGCATGTCTTCTAGGGTCTGGATCGTGCGCTCAGACTGCCCATCCGTCTAAGGGTGATAGGCTGTGCTCATGTGTAATCGTGAGCCAAAAGATTTGTGCATTGCTTGCCACAGTTCTGAAGTGAATCGTGCATCACGATCCGAAATGATAGAAGTGGGCACCCCGTGCCTCGAGACCACTTCCTTCAAGTAGATATCTGCTAATGTGGAGAACTTGTCCGTTTCCTTGATAGCCAAGAAGTGAGCAGACTTTGTGAGTCGATCCACGATCACCCAAATAGTATCATTTCCGCGCTGAGATCTAGGTAGGCCAGTAACAAAATCCATGGAAATTTGTTCCCATTTCCATTGTGGTATCTCAGGTTGTTGGAGTGGGCCTGAAAGTTTCTGATATTCCGCTTTGACTCTCGCACAAGTCAAACACTTGCTAACGTAAGTTGCTATGTGAGCTTTCATGCTAGGCCACCAGTATGTAGTTCTGAGGTCGTGGTACATCTTATCCGAACCAGAATGTACTGAGTAGCGAGAGTTATGAGCTTCGTCCATTACAAGCTCGCGTAAGTTGCCATAGAGTGGGACCCAGATGTGTCCTGTTACATAGTAGGCTCCGTCTGCCTTTTGTTCTAACCGTTGCCTTGAGCCACGTAGGGCTTCAGCGCTGACGTTTTCTGGTTTCAATGCTTCTACCTGAGCATCTCGTATCTGTGAAGGAAGACTAGACTGAATAGTAAGTTGCAACGCTCGTACACGCCTAGGTGTAGTATCCTTTCGACTGAGGGCGTCGGCCACCACATTGGCCTTGCCCGGATGGTACTTTATAGCACATTCGTAATCGTTCAGTAGCTCGACCCATCTACGTTGTCGCATGTTCAATTCTTTCTGCTTGAAAATATGCTCGAGACTCCTGTGATCGGTGTAGATGGTGCACTTAGTACCATACAGGTAATGTCGCCGTATCTTGAGCGCAAAGACAACAGCTCCCAGCTCTAAATCATGTGTGGTGTAATTCCGTTCGTGAATCTTAAGTTGGCGCGAAGCATAAGCAATGACTTTATCCCGTTGCATCAACACACATCCAAGACCCTGGATAGATGCGTCGCAGTAGACTACAAAATCGTCCGTGCCTTCAGGCAAAGAGAGGATAGGTGCGCTACAAAGTCTATCCTTTAAGTGCTGAAATGATGTTTCCTGCGTATTACCCCAACGATAAACAACACCTTTCTGTGTCAGTAATGTGAGCGGCTGTGCAATCTTTGAGAAGTCTTTGATGAACCGTCTGTAATAACCCGCCAAACCCAAGAATTGGCGTATTTCTGTCGGTGTGCGAGGTGCAGGCCAGTTCTTGATCGAATCTACCTTGGATGGATCGACATGAATCCCATCCTTGTTTACCACGTGGCCAAGAAAGTGGACTTCACGAAGCCAGAAGTCGCATTTTGTAAACTTAGCGTATAGTTGTTCCGTTCGTAGGAGTTCCAAAATAAGTCGTAAGTGCTGCTCGTGTTCCTCCCGACTCTTTTAGTAGATCAGGATGTCATCAATGAAAACAATAACAAACTTGTCAAGATAAGGTTTGCACACCCTGTTCATAAGTTCCATGAAAACCGCAGGCGCGTTCGTTAACCCGAATGGCATGACCAAAAATTCGTAGTGACCGTAGCGTGTTCTGAACGCTGTTTTGGAGACGTCCTCATCCCGGACTCTCAGTTGGTGATAGCCTGACCTCAGATCAATCTTCGAGTAATAGCTCGACCCTTGCAACTGGTCGAATAAGTCGTCGATCCGTGGAAGAGGATAGTGATTCTTCACAGTCACCTTGTTCAGTTCGCGGTAGTTTATACACATGCGGAAGGTACCGTCCTTCTTCTTCACAAAAAGCACTGGAGCTCCCCAGGGCGAAGAGCTAGGACGTATGAAACCCTTTTCCAAGAGTTCTTGCAGTTGCTTGGAAAGTTCTTCCAGTTCAGTTGGAGCTAAGCGATAAGGTGCTCCAGCTATGGGTGCTGCTCCTGGAGCTAGCTCGATCTGAAATTCGACCTGACGATGAGGCGGTAACCCAGGTAACTCCTCAGGAAACACTTGAGGAAAGTCGCGTACTACTGGAATATCCTCAATCTTTTTCTCTTTCTTCGATGTATCAGTAACGAGTGCCAGTATTGCAGTGTGGCCCTTTCGCAAACACTTCTGAGCCTTCAAAAAGGAGATGATGCCGCTCACGACACCACTCTTGTCGCCTTGAACTTCGAGAGGTTCTTTGCCAGAACGGAAAATACGAATGACCTTTTCTTTGCATAAGATCTCTGCTTGCTGTTGGGATAACCAATCCATACCAATGACAATGTCGAAACTACCCAGATTTATAGGGATAAGATCGATAGAGAAAGTCTGACCAACGAGGATAAGATTACAACCCTAGACTATGTGACCACTGTGGTGTCTGTTGCATCTATTTCACTTTGGGTGATCTCCTCGATATCCACCCTGCCTTTGACTACCAGAAAACTGCTGACTGGGGCTCTGGTAATTATCTGTCTTTCGCTGCTGTGCCTGGGATTGAACCGAAGTTGAACCCTTGCTGGAGGTTCCATCCCATTTTCGCTTGTTGTCAATAGGAATAGCAGAAGTAGTAGTAGTAGTATGAATGGGAACCTCCGAGATGTGTCCACTGCTGTGTATTTGGGCATGATTCTGAGGAGTGTCCAAAACGCATTCGACCGACAGTGAAACCTCCTACATATAGACCGAAAGTAGATGAGGATGGTTATACGGAAGTCAAGACAAAGAAGAATGTAAAGAAAAGCGGTTTTCAAGTTAACAATCAAAAGCCCAAGTTTGAATATAGACCTGTGGATAAAAAGAAAAAGGCAGTGAGTTCTGCTTACATGAGTGCGAGGAGCACTAGTTCTTCTAAGGTTCAAACACATAATTCGTTTAGCGCACTTGGGTTTGTTGGAGGGAACGGGGATAAAGGGAGACGTGAGCCAAATGAGGAGTCTGATGATGACGAGGTAGAGGTTGTATATGATGAAACGAATGAGTTTATGACATCGGGTACACATCCTACGTCTTCCAGTACAGGGGCAAGCACCTCTCACATAAAGTTGTCTAATGGATAGGTGGCGTCTATTTCATGCTAAGGGGCTGCCAGTTGGTAGCAATTTCATTTTTTACGATGGCGGTTGATGTCTTTTGTTTGTTTTTTCGTTTGTCTACTAGTTAGTCATTATCATGATTGTAGTAGGCTAGATTAATGTGGTAACTTGGTTTGTTTGGTTTTTTTTTACATATATGGGGCATGTCCTGTATATGAACTAGTGGGGAATTCATCCTCACTACTTGTACTTATTTGGCGGTTGTCTATAATAGAATCACCGGGGTAACCCTTTACCCAAAAAAAAAAGTAGTTGTGTAGTAGTAGTAGTAGCAGTAGCAGTAGCAGTAGCAGTAGCAGTAGCAGTAGCAGTAGCAGTAGCAGTAGCAGTAGCAGTAGCAGTAGCAGTAGCAGTAGCAGTAGCAGTAGCAGTAGCAGTAGCAGTAGCAGTAGCAGTAGCAGTAGCAGTAGCAGTAGCAGTAGCAGTAGCAGTAGCAGTAGCAGTAGCAGTAGCAGTAGCAGTAGCAGTAGCAGTAGCAGTAGCAGTAGCAGTAGCAGTAGCAGTAGCAGTAGCAGTAGCAGTAGCAGTAGCAGTAGCAGTAGCAGTAGCAGTAGCAGTAGCAGTAGCAGTAGCAGTAGCAGTAGCAGTAGCAGTAGCAGTAGCAGTAGCAGTAGCAGTAGCAGTAGCAGTAGCAGTAGCAGTAGCAGTAGCAGTAGCAGTAGCAGTAGTAGTAGTAGTAGTAGTAGTAGTAGTAGTAGTAGTAGTAGTAGTAGTAGTAGTAGTAGTAGTAGTAGCAGCAGCACCAATACGTGTAGGCAGCTTGTTCTGTTCCACTGCCTGGTCTGTGAGACGATGAGCAAGACGAGTAACAGCTTGAATAGTAGCAAGGTTAGTAGAAGTCACATGACTTTGGAATCTCTGGTACTAAGCCTTTGAGGTATAGCTCAAAGCGCTTGATGGGATGATCCACCATAGTTGGACATAACACTTAGGGATGAGCATGTCGGTATTCCGTCCCGTACCGATACCGACTAATACCGATACCGATTTTCACCCAAACTAGGTACCGATACCGATACCGAAACATGTCGGTTAGGTATCGGTACGGTACGGTATCGGTATTATACCGTATTTTGAGGGTCGGTATCGGTATAATACCGATACCGTACCGTACCGATACCGAAATCGCCAAAATGTGGATACCGATCGGGATACCGACACCGATCGGTACGGGATCGGTACGGGATCGGTATGGGATCGGTATTGGTATTCATATGCTCATCCCTAATAACACTGCCAGTTCGTTGGATCGTTTCGCGTACGCTTCTATTTCTGACCCCGGCATCTTCAGGTTAAAGAACTCCACTTCTAACTTGTGGATGTCATCACGTGTACAGTATTCTTGCTTGATTAGTTCCTTGAAATCGTTCCAGGGTGTGGCGTTAGCAACTGCCAACCCTAACATCTGAACTTGCGCCTTCCACCAAGTCAGCGCAATGCCTTCTATAGTACCAGTGGCGTACTTCACCCTGCGAGCCTCAGGGCATTCACACATCTCAAAAACGGACTCGAGCTTTTCAAACCAATGGAGGAGTCCAACTGCTCCTTCCGTGCCACTGAAAGTAGTAGGACGACAGTCCATGAAAGTTTTGAAGGTGCAAACAGGTGGCTGAGCGTGTTGACCTGTCGTGTGCGCAAGAGTAAACATACTGAAGCACGAGTGTTGGTTTACGAGAGTAGGATCTAAAGATCCTAGAGTAAGTGGTGATGGCAGGTTACACCTCCTGCCTCGGCAGCTGCGAGTGCTGCAGTAACTTGTTCAGTGATCGAAGCCGCCAACTGGGCTTGAGTCATGTTGACACGTCCACTCATGATCTTCATACCAAAGGAAACATGAGTGAGAGAGGTTCGCAAATAGTGCGATGACAGAAGATAGTGAGCACACAAGTGTTCTCAAGCAATAGGGGTTATGTGTATCTAAGCATACCATGAGCAAAGTTCTATGTAATCTAGCAAGTAGGCAATAAAACATATACCATATTACCTAGAATGTTGAGTCTTGCACGTGGAGTGAGGCGTCGTTGTGGATCGTTGAGCACTGTTCTGGTTATAGTCTGGTTTTAATAAAAACATTTTCCCCTTATTAAAACCGAGTTCTCTATAACCAATGGCTCTGATACCAATCTGTCACACCCCCAAAATCCACACGCGGAGTATCACCGCTTGGAGGCGTGACTGACCAGGATCAAGCCACCAATCATATTGAACCATGTTATTAATAAATGTAACTCAACCAAACAATATGAAAGGTGTTCGAAAACCAAAGTATAGTATCAATGTTTAGCGGAAGCATAAATGTAAAACCCAACATAAGTATAAGTATGAAATGTTATAATGGTAAACAAAGCATTCACGATCCATGTCCACAACGACCGTGCCTCCCGTGCAAGCTCCGTGTGTACCTATGGTCCTGCAAGGCATGTAACAGAGAGTCAACAACTAGTTGAGCGAGTTCACAGTTGGTTGTTCAGTTATAGTAATTGTATTGTAAACCGTATGTTCGTTTAGTAACCCATATATCGTATGTACTTGAATCGCAGTCTCCCAGACATGTGTGCGAAGAATGTAGGGGGGTTTCCCATGTTTTCTAGACTAGGTATATTTGTATCGCAGCCCACCCGGCATGTGTGCGAAGTTCAAAGTATGGTTCGCAGCCATCCCAGGCATGTGTGCGAAGATCAGTCATATTATCGCAGCCAACCCCGGCGTGTGTGCGAAGATTAGTCATATTATCGCAGCCAACCCCGGCGTGTGTGCGAAGATCAGTTCTATAAGTATCACTAGTCTAGTCGTATCTTATCAATAACCCTTCCTCACCCGAGGACCATATAACTAAGTTCCATAAGCTAGGTAAGTACAAGTAAATAATCCAAACCCATTCCCACCCTGGGAATCCCATGCCTTGGTAAGAGTGTGAACTCACTTTGGTTTGCTCGGTATGCTAAGTATGCTCGCAGTTAATCAATCACGTCCTAAAGTACGCACGTATACACATTCAGTTTGTATTTACGAAGTTGGCTCGCAAGTATAATCATAGTGGACAACGCATCAATAATCACCGAGTAGCACATTGCACGTATTCAAATTCATACAAGCCATGCGTATCATTTAACCTCAGTTAGTTACCCCAGTTAAGTCTTAACAGAAATAGACCAAGTTACTGTGCAGATTAACAACTCGACGAAACACCCTTGTTTCGTCGTATTTACCCTTTGGCGAAACACATTTGTTCCGTCGTGTTTACCCTCGACGAAACGTATTTGTTTCGTCGTGTCCGTTTCGTAAGTTACGTTTCATCTAACACATCAGTTACACAGAAACCCTAATCCTTTCTAACAGCCGTCATCAACATCATCAATCATACAGAAAGCATTCAGCGTATAATCATCATCTAATAAATACACGATCAAACATCAACGAAACCCTTTAATCAGCATCGATAGATTAACATATAAATTACCAAAACATTCATTAAACAAATCAACAAATGGCCGACAAAGGAAGGTTGTTTTCCTGATGCTATATGACCAACTATAAGACAAGAACTCACAGGGCATGGATCAGACATCATAAATTATTTCACATGCAAAATCCTTGAGTTCTTATTTAAATACCTATACTACTAAATTTCAATTGGACCAACCATACTTTACATTATCAACACATGCAAAACAATCATTGTATGCCATTCGAATCTTAAGGACATCAACATCTATGAACATATCCATATCATACATAGAAAATAACAGACTTTATACATCATATGTGCGCACATATAGGAAATCATGTAATGATCTGCTAAAACATCATGCTCAAACAAACAATCGTACGAACTAACCGAGATACGAAGAATGGTGGATTGATAGCTAGAGGAAGCTTGCGGAACACAAAAATGCCGTCGCACAGAGAAAGAGGCTCTAGGGTTTCTTATTTTTCCCCAAGGTGTGAAACAGAAGTCGTTTCACGTAATTATATCCGTCATTACGTATTGGGCCCGAACTGGACTTTGGCGTAACTGGGCTCGGCGAAACACCCCGTTTCGTCGAGATGTGGATGGCGAATCACTTGTGTTTCGTCGGAATGATTCATGGCGAAACACACTTGTGTTTCGTTGGGTTGTTTTATGGTTTACTAGTCTAGGTTGTTTAAACAATATACATGATAAACACTTTAATCACATTACATGAATAACACATCAAATCAACATTTCAGCATATAGTTCTCAGCATATAATTCAGTGTGTATAATTACAAGGAAATAAATCGAGCAACTAAACAGTCAACGCGCAATAAATGCGAAAGTGAAATGTTGGAAACTCGAGTTGTCACAATCATCATCATGTAACAAGTGCCTTAACAATCCCTATACTCATACGATTATCATAATCATAACAATTTCTCAATTAACATCTAATCATCATTCAAATCCATCACTAATCATGAGGAAACACAAGTTCATACAGGATTTCATTGAACTATCCCAATCACACAACACGATTATCGAACGGTCATCCTTACACACATAAGTTTCATCGTATTCATATATAATAGATCTAATGAACAAGTGAACGCTAACCTTGATACAGGAGACTTCTTGATGAATGGGATATCCGGAGTGGTGATTGCAGAGATAATGGTGGCTGAGTAGTTTTTAGTGTGTTCTTTGTCTAGAATTTATCTAGTTGTTGGTGTTTGTTCCTTGTGTTGGTTGTTTGGTTTACTTTCATGGGGCATGTCTCATGATTGAACTAGTGTGGATGTCTCCTCACTACTTGTTTTATTTGTTTCTTGATATATAGAATCACCGGGGTAACCCTTTACCCAAAAAAAACCTTGATACAAGAGTTAGGGTTGTTAATCCAAAGAGATGATGTTTCGAGAGAAAGAGTTTACTACCTTCAACAAGTTTAGAGTGAGTCGCGGGTTTTCTAACTGACATATCACGTTTAAATATAACCAGGACAAGTTTGGGCCGCGTAGCCATTGGGCCGAAGCCCGTTCCCGATGAAACTCCAGCTTCCGTCGACTTGCGTCGTGCATGGTTTGTGGCGAAACCCTAGGGTTTCGTCCCTAAGATTTTGTCGAGCCAAAATGGAATGACGAAACTGTTGGACTCTGTATGCCCAAGACGCATAATAAATTGATGTGGCTAGTACGTTATGATCCACGTCGAGTCATACCCAATAACAAGCTAGACAAACACTTATATTATTTATTTGTGATATGATCAAACAAATAAATATTAACACTTACAATATTTAGAAATTGGTTTTCTAAATAATTACACTTGAGAAACCAATAAATTATGTGGATAATTTATTTTGAGAGAATATTTTATTTTGTTATTTAATAGGTTAAATGACATTATAAAAGATTATATAAAGTCTTGCAAACATAGTGTTATAATTTTATAAAAGTTATAAAATTAAACAAGACTTTAAATGTTATAAAAAAATTGGATTTTTTTTAAAAAAAACCCTTAAGGGGAGGTCCACTTTGGGGGTCTTCCCAAGACCTATGTTGGTCCAATGGTATGACATGCAACTTTGCATGTGTAAGAGATTTTGATTGGGTCTTGGTTTTGTGAATATTCTCTCTAATATTTAATAAAATGGATGACCAAAAATAAACATAAGAGCTGAATTTTTGCTCTCATATTTTTCGGCCATAAGAGTGTTTCTTCAAGTGTTCAATCTTTGATCTTCAAGTGTTCAAATCCTAGCTAAACATAAGGTGTTTGTTGGAAGCTTGGGGTATACAAGCTTGAGGTCTTCTACTCTTGAAGACAACCATTTCAAGAAGCATCATCCGTTTCATAATCCTTGTACTTCAAGAAGGTAGTTTTCTAAACATCCTATGGTTGTGTTTGATAGTATACATCTCATATATGGATCCGGGTTTAGGGATTTTGCATATAAATGGTTTTATATCTTATAAAAGTAACATGTTTTAAACTATTTTTCCGCTGCGTTTTTATTTCATATGGATGAAATTGCTTTGATAAACATGTTAAAATCCCTTCAATGGCATCTAGAGCCGCTTATATGAGTGCATGCTTCAATAGACTTAAAATTTTCGGGTTTCGGGTTTGGTGAAAACCCTATGGCCGAAATTTTAAGTATGGTTATCCCTTTGTTTTTCAAGATTATATTCTTACATGCATAAATGAATCTTGAAAAATTATTTCATATGGATGATTTGTTTGTTTGGACAAAACTAACCTTTTCGGTTTTTTGGACATAGCCGAAAATGGTTATTAAAAGGGAACCATTTTTTTTATGCTTCTTGAAATTAATATAAATATATATTTGGATATATATTTTGGTGCATATAACCTAGCCATGACCTTGTGTTGAATAATTGTGTTGTGATTTATTTATTAATTATTCAATGGGTTGTAATAATTATTATTTTGTCTTCCATTTGTAAAAATATGTAATTTATTTATTTTTCATTTGGTATGTAAGTAAATAGATTAGATGCATTTTATTTTACTAGAAAATGTATTAGGATATATTTTGTAAAAGAAGATGCACACAAAAATGCGGTTTTGGTTTTTGCCAATTTCGGGCATAAAGGACTTCATAGTTCTTAACGGAATTTTAGCCCGAAAAGCAAAACACATTTTCGGAGCCCAAAGGAGTTTGGAGCTGAATTAAAGTACATTTTGGAAGCTCAAAGAAAGTGGAGAAATCACAACACAAAAGGGAGACTTGAAGCATTTGGATGCGGGATCAAGTGGGAGTTCAACGACACATCGCTTGTGTCATTTTTTACCCTTTAGGAAGGACCTTTTGGCGCACTTGTTTCGGCTAACAAGTGTTGTCAAAATAGTTGGCTATGGTTATGCACCTAATGATATATGTGTTATGCTTGTGTGGTTGCTTATTTATATTGTTTTGATGATATTTGGATATGCATGCTTAACAAACTAATAATCAACAACAAGCTTAAAATTGGTTCTTTAAAAGATCATTAAAATTGGTTAATAAAAGGTTATTAAAAATTAATGATTTTATAATAAAATGGGTTTTATTAAAAAGAACCTTGAAAATTTGTTTTCACAAAAGTACCAAGGATTTGAATGCATGCAAATATATGGTACATAAAGTTTTCTAAACTAGAATTTTGAAAACTCAAAATCCCTTTTATAAAACAAGTCAAACACCATCCTTTTATACAACACTCGAATCACTTGGGAACTCTTTTGTGGGATAAAGGTCACCTAACCATATTTGAGGGAACTTGTATATTCGAGGTGGGTTTACCATGTTTGTGGGATAAAGGTCACCTAACCACTTATGTGTATAAACTCACACGTGTGTGTAAGTTGGACGACTTGATTTGGAAACCATGAACTTAGGGTCACCGAAGCATGGGGAACAAAAGGTGTTGATGGGATTAAACATGCCAACTAAACATAAATATGTTTAACCGATCCCATATGACTAGAAGTTGCAAAGAGTTGCAATTGTCAAACGTTGACTACCTTGTTAATTTAAATAGAGGGATAAAGGTCACCTAACCAATATTTAAATGTAACGTTGGATTCTAGATTTTAATTATTAATTGTCTATGAGACACAAAGGGTATTAATGATTAAAATATAATAATATCGAAAATACTAAAATTGAACCTTGTTAAATTTTGTAGATGGCCGCTAACAATATTACCCAAACCGTCCGTAACCTATCACTAGAAAAACGATCCTAATCCCGATGAACATCTTATGGAAGATAAGGATGCCTATAACGATTGGATTAAGTATAACAAGAATACTATGCAAACCTCTTGTCTCATGTTGGGAATTCTGATTCCCAAGATTCAAAAGAATTTTTGAACATCATGAGCATACGACATGATTACCCAATTGTAGGAAATGTTCCTAAGGATAGAGCGCTTCGAAACGGTTCGAGCGCTTCATGCGTGTCGAATGGAGGAAACCCAATCGGACTCATCTTATGTCTTTAAGATGAAAAGCCACAATGATCACCACGAGAGGCTTAATATGGATAAAAGGGTTTTATCCATTCTAACGATCAATGAGGGTGGCAACTGGAAAGGGGCACATCAAAGGAAAGAAAAAGAAAGACTAAAGCGGAACCACCGAAACCAATAGAAAAGAAGGCAAAGGTTGCCACGAACGATCCATGCTTTAAGCGTGGTGAGATAGGGCATTTAAATAGGAATTGTCCAACCTATCTCAAAGAGTTGAAAAACAAGAGGGATGCTAGGCAAACCTCAGGTACAATCTTGATGATACATATTGACCTTAATGTTATTTCTTTTAACACATGGGTATTAGATACCGGATGTGGAACTCATATTTGCAATTCGTTGCAAAAGGTTCAAAAGAAATAAACATTACAAGAAAGGAGACTATGTTTTGAAACTTCCAAATAGTTTGGAAATCATTTTAAAATGTTTTGAATGCTCCTAGTTTGACTAGGAACATTATTTAAGTTTCCCTTTTGAGACAATATGTTTTGATTTAAAGTTTGTAAACAATGACATTTATATTTCGATGAATGACATGTTTTACTTTAAAAACTATGCCTTCAAATGGTAGTTATGAATTGGTTCATAATAATACATCATTTGATAGTTCAATGTACCAAGCAATCACCAACAAACTCAAAATGGATTTGAGTAAGACCTATCCTTGGCATTATTGCCTTGGTCATATAAACAGATGTCGCATGTAAACACTTCGAAAGAATGATCTTTTGGAAACAAATGAAATTGGTTCATTTGATACATGTGAATCTTGTTTACAAGGTAAAATGACTAAGAAACCCTTTAGTGGGAAAGGGCAATAGATTTCTTAGGTATCATACATTCGAATGTATGTGATCCTTTTAAGCCAATGACTAGGTATGGTGAAAGATACTTCATTACTTTAACCGACAACTATAGTAGTTATGGTTATGTGTACTTGACACAAAGAAGGAGTTTTGAAACGTTCAGAATCTTCAAAAAGTGAAGTACAAAATCAACTCTTTTAAAGTTCTTCGTTTTGATAGAGGAGGAATCGAACTCTATTAGATATGGTTCGATCTATGATGGCTAGGAGCGCATTATCTCTATCACTTTGGGGTTACGCTTTGCTCTCCGTGGCCCATATGGCCCCTACCAAGAAAGTGGATACAACGTCTTTTGAAATATGACATGGAAGGGCTCCATCATTATCATATTTAAAAGGTATGGGTTGTGAAGCTTATGTGAAGCAATACACCCCAAACAAGTTGGAAGTACGATCCACTAAGTGTATCTTCGTAGGATATCCTAAAGATGATATAGGATATTATTTCTACGATCCAACCGAGCAAAAGGTATTTGTTGCTCGAAAGGGTAAGTTCTTAGAAGCTAAATTCCTTATGGAAGGAACTAGTAGTAGAACAGTGGAACTTGAAGAGGATCAAGAACCACAAGACGATACACTTTTGGTTGATACTAGCACTCAACAAGAGGTTGTTGAAAACGATCAAGAGGTTGATCAGTACACACAAAATGTTCGCAGATCTGGTAGAATTAGTAATCCACCTGAAAGATATGGATTTTTCATGGATGGATGCTACGTGGTAGATTCAGATGAACCAACCACATACCATGATGCAATGTCGAAATCCGATTGCGACAAATGGCTTGAGGCTATGAACGTAGAGATGCGATCCATGTATAACAACCAAGTATAGGAATTGGTTATGCAACCTCTTAACTCCAAAAAATGGTTGGAAGTAAGTGGGTTTTCATGAAGAAAACATATATGCATGGAAACTTGGATACTTGTACAGCGAGACTTGTAGCAAAAGGTTTCAATCAAACTCAAAGGTTGATTGTGATGAGACCTTATCGCCTGTAGCGATGCTAAAGTCAACTAGGATATCATTTGCCATGCTTGCACAATATGATTATGAGATTTGGCAAATGGATCTCAAAACGACTTTCCTTAATAGATATCTTAAGGAAGATGTCTATATAGTTAAGCCTGAAGGTTTTGTTGATCCAAAACATCCTGACAAAGTATGCAAGTTAAAGAAATCAATCTATGGATTGAAATAAGCATCTAGAAGTTGGAATCATCATTTTGATGAAGAAATTAAGAATTTTGGATTCATCAAGAACGGTGATGAAGCTTGTGTGTATAAGAAAGCTAGTGGGAGCATTATTACTTTCTTAAAATTACATGAAGATGACATTCTACTATTTGGAATAACATTCCAAACCTTGGAAGGTGTAAAAGCCTGGCTTGAAAGTTGTTTTTCAATTAAGGATCTTGGAGAAGCCGCCTATATTTTGGGAGTAAAGATCTACAGGGATAGATCAAGGCGCTTGATAGGTTTAAACTAAAGTGCATACATTGACAAAGTCTTGAAAGGGTTCAAGATAGAGAACTCTATGAAAGGTTTGGTACCTATTCAAAGAGTGGATAATATTGAATGCGTTTCAATGTCCAAGCTCAAAGGATGAGCAAGAAAGAATGAAAGGAATCCCATATACGTCAGCTATAGGATTCATTATGTATGTAATGATATGTACTAGACCGGACAAGTTATGCGCTTTAAGCATGACGAGAAGATACAAGTAAAATCCAAATAACGGTCATTGGATGACCATTAGAAAGTATATTTAAATACCTTAGAAGGACTAAGGATATATTTCTAATATATGGATCTGGTGAAAAGAACTCGTTACAGGGATGCGAGTTTCAGAATTCGTTGTAAAGGGTTACATAGATACGAGTTTCCAAACTGATCGAAATGGTCCTCGATCACAATCAGGGTAGCATTGTCCACTACATAATCAGAATACATCACCGCTTCATTGATTGTGATAATTCATATGGATCTGCCACTTGAATTATTGCCGATCTAGGGGTAGTCCCTACCATTCAGGACCCCTAGAGATCTTTGTGATAACGATGGTGCGATTGCTTAAATCAAGGAACCTCGTGTACATCGAAAGACTAGGCACATTGAGCAGACTTTCAACTACATAAGGGATGAAGTTGAAAAGGAGAAAAATATGTATTCGCAAAATTCACACTGATCAAAATATTGCGGATCCACTCACGAAGCTCCTTGAATGGGCAAAGCATGAAAGGGTCATACTTGTGCCTTAGGACTTCGATATTCTAGTGATTGGATTTGATCTATTTTGTATTTGGATATTGGAACAATTGTTATTATAACTCTTTATGGTAGTTTGAGTTATGTTCCATATTAGCATGTTTAAATCCGTGAATAAGTTACTTATTCTAAATGTCCGTAGTCGATCATAATTGTGGGAACAAATATGAATGTAAGACTATTATGAATTTGGATTGGTGGATATTCATTAGATATGAATATAGAGCAAAGTGTTGCTACCAAGGTTCATAGATATTTGTGGGATACAAATATTGGACTGACTCGCTCTCAAATATTACTGCATGGAATCATCTGTGATTGATCATAAGTAAATTTGAGTAAAAGAGAATATCATAGTATCCTCAGACCTGAGATACATATTGGGTCTTGATATTCACCAAATATTATGCCTTGACTTATTTCTTCGCTGTCAGTAATATGACAGTACATAAGGCTAAGCTCAGGTGTGGTACAAGGTGATTGTGAGAGACGTATGTAGTCAAGATGGGATTTGTTCCTCTTATTCGTTGAGAGTAAGATGTCTAAGGCCTGCTAAAGTTAAATCAACAGAGAGTGATCACTCTGTGTCTCTGGATTTGACATGAAATCTGTAACGAAAGGATAAATGATAGATTCACCTAAATCATGTTCAAGTAAGGGACTTGAAAGGGATGATGTTATTGAATGGCAAATATAGTCATACGTATTGGGGGTAGTAAACCGTAGTTAGGCGTCATTTACTGCTTGCATCAATCTTCTATGTATCTTGTGCAAGTGGGAGATTGTTGGACTCTGTATGCCCAAGACACATAATAAATTGATGTGGCTAGTACGTTATGATCCACGTCGAGTCATACCCAATAACAAGCTAGACAAACACTTATATTATTTATTTGTGATATGATCAAACAAATAAATATTAACACTTACAATATTTAGAAATTGGTTTTCTAAATAATTACACTTGAGAAACCAATAAATTATGTGGATAATTTATTTTGAGAGAATATTTTATTTTGTTATTTAATAGGTTAAATGACATTATAAAAGATTATATAAAGTCTTGCAAACATAGTGTTATAATTTTATAAAAGTTATAAAATTAAACAAGACTTTAAATGTTATAAAAAAAATTGGAATTTTTTTTTAAAAAAAACCCTTAAGGGGCCGTCCACTTTGGGGGTCTTCCCAAGACCTATGTTGGTCCAATGGTATGACATGCAACTTTGCATGTGTAAGAGATTTTGATTGGGTCTTGGTTTTGTGAATATTCTCTCTAATATTTAATAAAATGGATGACCAAAAATAAACATAAGAGCTGAATTTTTGCTCTCATATTTTTCGGCCATAAGAGTGTTTCTTCAAGTGTTCAATCTTTGATCTTCAAGTGTTCAAATCCTAGCTAAACATAAGGTGTTTGTTGGAAGCTTGGGGTATACAAGCTTGAGGTCTTCTACTCTTGAAGACAACCATTTCAAGAAGCATCATCCGTTTCATAATCCTTGTACTTCAAGAAGGTAGTTTTCTAAACATCCTATGGTTGTGTTTGATAGTATACATCTCATATATGGATCCGGGTTTAGGGATTTTGCATATAAATGGTTTTATATCTTATAAAAGTAACATGTTTTAAACTATTTTTCCGCTGCGTTTTTATTTCATATGGATGAAATTGCTTTGATAAACATGTTAAAATCCCTTCAGAAACATCATGTTTCGTCAATGATGGCCAAGGTGGTGACGAAATGCCAATCTTTGTCGAATGGGGTTTGTGGAATTATAATCTCAAACAGTTACAAGTTACAATACATCAAACATCATAATACCATACATCACACATAATTCAAACGTGCACAAGTTACAATGCAACTAATCATGAAAACACTACGTGAAACAAGTAACGCGAAAACTCGGGTCGTCACATCATCCCCAACTTGAAAGAAATTTCGTCCTGAAATTTGTCAAGCAGTCCAAAATGGTACAGTGTTAGATCAAGATGATTGGGCCTTCTCTATGGGTGCCACAACATCCCCAACTTGATTGGGAATTTTGTCCCGAAATTCACTAGTCGTGCCAGACTTAGTTTTGTCAGCTGGAAATAGATGTAGGTACTTGAGTTCATCTGATCTTCACGTTCCCACGTGAACTCTGGTCCATGCCTTGAGTTCCAACGAACTCTCACTATCGGAATACGGCTGTGCTTACGGACCTTAACCTCCCGATCCATAATTTCTATTGGTTCTTCGACAAACTGCAACTTGTCGTCGATCTTCAGCTCTTGAAACGGTACCACCAGTGTTTCGTCAGACAAACACTTCTTTAGTTGCGACACATGGAACACATCGTGGACGTTACCCAACTCAGCAGGTAACTCCAACTTGTAGGCCACTTTACCAATCCGTTCCAGAATTTTAAATGGCCCTACATAACGAGGGTTTAGCTTGCCACGTTTCCCAAAATGCACCACACCCTTCCAGGGTGAGACCTTTAACATAACACGATCATTAACTTCGAATTCCAAAGGTTTCCTACGCTTATCAGCGTAGCTTTTCTAACGGTCGCGTGCTGCTGCCATACGGTTCCTGATCTGCACAATCTTTTCTAAAGTTTCCAACACAAGTTCAGGGCCTGTGACCTGGCTGTCACCCACCTCAGCCCAACAGAGAGGTGAATGACACTTTCGTCCGTACAACGCTTCGAATGGAGCTGCCTGAATGCTGGTATGATAGCTATTATTGTAAGAAAACTCCACCAAAGGCAAGTGTTTCTCCCAACCTTTTCCAAAATCGATAACACACGCCCGCAGCATGTCTTCTAGCTTCTGGATGGTTCGCTCACTTTGACCATCCGTCTGCGGGTGATAAGCAGTACTCATGCTGAGTTGCGAACCAAACGATTTGTGCATCGACTGCCAAAAATCTGAAATGAAACGCGGGTCACGATCAGAGATAATAGATGTAGGCACCCCGTGCCTAGAAACCACTTCCTTGAGATAGACAGCAGCTAGTTGTGAGAACTTATCCGTTTCCTTGATTGCTAGAAAATGTGCTGACTTCGTGAGGCGATCAACAATCACCCAGATGGTATCGTTTTCGTTTTGGGTTCTCGGTAGCCCGGTGACAAAATCCATAGCAATTTGCTCCCATTTCTACATGGGTATTTCCGCTTGTTGCAACAATCCCGACGGCTTCTGGTATTCCACTTTAACTTTCGAGCAGGTTAGACATTTACTCACATAAGTTGCGATGTGAGCTTTCATCTTCGGCCACCAATACATAATTTTGAGATCCTGATACATCTTATCTGAACCTGGATGTACAGAGTATCGAGACTTGTGCGCTTCATCCATCACAAGTTCTCTAAGGTCACCAAACAAAGGAATCCATACACGCTCCATGAAGTAGTAAATACCATCTGATCTCTTTACAAGTTGCTTTTCCATGCCCCTTAAGTATTCTGCTTCAATGTTTTCCTCTTTTAACGCTCCAGCTTGAGCCGAACGAATCTGGTCAGGCAGGTTAGAATGAATGGTAAGCTGCAAGGCGCGAACACGTTTGGGTTTCGATTCCTTTCGACTGAGAGCGTCAGCTACAACATTGGCCTTACCCGGATGATACTTGATTGCACAATCATAGTCGTTCAAGAGTTCAACCAGCGACGCTGTCATATTCAAATCCTTCTGATCAAAAATATGCTGAAGGCTCTTGTGGTCTGTAAAAATAGTACATTTAGTACCGTACAAGTAATGCCTCCATATTTTGAGCGCAAACACTACGGCTCCTAACTCCAAGTCGTGTGTCGTATAATTGTTCTCATGAACCTTCAACTGTCGAGAAGCATAAGCTATCACGTTGTTGTGTTGCATCAGCACGCAACCAAGTCCCTGAATAGAAGCGTCACAATATACCACAAAATCTTCTGTACCATCTGGTAGGGACAAAATCGACGCACTGCAAAGTTTCTGTTTCAATAGCTGAAAAGCCTCCTCCTGCTTTGTTCCCCACAAGTATACAACGCCTTTCTGTGTCAATGAACTGAGAGGTTGAGCGATCTTCGAGAAATCCTTGATAAATCTTCTATAATACCTTGCAAGACCAAGAAATTGTCGCACCTCCGAAGGATTCTTTGGTGCCGCCCAATTCTTGACAGCATCAATCTTAGCTGGATCCACGTGTATTCCTGATTCATTCACTATGTGCCCAAGGAAGTGTACCTCTTGAATCCAGAAGTCACACTTAGAAAACTTTTCATAGAGTTGCTCCTTCCTCAAGAGCTCCAAAACAAGACGTAAGTGCAACTCTTGATCTTCCTTGCTCTTCGAGTAGATAAAAATGTCATCTATGAATACTATAACGAAATCGTCGAGATACTGCTTGCATACACGGTTCATGAGGTCCATGAAGACTGCTGGCGCGTTCGTCAACCCAAATGGCATAACCAAAAACTCATAGTGCCCATAACGCGTTCTAAAAGCCATTTTAGGAATATCCTCCTCCCGGACTCTCATCTGATGATAGCCCGATCTTAAGTCGATCTTCGAATAAAAGCTTGACCCTTGCAACTGGTCAAACAAGTCGTCGATGCGTGGCAATGGATAGCGGTTCTTGATAGTCACCTTGTTGAGTTCCCGATAATCAATGAACATGCGAAAGGACCCGTCTTTCTTCTTTACAAACAAAACTGGGGCTCCCCAAGGCGAAGAACTGGGTCGAATAAAGCCTCTGTCCAATAACTCTTGCAGCTGATTAGACAGCTCCTGCAACTCTCTAGGTGCTAAACGGTAAGGAGCACGAGCGATTGGAGCCGCTCCTGGCGCAAGGTCAATTTGAAATTCCACTTGACGGTGAGGAGGTAAACCAGGAAGCTCCTCAGGAAATACATCGGCGAATTCACGTACTACTGGTAGATCCTCGATCTTTCTTTCTCCTGATGGAGTATCAGTAACAAGTGCCAAAATAGAAGGATACCCTTTTCGTAGACATTTCTGTTCTTGCATAGCTGAAATAATACCGACCATCGCACCACTGCGATGCCCCTGAACCAACAATGGCTCTCCTTCAGAGATAGGGATATGCACAATCTTTTCCTTACACAGAATCTCAGCTTGGTGCTTAGACAGCCAATCCATACCAATCACTATGTCGAAACTACCGAGGGTAATAGAAAGGAGATCAATATCAAACACTTGACCCACGAGATCTAGTTTACACCCAAAAAGACGTGCGAAGCTTCTATTGTTTTATCATCAGCTAATTCTACTACTTGCTTAACCTCTAAAGGTGTGGGAGTTAACCCTAGTCGCTGACTAAACTCTAGGGACACATAACTCCAATCGGCACCGGAATCAAATAGCACAGAAGAAATAAGACGCGAATCGTTTACCTGTAACTATTCAATATCCCTACGAAAAATTGATCACATCCGAGCATTTCCGCGGTCGAATCCACCTTGAATTTGATAAATGCATTGCTTGTGAAGTATGTGTTCGTGTATGTCCTATAGATCTACCCGTTGTTGATTGGAAATTGGAAACTGATATTAGAAAGAAACGATTGCTTAATTACAGTATTGATTTCGGAATATGTATATTTTGTGGTAATTGCGTTGAGTATTGTCCAACAAATTGCTTATCAATGACTGAAGAATATGAACTTTCTACTTATAATCGTCACGAATTGAATTATAATCAAATTGCTTTGGGTCGGTTACCAATGTCAATAATTGACGATTACACAATTCGAACAATTTTAAATTTGCCTGAAATAAAAACTTAAGAATTCATTTTGATCTAAAAGAATGAAGGTTTTTGTTTGGTGAATATCTACAATTATATTGATTAGGGAGCGAGAATTTTGTTTGAATTTATATTCATATATGAATATAAATTCATATGAAAAATAGATTTATTTTCTATAGTCCATATTGATGATTTAAAAATATATAGAGATGATTTAAAAATATATAGACTCAAATTACTCTTTCGAGAGATTAGGCCAATAATTCAATCCATATCCATGAAAATGGAATTTTTCAAATTGAATAATTAAGAACTATTATAAAAAAGGTAGAGTTACTTCTTTTTTCCTGACCGGGTCAATAAAGTTATGCAAGATTTTGATTTATTTATCTCTTATTTTATATATAATGGATTTACCTGGACTAATACATGATTTTCTTTTAGTCTTTCTGGGATTGGGTCTTATATTAGGGGGTCTGGGAGTAGTATTACTTGCCAATCCCATTTATTCTGCCTTTTCATTGGGATTGGTTTTTGTTTGTATATCGTTATTCTATATTCTATCGAACTCCGATTTTGTAGCTGCCGCGCAACTCCTTATTTACGTAGGAGCCATAAATGTTTTAATCATTTTTGCTGTGATGTTCATAAATGGTTCAGAATATTCCAAAGATTTCCATCTTTGGACCGTGGGAGATGGAGTAACTTCCGTGGTCTGTACAAGTCTTTTTGTTTCACTAATTACTACTATTCCAGATACGTCATGGTACAGGATTATTTGGACTACAAAAGCAAACCAGATTATAGAGCAAGATCTGATAAGTAATAGTCAACAAATCGGGATTCATTTATCAACAGATTTTTTTATTCCGTTTGAATTCATTTCAATAATTCTTTTAGTTGCGTTAACCAGCGCAATTGCTGTAGCTCATCAATAATAACTCTTTAGAACTGGAAAACCCTTGTTATGAGCTATCACATGTATTTCCTTTTTTCTATTTAACTTTGTATATAAAATTTCAATTCTTTAGTAGTTCGATCTATTCCCAATATATTCCTTTATTCCATTACTCGTTATTTTCTAGTCAATCCGATTGGTTAAATTGTTGTTCATATTGAAATGAATCGAGATTGATAAGGAGTTGGTTAATGATGCTCGAGCATGTACTTGTTTTGAGTGCCTATTTATTTTCTGTCGGTCTATATGGATTGATTACAAGTCGAAATATGGTTAGGGCTCTTATGTGTCTTGAACTTATATTAAATGCAGTTAATCTCAATTTTGTAACATTTTCTGATTTTTTTGATAGTCGTCAATTAAAAGGAGCCATTTTTTCTATTTTTGTTATAGCTATTGCAGCTGCTGAAGCCGCTATTGGACTCGCTATTGTTTCATCAATTTATCGTAACAGAAAATCAACTCGTATAAATCAATCGAATTTATTGAATAAGTAATATTATCATATAAATTCAAATTTTCATAAATTAATTCAAATTAGCATGTCTGCCACGTAAGATATGATCATGTTATCACAAATATAAGAAATCAAAGTATTTTGGCACTGTCAATCCAGAAATAGATAAAAAAACTCGGGGAACTCATCGATTCATCTAGTACTAGTATTTAAATATATAATTTCTTTCTCAATTTACTAGATTGAAACCGTACCAGTCACGACATTGCCGTCGTTCCTAGCATCCCCAGCCCCGATCGTGAATACCCTTCCACGAGCACCGTTGCCCCCATTGTTGCCGTTGTTGTTTCCAGCATTGCTGTTGTTATTCTGGCTGTTGTTGTCGTTGGCGTTCTGATTCAACTGAGGGCAATCCCGCTTGAAGTGGCCCTCATCCCCACACTAATAACACCCCTTATTGAAACCCTGATTCTGAGGGGGTTGTTGCCTTTGTTGTCGCTGGTACTGATGGTGTTGCTGCTGCTGCTTTGGCTGTGGGGATCTACAGTCTTTGGCCTCATGGCCCACTTTCTCGCACCTTCGACAAGCCAGAACACACTGCCCATAATGATGATAGCCACACTTGTTGCACTGTGGTTTCTTCCCAACATAGGAGCTCTGATTCTGATTGCTGCCATGGCCTTGATTAACCGAAGACGACTGACTGAAACTGCGGTTGTTACTGTTGTCAGGCCTTTTCTGAGATTGGCTGACACTGGTTGACTTATCGGCGTCGCTCCATTTCTGCTTGTTATCACTAACAGGCGTAGTAGTTGTGGTTGTAGCAGCAGTAGTGGCAGAAACACGCGGTGGTAACGAACCACTCTCCACCTCCTGATCGGTGATTTTGTGAGCCAAACGAACAATCTGAGTTAAGTTGTTGAGGTTCGCTGCAGTTACCAAGCCCTTCACTCGAGGAGCTAATCCCTTGATGAACAGTTCAATCCTCCAATGCGGAGGTCGGGACAAGTTCGGGCAGATGATCGCCAACTCATGTGACCGTTTCGCATACGCTTCAATCTCAGATCCCACCATCTTCGGATCATAGTACTCATTCTCTAGTTTCTGAATCTCATCACGAGGACAATACTCCTCCCTTATCAGTTCCTTAAAATCATCCTAGGTAGTGGCATTTGCCACCTCGATGCCCAACAGCTGAACCTGGGCATTCCACCATATCAGGGCACCATCCTCGAGTGTGCCCGTAGCATACTTCACTCTGTCCCCAGCAGGACAGTTACACATAGAAAATACCGACTCTGCCTTCTCAAACCATCGCAGGAGTCCTACAGCCCCTTCAGTCCCATTGAAGGTCTGTGGCTTATAATCCATGAACATCTTGAACGTACAAGCAGGTGGATTATTTTGGTTTTGCTGACCTATTGGACGAAAGAAAACACATTATAGAGGTAAGAGTTGTGTACGCGACACAAGAACATAAAGGTAATTGGCACTTATCGTACCAGCTTGGTAGGCTGCCAAAGCCTCAGCCACACGTGTATTAATCAGATTTGTCAGCTCAGCTTGGGTCATCGCAATGTGACCACGTCCGTGACCTCGTCCACTCATGATTCTATAAAAGGAGAGGGAACAAACTTAAGAGTCGAGTTGAGGTAGAAGTCAAGTATTACGTTTAAGTCTACAACTACCAAATTCACACACAATAGGGCAGAACCCTTCTCACACTTGTTAAGCCTCACTGGGACTTGCACGCACCTCACGTTATTATTATGTGTGCACCCATAATAATAAGGCAATTTGCATGCTCATCTTAGTGACTCTTAACATGTGCTAAAAGTTTCCCCCGCATTCAAGTAGCAAAACAGAAAGTGTTACAGGATTACAAATCAAAAGAGTCGAAGGGTAGTGTCATGCTATCAAGTCACCATAGTATCTAGTATGTTGTTTCTTGCAACTGTGAGTGTGTGACTACTAAACAAGTATTGCATAAAGTAAACAGAAGACGAACCTTGCAATCTGGAGCTGAGTGTCATGGTCGATTTTCGAAGTTGTTCGGTTATAGTATGGTTTTATGAAACGTTTTAAAACCTAGTTCACTATAACCAGTGGCTCTGATACCAAACTGTCACACCCCCAAAATACCACATGCAGGAACACCGCGGGATGTGTGACGTACCAGGATCCAAGCCACCAATCACATTGAATCACATATAGTATTTAAATAAAATATTTCATGAATTGCCAATACAAATCCAAATCATAAGTTGAAACCAAAGGAGATGTTCAGCGGAAGCATATAGTAAAATTGTTAAACAACTGTTTCATGAAAAGTGTTCAAAACTAATGTATCAAATGTATCCAAGAGCCTTGATCCATGACCACTCCAGCACTCCCAGATAGCAAGTCCATGTCTAGAAATCTAACGACCTGCAAGCATGCAGACAAGTGTGTCAGACAACGCTGATATTGTCATTAACTCGATTACCGTGTGTGGCTACAAGATGTGTGTTTAAAACAGTTCAACGTTATGTTTTGATATTGTCATTAACTCGATTACCGTGTGTGGCTACAAGATGTGTTTGCCTAACCCCAATGCCTCTATCAAAGCATTGGTCAAGTGGTCAAGGTAATTAGTTCACGCCCGTCCATTCCGGCCTAGTGTGAGGGTGCCAAACCTAGTAGCGCTATCAACTAAATACCTCGTTGCCTTCCCGGCAACAATCGGTAGATGTAAGGGGTCTTATATGATAGAAACTGAGTAATAACCAACATCCCAATAACCTGACATTCCTCCCTGGAACGTTACCCGATATCCCTCCCTGGGATGCATGCTTGGTAAAGAGCAGCGAACTCACCTTGGTTTGCTCGGTAGAGTTAATTATTTGTTCACACTTAGACAATCACACCCTAATGTATTCAAGCACTCGTAATCAGTTTACGTTCACGTATAGTCATAGTGTGCATACAAGTTACCACAGTAGTTATACAACTCATATAATCCCACAATTCACATATATGTTCTAAACATTGATTACCAGTTGTGTGTACCATACTAGATGTACGAATCAGACTATGTCACTTGATCATCATTAAATATCATTAACAGCATTCAGCAACAAGTTTCAAAAGTTACAGTTTTGGTCCCTGCATGCATATAAGGCCCTTTTTGACACGGTTAAGGCCCGTTAAGCCATTTTCAAGGCTCTACAATGATGCCTACGCATAGGGAACATGAAATATGCTTGAAAATGTGTCAGATGTTGGTTCGTTTGGTCGTACGATCATGATGTTCGGTTAATTACGACGAAACACGAACGGGCGTGAAAAACGATCCAAATTGCTCGACGAATGGAATTTTATCATGCCAATCATTAAAATAAAATATTTCAATGATTACAAAAATTTTTGGATGTCCGGATATATTCAGAACATAAGATATGAGCGAAAATGCAAACTTATGCACTTTTTGACGCTTTTAGTCCCTGTTGCTCAAATAAGTTTATTTTTGCGCACCAAACACCTCTAAGCCTATTTCTAAGCTTTGTAAAGGATATTTAGGGGATGTTTAACTTATGATCAAGTTCCGGAATGTACGTTACCATATGAATCGGTAGCCTTTTGCAGTTTGACGCAAGTAGTCCCTGCGATCGAGTAAACTTGATTTCGACACTCCAAACCTTCCAAAACTTATTTCTAAGTTATGTAAAGGTTATTTATGGTATGTTAATCCCATGTCACTGTTCCGGAGTGTTTCTCGCATTAAACTGATTACGTTTACGCATCAGTTCGCGTATAACTTTCCAGAAAGCGATTTAGAGCTCGAAATCGAACGAGAATTGATATGTGCAAATGATACACATATTTATACAAATCCCAAGTATGAAACACAATATTTCATTGATTTGGTATTTGTTTGATGGTTGAAGAGGCACAAATGTCATAATCTCCCCTACTTCAGGAAATTTCGTCCCGAAATTTATTTAGAGGAAACTTGTGAGAGCTCGAAACATGAAGTCGAAAAGATAAAACAACATTGGTTAGGGTTCTGAACTTCTAGTAACTTAAATAACATTATGCTTGCAATGTAAGAGGGACACTCATATAAGTATATGAAGCGCCATTGGTGCGTCCACCTTACCTCCATTACGTTGTTCACGTTTCGTTATTTTTGCCACTCTAGGTTCTTACACATGATAAATCTTACTGGGGTTTCTGTGCACTGAATTTCATAATTATGTATGCATCCATAATTACGTGATTCCTTGCATAGTCCGCTCAGTGCATTTTATAATGTGTAGGGGAAGAAAATCAAATGAACAAACCTGTGATGATTGTGACTAGATCACCGTAGGGTCCTTTTAATTAAATCAATAAATGATCTCTTTAAATAGACCACCAAGGAGTCTTTTCAGCTATATCATCACATGACATTCCTAACCAGATTTTTGAATCAATCTTTTTTACTAGACCACTCAAGGGGTCTCTTTTGAATTATGGAATGGTACTATATAATCCAAGGGTCTTAACTATTACGTAGAAGCCCATTAAGGATTTAAGGTATTACCTTTGGATATCCTACCACGAATCCCTCATATGAAGATATGGAAGATTCTACGAGAATTTGGATGATGAAAAAATCACATTTCACAAAAATACAACACATAAAACATAATCACGCAATCACATAATTGTTTATCTTGGTTTTCAATTTGTTATCATTTTGTTAATTTGTTTTATAATTTGTACACGAGTATTTAAAGCACACCAGGAATCCAATCAGTGGATTTCATTTGGCACTTTAAACATTTTCAAGAATCTAACTACGAAGATATAAAGATCTTAATAGGAATTCGGCTTTGTCCTTATTGGATCGTAATGTACGTATTAAAGCATACAAAGAATCCAATTCAAGACTCCGATTTGAGCGATAATCATCCACAAGGATCTAATTGTGAAGATAAGAAGATCCTATATGGATTTTTGGAATTTTGAATAGCGGGAGGCGTTTCGAAACCTTGCACTAGACGTGCTTAAGTCGATACACGAGGTAGAATGCTCATGAAGTTGAGGCGCTAGATATGGCAAGGCGACATATGAAGCAGAATTTGGAGGTTGGATACTACGTATGTTAAGTCAATCATACGAGTAGAATGTTTTTTCGAAAACTATGCATGGGGTTTTTAGAAATGCGTTTAATGTTTTTGAAACCTTACGTAATACTTTTGAAATCATACGGTAGATGTATTAGGTAAATATATTTATAAATTGTTTTTAAAATCATGTGAGATGAATTTTATAATCATGTATAAGGTTTTTGAAAACATGGATAAGGCTTTTTGAATCATGCACTTGATATATTAAGTAAATATACTGTGTTAAAATTGTTTTCAAACTATATGAAATATTTTGAAATCTTGAAGGTTGTTTTTGAAAAACATATATTATGTATGTTGTTATGGAAACTAGAGTGCAATGATATGGATATGAGATCGAAAAATACCCTTAGTTATCTAACCAAGGATTTAAAGTGACATTTTGAGTAATCGTCTAAAATTGTCACTAATATTCTGTACTTCGCTTCTTAGAATGAAACGAGTATTTAGAATTTTCGAGGAAATCATGAGCGATCACATGAATGGGAGAACTACAAGAGTAATTTGTTTTGTAAAGAGCATAGTTCTTTGGTGTAGGTATCGTAGGGGTATGCCATACACACATGTAACTACACTTGTACATCAGAATTGTGAACAACGATTTATTTATAAACCAAACAGATTGTTTCAGAGTTCAAGAAAAATAAGAAGCAAAAGCATAAGATTCAAATTTATTCAAAGCAGCAACATCTTCTAATCAGCCAAATGCTCATCTATGGGTCAGATTTGCATTAACAAACTTTGCGCATTGGTTCCTGAAATGACCCGTCTCGCCATAGATGTACCAAGTATCAGGAGGAAAACGAGCTTGTGCTGGATCTGCTCAAAGTTGAACAGGGTTCTGAATATGGTGATGGAGGTTACACTGATTGCACAAAGGAGCTGTTCCTCTGTATGGTGCTCGAGCAGCAGTAGGACCTGCAACAATTTTGCTTTGGATAGCAAAACGGCACACATTAACCAGATGTCCCCATCATCCACAGTGGGTACATTTGAAACAGGGTATTTGATTCGGATGATGAAGGTTGCATTGATTGCACAAGGGAGTTGTTCCCTTGTACGGCTTCTTGGCGGGTGGTGTTGCCACTTGGCTAGGTCTCGCTTGATTTGGTGCAACCGCTGCGGGATTCTTTGAAGCTTTACGCTTCTTTGATTTTGGTGAAGGCTTGGCTTCTGTTTCCTTTGGTGTTTCTTGGGCGGCTTCATCCTTGAGGCGAGTCATGGCGATAGCCAATTCAACAGTCTTCAGGAATACTACGCCTATTCGTTGGGCAATTTTGGTAGCCTGCTCGGACATTTGAGTGTCGCTGCGATGAAGAGACATCCTAAAGGAAATGGAAGACATATGAGGAAACAAGTGAAATGTTATCGGATAATCAAAACAGAATGACAACGCATAAAAATTGTGATCGTTTGTTTGTTACCTAAGGCAAACAAATGAGATGGTGACTAATCAAAGTAAGCGGGTCATATTAATGTATCGCGAAGACATGCTTTAGCCTATAAGTGGACACTCAACCCAAGACTTCCCAGGTAAGAGTGACTGGTCCGATTATGTGGATTTGTACGAACACTGTGACAACCCGAACTTCCAAGGTTAGTCTTGTAACTCTGATCTGTATTCTTCTTCTTCTTCGTTCATACGTGTGACTGTGTCAACAGTTGTTATGTTAGGTGTTTTTTTTTTTGGGTAAAGGGTTACCCCGGTGATTCTATATATTCACAACCAAAACAAAACAAGTAGTGTAGAGAGTCTACACTAGTTCAATCACAGGACATGCCCCATGAAAGTAAAACAATGAGAAAACAAGGAACACTACCACCTGGCAACAAAACAACTAGACTAACACTCTAGGAAAAGAAGCCAAACAAACACAACAACTCAATCAGCCATCGCCATCTTTGAGCTCAGCTCCATAAATCTCCCAGTAACCCAAAAGCCTTCTCACATTATCACAATCCTTGAGCTTCGTACCCATTAATTTGTATCGGACCTGTTGGATAATACTTTCACTAATAGTCTCAGGAGGCCTCAACTGGTTCTTGAATAATCTTGCATTACGTTCTTGCCAAATCAGATAAGCACTGGCCGCCACTAATAATCGAGCAACATAGTTCACTACAGATTTGGACTTGGACCGCACTAGAAGCCAGTCAACAATATCCTCCCATTTCGCTTGATCCGAAACCATTCCCACTTTATTCCTTACCATATGCCAAACTTGAGTAGAGAATTTACACTCGAAAAACAGATGATTATGAGAATCATAATTGGCATAACAAAGCAGACAGCACATCATATTCATGTTCTTTCTACGCGAGAAACCCCAATCCAAAATTTTATCCTGAGTAAGCAACTTGCGCCTCATGATTAGCCACATTAAAAAAGCATGCCGTGGGATACACTGAGCGAACCAAACAATAGGACACCACTCCACCTCCAACTCACGGTGCCTAACTGAATCCCAAGCACGAGCCGAGGAAAACTCATAGAACTGGTCCCCTTTGCGCCATAACAGATTGTCTTCCTTATTCGGATCAAAATTCAACTGATCAAGGTGGATAAGAACCGGAAAAGTATCTTTCCACGCGGCTGGCCAAGTCCAAGTAAGATTGGAATAAATGTCAGAAATTTTAGACTCCATATTGTAACCTGCGTTTGCAATAACTCTAGGCGAGATGAACTGAATCAGCGGACCTAAGTCAAACCACGTATCGAACCAAGCTGATGTCTTCGAACCGTTACCCACACCCGACCAAACGAAACTCCTCACATCCTGCCTAATCTGAAGAATCTTTCTCCACGACCAGCAACAAGTAGAAGGCACATTACAAGCCCAAAAACTTTTACCTTTCAACCTGTAAGAATGAACCCATTCAACCCACAAAGAGCTACGCCTAGAAAGAATACTCCAGATATGTGAAGTCATAAGCGCTTTATTAACATCACCAATTCTGCGAATACCTAAACCACCCTCATACTTAGGAACACAAACCTTTTTCCAAGACACTTTTGCCCGCCCCTTCTGAAAAGCACTGTCTTGAGACCATAAAAAATTTCGCATCAATGCTTCCAAATTAAGAATCACCCGAGCTGGAAGAATAAACACAGAAGACCAGTAAACATGCAGAGAGGACAAAACCGAAATAATGAGTTGCAACCTGCCCGCAAATGATAAAAGTTTATTTTGCCAATTCATAATACGCTTCTCAAATCTCTCCATCAACACATCACAATCTTTATAAAGTAACCTAGTAGATATAAGAGGCACACCCAAATATCTAACTGGCAAAGTACCCTCCACAAACGGCATAATGTTCAAAATAGCAGTTTTAACAAACGAAGGCACATTAGAGAAAAAAACCGTACTTTTATGAACACTAGGCACCAATCCCGACATCTTAGTAAAAGAGTTGAGAGAATTCATAATGCACCTGACCGAAGCAATCTCACCCTTAGAGAAAATAAACAAGTCGTCCGCAAAACAAAGATTGACAATCTGTTGGCGTTCACACTTGTTGTGAAATTTAAACGAAGAATCAATCCTTACCGCATGCTGTAAAATTGCCGTAAGAATTTCCATAACCAGAGTGAACAGATACGGCGAAATAGGGTCGCCTTGTCTTAACCCCCGATTACCCTTGAAAAAACCATGAACATCACCATTAATACATACTGAAAACGTGGTAGAAGACACACAAACCATAATCCAGTGAACCATGCTAGAATGAAACCCGAAGCCAAGCAAAATCCTCTTTAGAAATTTCCAATCAACTGTGTCATACGCCTTCTGAATATCCACTTTAAACGCACATTTAGGAGGACCAATATTTCTATGGTAGTTATGCATCAACTCCTGAGTTAACAAGATATTATCAGATATTTTCCTCCCCGGGACAAACGCCGATTGGTTTACACTAACAATATCATTCAACACTACTTTAATTCTTTCAGCAACAATCTTACTGATACATTTATACAAAACATTGCAACAGGCAATCGGACGATAGTCCGTAACCACGGATGGAGACGGGATCTTAGGAATAAGAACAATGAGCGTATGATTTAATTCCTGAAGAAGCTTGCCTGTGACAAAAAAATCAATAACCGCATTTGAAACATCATTACCAATAATAGGCCATGCATTTTTAAAAAATCCAGCTGTAAACCCATCTGGCCCTGGCGCTTTATCCGACCCAATCGAGAACATCGCCTTTCTAACCTCTTCAGCTGTGACTGGATGAACCATATGCTGAGCAACATCCGACTCCAGCTTTTTAGTGAATAACTCCGGAGACGGCGTGAGCGAAGTATCACCCGGGCATCCCAAAATTTTTTCATAATGATCAACAAAGGCTTTCTGAACCATATCATTTTCAAAAACACTCCCGCTAGCATCCCGAATAATATCAATACGGCTATAGTGAATTTTATTTTTGAGCGAAGAGTGGAAAAAAGCGGTATTCATATTGCCTGCCGCTAACCAGTCTACCTTGGACTTCTGCTTCAAAAAACGCTCTTCATCAAGTAAAGCAACCTGAAAATCCTTTCGGATAACAGCTTCCTGCTTCCGAAAAGTCTCACACGACGGATCACTATCAATATCACGCTGAATCTTATCCAGTTTATCACGTAAGTCTTGAACTTTTTTATGTAAATTGCCTTGCTGAAAAAGTAAGACTCGAAGAGGAGATTTGAGCAGACGAAGCTTCTTAACAACCGAGAATTGATAGACTCCACTAATACTAGTACTCCAAACTCTTTTCACAATCGGTAAAAACTCTGGTTTATGCACCAGAAAATTTGCGAACTTGAACGACCGATGTTTTAACTTATCAGGATCCGAAATTTTAAGAACACATGGACAATGATCCGATAACCGAGCCGGATGGAAGACCGCAACAGCATTCGGAAAACGGGAAATGAACTGAGAATTACCCATCACTCTATCAATCTTCTTCATCAATCCGATCCCCTTCTTTGGCTTTTGATTCCACGTATAGTGAAACCCCGAACGATTTATATCCACCATCTGAATATCATCTACACAAGCTTGAAACTCCCTCATACTCGAAGAGATCGAAGACGACCCCATAGACTTATCTTCAAGATTCAGCGCAGAGTTAAAATCACCTAAAATGGCCCAAGGTTGACCACGAACAAAAGTCTTATGCAATGAAAGATGGTTCCATAACTCCCTCCGAGTGACATAATAATTAGCAGCATAAATAATCGAGCAAAAGAACATAATTTTCTCCTTTTTTTAACATCAGCTGCAAATGCATAACCTGATCAGATTCGGTCAGCACCATAACATCAAAAATATTAGGATTCCAACCGACAATTATTCTCGTTCCTTTACTGCATCGAGCCCCATTAGACGTCCATTGCCATGAACGGAAAACTGACTTACAAACACTAGAAAGATTACCCACCTCCACATGAGATTCAAGAATAGCACATAAACTCAAGTTAAAATCTTTTATAGCATGTCGAACCTCCGTTTGTTTAATGGGGCGGTTCAAACCCCTGATGTTCCATGAAGCGAAACTAACCATTATTAACCGATGTAGAAGGAGTGCTTGCCCCTTTTTTATCGTCTATTTTAATAGTTCCTTGCCTCAGAAAACCATCCATCTCATATCCATCCATCACGTCAAAATCATCAAGAACCTCAGCATCATCCTCATCATGTTTGGCCGCAACTGGAATATCACCCCCCCCCCCCCCTCTTCATTATTAAGGCTTGGATCATTGAGGATATCAAAAGGATTTTTAGACTGAATATTATGCACACCCGAACCAGTGCCATTCCCTCCACTACTTTGCCCAGTATCCCCCTGAATTACATTTAAAGCAGCAAATCTATTATTGGAACTCACCTTAACCGAATCTGAATTACTTGAAGTCACCGGCCTATATTCGAACTTAGGCTTAGGCTTGTTAACTTGGAATCCAGGTTTCCTCGCTATCTTCCTTTTATGAACCCCCATATACCCATCACTATCCACAATCGGACCTTTATTATTACCACCAACTTTATAGCTCTTCCCACTAGCCTCTGGAATAGGTTGTTTCATAGTTTGATGAAGGCAATCCTGATCAGAATGACCAAAGATACAGCAATGAGAACATCTATGAGGACACCACTCATATTCTACCCACACCTTCTCCTTAACAAAACCATCCCCCTCTAACACCGGCACCGCTACCATTAACTCCTCTTTAATTTCATTATCAGCAGATATCTCAATAAGTGCTCGCGCATAGCTACTCCTACCCCATGCATCCAAGCACATAGACGTAGTAAACGAGTCAAGCATCTTCGGTTCACCAAGATCAGTAGCAATTAAACTTAATCCATCCTCCGTGAACGCTGCAATTGGCACATCATGAATTTTGACCCAAACCTGAACCCTTTTAACTTCCTTTTTTTTCCAATTTCACCATAGTCGACCAAACGTTAAGGAAAAGAGGTTGAGACCTTATAATCCACGGACCTTCCTTCAAGACCCTCATCATACCCTCCTGATCAGCAAACTTAAAAAAGAAAAAACCTTGGGCATTCATCATAGACTTCTGAATCCCAAACTTCTTCCAATTAGTTCGTACGTAATATTCAACAACTGGGTAAGCCACTCTATCCCCCAGAAAATACCCATACAAAGTGTTCGCCAACTTATCCTGAACAACCCGCACAGATTCACGAGGAAGAACAATATCACAGCCCTCTTGCACATTGTCAGATGCAAGAGACCGAAAATTTATCTTTCTCGCATTAACATTCAATACCGATTCAGCATATGACTTTGGAGCACCTGAAGCATTGTCATTAACATTCAATACCGATTCAGCATATGACTTTGGAACACCAGAAACATTGTTATTATCATATTGGTTTTTTAAACTATCCATCGGATTTCCATCCATTCCTTCAACAATATCATCCTCAGTCTCATTAACAACATTCTCATGACGTGTAACTCCATTATCAACATTACTAAGATTCTGGTTAGAAACTTGGGCACCATCTGAATTAACAGGATTTGTTACCTTAGTCAGCTCATCGATGATGTTAATCATTCTAGGTTCTGCAGTTTGAGCAGCTTTACTAACACCCCTTCTTGGCAAAACAACATTTCCATCAACCGTAAAACCCTTATTCCCTGGAAACTTGTTCAGATTCAGCGGCTTCACTCTTGGGCCTTGACCAGATGGCTTCTTACGATCATCCACACGAACAACATCAACTCTCTCCATAACACGAAACAGAAAACAAGCATGCAACGTAAACCAGAAATACAGACGGCAACAAAAACAGAAAACAAAAACCCTAATCCTAGCTAAACCCTACCCCATGTCTTTATCAAGATCGTATAGCGTAGATGGTAATACTCGATCCTGAATAATAAAGGACCAGCCAACCAAACTAATCTATATAATCCGATCAAGAACACAAGAGTAGAGCGGCGAAAGAGAAATAAAAAAGAAAAGAAAACCCAAGATTAAAATCGATCAAATCTGCTAACGAGTTCGTTATAAAGATTGAATATGCAATCTCTAATCACAGACTGTTATACAAACAATCACGATGAAAATCATAGGGATCCATGAAGAAGATCGAAATCGCCTAGCCAGGGAGAGAGAATTTGGGTCATGCCTTAATAAGATTTATTATAACCTTGTTAAATCGAACACACATGATAACCCCGTCATACTGCATGTTTTATTTTTGGGCCGAGTATATGTGTTAAACCATAGGTATAACTGGACCGCAACCCTTGTCGCTCAAACTGTGAGATCAGCCCAAACTCTTGAAGCTCGAACCCGGCAGCTTTGCCATCTGTTTAGGTGGCCCACTTACATGGGCTTTAGCCCTTTCGGCTAAGCATGTTACCGCCCCAAACCCGAGCACGTATAACTGGATCAGAATCACGTTTGGGCCGATCAGAGCCCAAGTGGGTCATGGTTTTGGGGGCCGGCTGTAGAATTTAGAATATATACACACATGCAATTACGTAACTTGTTAGCACAACACATATTCCAACCCTAGACTTCCTTATAGTGCGACGGCAGAAGATAGGACCCCACCCCTTTGAGGCATCGTTCCAGTTAAACGGCTTTTGGTTAGTGATTTCATGTTTGAATTAATTCTCAACTATTTGATCTTGTTATGTGTGAATATGTTTAACAATATTGCATGCATATGTTTTATAAACATGAATGACTTGTGATATGAAAACTTGATTAACAATTATGTTTGTTTATAAACGTGCTTACTTATTTGATCTTATTCAAGTTAATCAGATTAGTATAGTTGATACCTTGAGTTGATGTCTTGACACACTTAGCCGAAGGTATACTTGTTGATTGAAGTAATTATCAGTAAAAGAATAATCATGACTTAATGTTTGCAACAATAGGCATGGTCACAAGTCTATGGGTGTTGAATATAACTAGAGACTTAATGATAAATGTGTATAGGATTTTGTCAGATGATGATCAATGAACTTGGCCTACATATGTGTTAGTCTTGAACTAAACAAAAGTCATATGGGTATTCCAATAAAGTTGTCAGTGATAGTCAAAAGTATATTGTGCATTTATTAATGCCATGATGTTTGTGTTGACTACTTGTGTTGTATGATGGTTATGACATTTGATTTATTAGAGGCATTAATTTTGATTATAATGAGCATGTGTTGATCCGATTTGAGTAGTGGTCTTACGATAATGCTTAGGTCACGACTGGGGTTTATGTGAATTGTTTACTAATTGATTTAATTGGCTGAGCTACTTGTCTCTGATTCCATAATTTACGGCAAGAGATAACCTATCGCACACGTGTATAAGGAATGTTATGGACTAGTAGGGGTTGTTTTGAACATGGGTGTGTAACGTGAACTTGTATGATGCTCGAATACCTACCAGGTGATTTTATGATAATAATGGACTGAGTAGTGCATGGTTAACTGTGTGATTTGATAATGAGGAATGAGGGAACAAGAGCCGCATGAAACTGTTATGTAATGGGCCGCACACTTATAGAGATATTAGACGGTTAATTTTTTGTTTGAAACATGAAGTTGTAATGTAGTCTAGTGTGAGGCCTAGATACCCGCTAGATGATTTCACGATGAAAATCGGCTAATTCCGTTGCATGATTTCTTGTCACAACTAACATGTTTATTTGAATGTGAACTGAACCACTTGATGTGTGCTATAGTGTAATATGAACTTGTGTCGTGAATGTAACTGTGACCTGAATATTTGCCATGACTTTCGTAATGATACGTGCTAGGCTTGTTGTTACTTGAGTACCGTGTGCGATGAATGCGTGAATTATGAATTCATGAAACTGACTATCTCTGGTAATCACAATAGGGTTTGATTGATCAACTGTTAAACAAGAAACTAATCTAACCGAGCAAATCAAAGGTGAGTTCATCTCTCTTGAGCATGCGTCCCGGTGGTTGGGACAGTCTTTGGGTATCCCTGAGAGGGATTGGTTTTGGGTAAATCATGGGTATTCCTGCGAGGAATAAGTCTTTTGGATAAATCTGGAATGTGGATAATATACTCTTCCTATCACCTTTAAAGTCCCTCTGTGTTGTTTGGTTACCTGAGAGGTAACATGGTATTAGTTGGTAGCGCTACTTAGGCTTGGCAACCTCACCCCGTACCTGGGAGGACGGGTGTTGAACTAATGACCTAGTCATGACCAACGCTTTGATAGGAGCAAAAAACCCTAATGCTCTCTCCTAGCTGGGCGATTCTGGCTTCTTCTTTCAATCCTAGTTTTTGTTCGTAATCTGGTGCATAACAGTCTGATATTAGGAATTTGATCTTTCAGATTTCTACTTCGAACTCGTTAGCATTAGAGATCGGATTAATTCTAGGGTTTTCGTTTTCAGTTTTTAATCGCCACCTAAATCTGTGTTTTCAATCAGGTTGTATAGATCTATTGTTTTATCGGTCATTCTGGTTAGGTAGAAACCTAGATTTAACAAGAACTCCATACGATTTTGGTAGTAGCATGGACTAGGGTTTTTCTCTAGATTAGGGTTTTTCCGTATTTGCTGTTTGGTTTTCTGGTTCTCGGGTTCAACGTGCATGGTGTGTTCTTTTCTTGTTTTTTGTGAGAGTTGGTGTTTCTAATATGGATGATCGTAACAAAGGTGGAGATAACAATCAGGGTGATCGTGGAAAGCCTCCATTGCAATTCAAGGGTATTTATAGCCGTACTTTGAATATTGATGGCAATATTTCTTGTCCTCGCCGAGGTACGGTTATCTCGAACCAAGCTGATCCCAAGATGTTTAATGTTATTGATGAGCTTTCAAAGATCACGGTCCCAGTCTCTGTGGAGAAAGTGAAATCGGATTGCCTGAATATGGGAAACAATTTAAACGTAGGGGGAGGTCTTCATTGAAGTCAGTCAGAACATGGGAGCACGTCATCGTCCATGTCTTATGCAGATTCGGTTCTAACAGATAAAACCAAAAAGGTAAATTTTCGCACCCTGGCTAGTTCAATTGTGCATGAGGGTTGTGATGTAGTGTTGCCGAGGGATTCAGTTAGGGTGGTGCAAAACAAATTGGCTAACACACTCTATGGATTTTTTTTGGGTGACCGAGTTGCTTTTCCGGTGGTTGAGGATTTTGTGTGGATTAATTGGAAACAATATGGCTTACAAAAATCAATGATGAATGCAAACGGCTTTTTCTTTTTCAAGTTTAATGATGAAGTAGGTATGCGGAATGCTCTAAAAGCGGGTCCTTGGATTATTAGATCTCAACCTTTGATTCTTAATGAGTGGACACCTACGACTAAGTTGGAAAAAAAGGAGGTAAAGAACGTTCAAGTTTGGGTGAAAATACATGAAGTTCCTCTTGCAGCTTATACCGAAGATGGACTTAGCTTAGTGGCTACAACCATTGGTGTTCCTAAGATGCTAGACACTTATACCACGGCAATGTGAGGTATGGGGTAGAAGTAGATATGCCTGGGCGTTGATTGAAATTTCTGCTGACAATGAGCTTAAAGAAGAGATCACTATAGCTATTCCAGAACCAGAAGGGGAGGGGTTTGTAAAGGAGACCATGTATGTTGAGTATGAATGGAGTCCCCATCGATGTGCTTCTTGTTGTGTTTTTGGTCATTCGAATGAATCTTGTCCGAAACAACCTAAGAAATTAGGTAAGCCCATGATTGATAATCAATATCGGAACAACATGAATCAAGGCCGTTCGGTTAAGAAAACTCCTGTTATTGATGAGGATGGATTTATTGGGGTATATGGTAAAAAGGCTGCTAAGAAGAATGGGATCCAAGTTAACAAGCAAAAGTCGAAATTTGAGTATAGGCCTGTGATGTCTAAGCCGAAGGGTGAGATCAAAGTAGGGAAAACTGTGAACAGGTTTGAATCTTCTAATCCGTTTGATGTGCTGAACGATGTGAATACAGAAGATAAGGATGGAAGTAAAAAAAGTAGGGGATGATGGTGGGCTTGAAGACTCAGATGATGATGAAGTTACTGAGGTTTATAATGAAACGAATGATTTTCTTCTAAAAGGTTCTCAGAAGCCGATAAATAACACAGGGGCAAGCACTCCTAGCCAAGTAGTTACTGATGATTAGTCTTGCAGCCTATATAAGGGGGTTGAACCGCCCTCTGAAACAAATGGAGGTTCGGCAGATTGTCATAGAGAGTAATCTGAGTTTCTGTGCTATTTTAGAGTCACATGTTGATGTGGGTAACCTTAATAAAGTTTGTAAGTCGGTTTTTCGTAATTGGGATTGGACTTCTAATGGAGGCCTTTGTGACAAGGGTACTAGGATTATTATTGGTTGGAACCCGGATGTGTTTGATGTTATGGTTCTGAATCAATCTTCTCAGGTTATGCATGTTCAGATGAGATTCATAAGTGATAAAAAGATGATGTTCTGTTCGATAGTATATGCGGCTAACTATTATGTTTCAAGAAGAGATTTATGGCAACAACTTTCTATGCATAAGGTGTTGGTTGGTAATTAACCGTGGATAATCATGGGTGACTTTAATTCAGCTCTTAATATTGAAGACAAATCCTTGGGAGCTTCTTCAATCTCGACTGGTATGAGGGAGTTTCAGAATTGTGTTGATGATATTGAGGTTTTTGATATCAATCGTTCGGGTCTTCACTTCACATGGAATCAAAAACCAAAGGAGGGCGTAGGGTTGCTTAATAAAATTGATCGAGTGTTGGGGAATACACAGTTTGTGGTTGAGTATCCTAGCTCGGTTGCTTATTTTCACCCGTACAGGTTGTCGGATCACTGCCCTTGCATCCTTAAAATCCCTAAAGTGGAGGTCGGTAAACGTAAATCTTTTAAGTTCGCTAATTTTCTAATTCACAAACCGGATTTTTTGGATATTGTAAAACGGTCTTGGGAGTTGAATGTTGATGGTGTGCACCAGTTCCAGGTCGTAAAGAAACTCAGGTTGCTTAAGGGTCCTCTTAGAGCTCTTCTTTTTAAACAGGGAAACTTGCATCAGAAGGTTAATGAGCTGCGTTCTAAATTGGATGGTATTCAAAGTCTTATAGATGCTGACCCGTCTAATGTAGACTTACGGGCTGAAGAGTCCTCTCTAACGCGTGACTACCAGGAAGCTTCACTGGATGAGGAACGGTTTATTAAGCAAAAGTCAAAGGTGGATTGGTTACAAGCTGTTGATATGAACACGGCTTTTTTTTCATTCGTCGCTTAAAAATAGGAATCACCGAAGTAGGATTGATGTCATTAAGGACTCGAGTGGCGTTATGTATGAAGGTGAGAACGTGCAACTGGCGCTAGTGCAACATTATGAAAAATTTTTGGTGTGTCAGGGCGATATATACCGCTTTCCTTCGGCTGAGCTATTTGGTAATTCTTTGGATCCCTTAGTTGCTACCCACATGGTTCGTCATGTTACGGCTGATGAGGTTCGAAAGGCTATGTTTTCGATTGGTACTGACAAAGCTCCAGGGCCAGACGGGTATTCTTCCGCTTTCTTTAAGGGTGATTGGTCGGTTATCGGGGAAGAAGTATCAAATGCTATTATTGATTTCTTTTCCACTGGTAAAATTTTGCGTGAATTAAACCATACTCTTATTGTCCTAGTGCCGAAAATTGCTACCCCCTCTAGTGTTACAGACTACCGTCCTATAGCGTGTTGCAAGGTTTTGTACAAGTGTATTAGTAAGATTCTGGCGGACCGTCTTAAAGTGGCGCTGAATATGATTGTCAATGTTAATCAGTCGGCTTTTGTCCTGGGTCGGAAAATTTCGGACAATATCTTACTTACTCAGGAGCTCATGCACAACTATCATAGAAATGTGGGTCCCCCAAGGTGTGCGTTTAAAGTAGACATTCAGAAAGCTTATGATACCGTTGATTGGAGATTCTTAAGGAGTGTGTTGCTGGGTTTTGGGTTTGATATTAAGACGGTGGATTGGATTATGATCTGTGTATCTACGCCATCTTACTCTATCTGTGTTAATGGCAATGTTCATGGATATTTCAGAGGTAAACGCGGGTTACGTCAAGGGGATCCAATATCTCCGTATCTGTTTACGCTGGTTATGGAGGTTCTAACGGGTGTTCTTCATCATGAAACTAGGATGGATTCATCATTCAGATTTCATAATAGATGTGAGAAGCAGCAAATTATTAATCTTTGCTTTGCAGATGACCTTTTTCTGTTTGCTAGAGGAGATGTCGCCTCGGCGAAGTGTATCATGGCAGCTCTCTCTAAGTTCACTAATATGTCAGGTTTGGTCCCGAGCGTTCAGAAGAGCACTATTTTCTTTTGTAATGTTCCCCAACAGGTGAAGAATAATATTCTTAATGTTATGCCTTTTGTGGAAGGCTCCCTCCCGGTTAGATATTTGGGAGTTCCTCTTATTTCTTCAAGGCTTTTATATAAGGATTGTAGTGTCCTTGTTGAAAGATTAGAGAAGCGTATTTCAAACTGGAAGAACAAGCTGCTCTCTTTTGCGGGGCGGTTACAGCTTATTTTGGCAGTCCTCTCTTCTATGCACATTTACTGGTCGTCGGTATTTATTTTACCATCTCGGGTGACTCATGAACTTGAAGCTAGAATGCGTATTTTTTTATGGAGTCAAGATAGCTCGTTTCAAAAAGGGAGGGCAAAGGTTTCTTGGAATTCCGTCTGCACTCCAAAGTATGAAGGAGGTTTGGATATTAGACGTATAGGTGATGTTAATAAAGTGCTTATGGCAAATCATGTTTGGAGTGTGATTACTAAACGGAAGTCGCTTTGGGTTGATTGGGTGCATGACTATAAATTAAAGGGTAAGAGTTTCTGGATAGTAAAGATTCCTACCAATTGTTGTTGGAGCTGGAGAAAACTTCTCCAGCTTCGGCCGATGATAAGAAACCATTTGTGGACTAAGCTTGGGGATGGGAGTTCGATGTCTGCTTGGTATGATACTTGGTGTGACTTAGGGCCGCTAGGTAATTTCATGTCGCCCAAAACTATTACGAGTGCAGGTTTCAGATTGGATGATTCTGTTGCGGATATTCATTCAGGGGGGTGTTTGGCAATGGCCCATGGCCTGGAGGGATCTGTTTCCTGTCCTTATTCAGTTGGATCAGGTCCAGCCGGTTACAGGTAAACGAGATATACTTCAATGGCGGGTGGGTGATACTTTTAATGAGGTTTCGGCTTCATGTATTTGGGATTCTATTCGGTATAGAGAGCAGGAGGTCGAGTGGAGTAAAGTAGTCTGGTTCGCTCATTGCATTCCGAGGCATTCTTTCTTGTTGTGGCTGATCATGAGAAACAAGTTACTCACACAAGATGTTATTCTTAGCTGGGATCTCTCGAGGAGAAAAAATATGAATATGATGTGCTGCTTACTGTGTTATGAGAACCATGACTCACATACACATCTATTCTTTGAGTGCAAATTCTCTACGCAGGTTTGGACTATGGTTCGGATTAAAGCAGGTATGGAGAATGTTAACCCAAAGTGGGAGGATATTGTTACCTGGTTGATGGTCAGAAATCGTTCCAAGTTAGCGGCTGATTATATTAGTAGACTTTTGGTGGCGGCTAGTGCTTATTTCATATGGCCGGAACGTAATTCTAGACTTTTTAAAAACCAATTGAGACCTCCGGAACAAGTATATGAGGCGATTGTCAAGACTGTACGATATAAGCTTATGGGATTGAAGATGAAGCGGTCGGATAGAGTACGAAAGCTTCTAGGAGAATGGGAGATTGTTGATGCTGACAATGATGGTGATGGCGGTTGATTAGTTTTTTGTTTTTCGGTTCTAGAGTTTAGTCTAGTTGTGTCTTTTGTTAACCTGGTGTATTTGTGGTTTTTTCATTGCTTACTTTCATGAGGCATGTCTCATGATTGAACTAGTGTAGACCCTCTACGCTACTTGTTCTATGTGGTTGTGAATATATAGAATCACCGGGGTAACCCCTTTACCCAAAAAAAATGCTTTGATAGGAGCATTGGAGAAAGGGCAATATAAATCAGGAGCCGTCTTGTACTTGGGGTATTATCAACATTGTAATCAATGAACTGGACTAAACACTTGGTAACTAACGTTTTCACAAAACATGAACTCACTAGCGTTGTCTGATACACTTGTTGCATGCTCGCAGGTCGTTAGATGTCTTGGATTGGAACTTGCTGTCTGGTGTAGCTGGAGTGGCCATGGGTCGAACTGGATGGATACATGTGTTGGAATTATTGATATGACACGTTGGTTCTGAAACAGTTAAACTATGTTTTCTTTGATTTGCTTCCGCTGAACACGTTGGTTTTCATTTAAACATATTGATGGTACTTTTTATTAATAAATAATGATTTTATTTAGAAACTTGTGATTGGTTCAATATGATTAGTGGCTCGTTATTGGTTTGTCACACGCCTAGCAGGGTTTCCCATGGGTGGTATTTTGGGGGGTGTGACAGTTTGGTATCAGAGCCACTGGTTATAGTGAACTTGGTTTTAAAACGTTTTTGTAAAACCAAACTATAACCGAACAGTTCTAAATACGCGAATACGACCATGACACTCAGCTCCAGATTGCAAGGTTCGTCTCACGTATACTCATTGTACTGCATAACTAGTGAACACCTACATATGATATTGCATGTGATTGCACGTTTAGCACAACAGTATGAATTCATGTATTACTTGCATGTGTTATGTGACTAATAGGGTGGTATTTCCCTAAACATTCATGGCTTACGTTTCGTGATGCTCTTTATTTGCTACTCGAGTTTGAGGAACCATTTGACATGAGTTAAGAGGAACTGAGATGAGCATGCAAATCGCAATATTATTGTGGGTGCACACACAATAACAATGTGGGGTGCATGCGAGTCCCAGTGAGGCTTAACAAGTGAAAGAGGGGTTCCGTTCTGTTATTTGATCGATGTGAAACGCAACAGTCTGTAGGAGTCATAGCAGTGATTGTCTCCTACTCGAACATGACATTTTCACTCCTCTCTGAATCTTTTCGAATCTTGATGCTATCAAGTATTACCTGAACACCCATTTGAACGCCTAGCGAACTGTGTAGAATGTTAGGTGCTTGTACGAACATCCTTGACTTGGATGTTACAACGACAATGATTGGTCTATACCTTTCTCACCTTTCTTCGTTTACTGGAACTTAACGTATTGACGTCTTAAATCCCGAAGTGCGATCACTTCTCAAACACTCTCGCAACATACCGTGTATTACTCAGTCAACTTACAAGAACGATGGACAAGAGGGTAAACATAGTACTTTACCGACTTTAGCATTTGAACGACCCTGGTTACCGGCAACGAACATCAATGATTTGACTCCAATCGAATCCTTAACCCCAGCCAGCGACTCATGGGAGTCAACTTTTACGGATTAATCGGGACATAAACGACGACAATTGACCATGGTATGGAACGTGAAGCAGCCGGCACAATGAGTAACGCCTAGGACGTGACACGGAAATGAAGGTGCCTACGACATGGAGGGGCTGTTGCTAAATCAAAACGATAACAACCAAGGAAACGACCGTCGTACTGGAAATTCTCGCAACAAGTACAACAATACGGGAAATGCTACTCATGGAGGAGCATTTAGGATTGGCGTGGGCGACGCCAGGATTGTAATAACATGGTGGCATACACGTTCCTGGTAACGAATCATTTCGTCTCTGTTCTATATAACCCTGATGCTTCTTGAAACCCCACCTGTTGAGGAATCGGCTGATGGCAAGACCATGGAAACCCCACATGATCGTTGGGATGCAAACTCGACCTTGTGGGATAAGTGTTCGACATCGACCTTTCTTCTGTTATTCTTGATAGATGTACCCTCTGAGGAGAAGATTCTATGTATCCCTCTCCTTAGTGGAGGATTGTTATCTGTTCTAACGCGTCAGAGTGGCGCAACGGTTAGCATCCTATCAGCAATGAAAGCCTAGAAGTGTCTACGGAGGTTTTACCCCGCCATGCTAACAACCGTTGCTGATGTTAAGGCTAAGGAAAAGAGGCTCGAGGATCCACCATTGCTACCCGAGGGACTTTCAGGTTTACTTCCACAACTGTTAGGTCGAATCTTAGTTTGATTTCATGCCAGAGGCAGCCTTGATTACTCGTACTCTTACCATCTTGCACCAGGAGAGTTGCAAGAGTTGTCTAATCCACCACAGGAACTGTTGAACGAGAGTTTTGTCGGACCTAGCTTTTCGCGTTGGGGGAGCCCTAGTTATATCCGTGAAGGTAAGCCTTTTCGTATGTGTACTGATTTTCGAGAACTCAACAAAGCGATAGACGAGAACTGTTTGCCTCGCCCATGTATTGCCAGCCTATCAACCCGTTGCGAGGGACAAGCTTCCATACGAGGACTAACTAACTAACGAACGAACTATCGTCAAATGGAAGTCCAAGGGGAGAATGCTCATAGAACGGCATATCGAACGCGTTGCGGTCAATGCAACTTTGTACACCATGATGGTGATGCGGTCGTTTCAAATTTTGTACACCAAAGATCCCTTCGAAGATACAGCAATTCCTTGGTTTCGCTAGATAGCATCGCAGATTCATCATGGGATTTTCGAAGATCATGTAGCTTTAACCTCTTTAACACAGCAGGGAGCTGTGTTCGTGGAAGACAAAACGGGAGAACGTCTTTTCAGCTTTCGAAACCCAACATTACAATGCACTGAGCTTCGTTTCTACCCGAGGGTGCAGGTGATTCAGTGGTATACAACGATGGTATGAATCAGAATCCCATTTACACTCCAATGCAACACGAGTAGGTGATGGCCTATGTGGTGGATTAACAAGAAGAATTGCACGACTCACAACTTGGGGGGTGAAAACTATGGCCTTGGATTTAAATTGGGGGCATTACTTGAACGGTGCCAAATGCGTTACTTAGACCGATCAAAAGGGCCTCCTGTGTACCTTTGTTTTGAGAGAGCTAATTATGTGATGGTATCGCTGGATGAAACTCTCGAGCGAATACGACTATGGAACCTAAACGCGTATGAGCTTGCAACTCACCATCGACTCTAGCCTACCCGATCAGATTCACCCAGTTCACATCGAAGCACTAAAGGAAGAGAATTGTCAAGTTGAGACCATGCGGGGCATGGAGGAGCAACTTTTGGCAAATCGGACGATGTTCGCTACTTCATGGAACGAATATGGATCCCATCATATGGCAACCGTAGGGAATTTGTGTTGAACAAAGCACTCCAGCCTCGACATTCTAGTCGTCTGGGTTTTGATGAGAGATATTAGGACCTATAAATCTTGCATTGGTGATCGGGCATAAAGGCCCACCTAGCGATGTATGTGTACAACGTTTGACTTGTGGGAAAGTCAAGATGGAGTATCAGCAACCGACAACGCCCATATGGAAAATGAGAACAGACTACCATGGATTTTGTCGCTAGTCTACCTACAACTTGAAACGGAAACTGTGACGACCCGAACTTTTAAGGTTAGTAACGTTTAACCTTCTGATCTTAACTCCTTACTCGTTCCGCGTTTGTTTATTAATCTGTTAAGTGTGTATAATAACCTTACTAGATTAACATTACTAGTACCTTTGGGCCGCAAGTGATTGGGCCACATTAGTGAACCCTTGTGTCATTACTCCACTTCATCCCAAACCCAACCGAGCCCAACTTACTCCGCACGTATTTTGATCAGGTTATAGGATCGGCACACTTGCTTTGAGGTTTGGCATTATAACTTGAATGTACTACGTAACATCACTTGTATATCTCACAATTATATGGGCTTGAGCCCATTACAGCCAACATGAAACCGCCCCAAGACCTATTTAGTTGTTATACGTATTATTATGATAGGATTTAACACAAAAACCTACTGCTTCCATATTCTTCATACGTGCGGCAGAAAATAAGACCCCCTCTCTCGTAACCTTCTCCTCTGCCTCTAGCTCTTGGATCGGTATGTTTTTCCAACATATGATTTATATTAGTTGATTGTATTGATTATGTATGGATTGTGAATAAGTGGTGTTGTGTTTAGACTAAAAGCATGGTCATAGGAATTGTTTATTTATTGTATTAAATATAGCCATTTATCTATGATAATAAATAAAAGAGATAAAGAAAAATCGTTTGTGATGTTGGTCTAAGATCCGTAATGGGTTGTATGATGAGTATGTCTTAGGATTTTGCTAGATCTAATGATTATGTATCACATGATTTAGTATATGGTTTGCTATCAAGAATGTAGAAGCACATGGGCCACCATTCAAATTGATCCACTCGATGATTGACTAAAGACCACAAATTCTTTAAACCTGATTGGGCCGCACCATTTAATGTATCATATGGAATCGATGTAGTGATCTGAATTAAATGTTCATTGTTTCGATTAGAGTATTGCATGTGATTTGATTAAGTGTCAGGTCCATTTATTTCATAAACTCAGCAGCCTAATTATATCATTCTTTTTACATGCAGCCCATGTGATTCTATAATTGTCATTGGCCCAAGATAGGTGACTGAATTATCGGTCCAATAAAGAAAAGACATTAAACAAAATGATTTTTTTTTGGTAAAGGGTTACCCCGGTGATTCTATATATTCACAACCAAAAAACACAAGTAGTGCAGATAGTCTACACTAGTTCAATCACAGGACATGCCCCATGAAAGTAAAAACAACTAGAAAAACAAAGAACACCACCAAATGGAAAAAAGAACTAGACTATCCTCTAGTACATAAAAGCAAAACTATTCAATCAGCCACCGTCTTTAAGAAGATCAGCGCCATTAATCCCCCAATCCCCTAGAAGCCTTTGCACATTATCACAATTCTTCAGCTTCGCTCCCATCAATTTATAACGCACCTGTTGGATAATAGTGTCGACAATAGTTTCCGGAGGACGCAACTCATTCTTAAATAATCTAGCATTACGCTCATGCCATATGAAATAAGCCGTAGCCGCTACCAACAACCTTGCAACATAGTTAGCCGCTGATTTTGACCTGGACCGAACTAGAAGCCAGTTAACAATATCCTCCCACTTCGATTGAACTGATTCCATACCCATTTTATGCCTAACCTTGTGCCAAACTTGATTCGAGAAATTGCATTCGAAAAACAGATGACTATGAGAATCATGGTTAGCATAACATAACAAACAACACATCATGTTCATATTCTTTCTACGCGAGATATCCCAACTCAAAATCTTATCCTGAGTAAGTAATTTACGCCTCATAATAAGCCACATTAAAAAAGCATGACGAGGGATGCATTGGGTGAACCAAACAATACTACACCACTCTACCTCCACTTCTCGATGTCTGAAAGAATCCCATGCTCGAGCCGTAGAAAAATCATGTAGATTATCCCCTTGGCGCCATAATAGTTTATCAGCTTTATTCGGATCAATAGACAAATGATCGAGTTGTATAAGAACAGGGAAAAGATCCCTCCAAGCAGTAGGCCAACTCCACGAAGACTCCGAATAAATATCAGAAACTTTAGACTCCATATTGAAACCTGCATTTGCAATAGCTCTCGGCGATAGAATCTGTATCATCGGTCCTAAATCATTCCACGTATCAAACCAAGCTGAAGTATTCAAACCATTCCCAATTTCGGACCAAACAAAATTCCCCATGAACGGCCGAACCTGAAGAATCTTCCTCCACGACCAGCAACAAGAAGACGGAATTTTACTAGCCCAGAAACTTTCACCTTTTAACCTGTAAGAATGAACCCACTTAACCCATAAAGATTCACGCCTTGAAATAATACTCCAGATATGCGCTGACATAAGGGCTTTGTTCACATCACCAATACGTCGAATTCCTAACCCACCCTCATACTTAGGAACACAAACTGCTTTCCAAGAAACCTTAGCCCGTCCTTTCTGAAATGCACTATCATGAGACCATAAGAAATTTCTCATTAGCGCCTCCAAATTAAGAATCACCCGAGGCTGCAAAATAAAGACAGAAGACCAGTAGATATGCAGCAGAGGACAAGACCGATATAATAAGTTGCAACCTGCCTGCAAAAGATAGTAACTTATTCCTCCAATGCATGATACGTTTTTCGAGCTTCTCTACCAACACATAACAATCTTTATAAAGTAAACGAGAAGATATAAGAGGCACACCCAAATATCTCACTGGCAAAGTACCCTCCATAAACGGCATAATGTTCAAAATAGCAGTTTTAACAAACGATGGCACATTAGAGAAATAAACTGTACTTTTCTGAACATTAGGCAACAAACCCGACATCTTAGTAAAAGAATTGAGAGAGTTCATGATGAACCTGGCCGATGCAATCTCACCTCGAGCAAAGATAAACAAATCATCCGCAAAACAGAGATTAATAATCTGTTGGCGCTCACACTTGTTATGGAATTTAAAAGACGAATCAATCCTTACCGCTTGTTGTAAGATAGCCGTAAGAATCTCCATCACAAGAGTGAAAAGATACGGAGATATAGGATCTCCCTGTCGAAGCCCCCTGTTACCCTTGAAAAAACCATGAATGTCACCATTAATACACACTGAATATGTGGTCGTAGAAACACAAACCATGATCCAGTGTACCATGCTAGTATGAAACCCGAACCCCACCAAAATGTTGTGACAACCCTCACCAAACCAGGTATCCGTACGAACAAATTAATATTTAATTACTGCTTAATTACTGTGCTTGCTTACAACTGTGATTAAACTGCTTACTGATTTCTGATACATACATGTTCTTGCATCATACTTTGTTACTGTCACTCTATTATTTGCACACAAACCTTAGTGACAACCTTGATGCACAAAAGCACAGTGAGCACACTATACGGGATACCCAGTAAACATGCTGACATAGCCAGCATCAGACAGATTACTGTCTCTAAGGCCAGTATGAGCCGGGAATAGTTTACTACACCAGTAGTGAGCGTAGGGAGGTGAGGATTGTAGAACTGCGTTACTAGGTGATAGTTACAGTGCCGGGAAGTGCCTAAAACACACTATAAACGCAAAATTTTGCATTCTTTATAAAATTCAGCATTTTAAATTACTAATAAAGTGCAAAAACATGGCAGAACGGTCCCGAATATTTTCCTAAGTGCCAGGAATAAATTGTGTTACAAAAATATTTATAAAAGACCCTTGTTGGACTAATTAAACACTTTAACGGGACATTACCTAACCGGATAACCGGACATTACATGGGATACTAATTTTTTTAGCAGACACTTAGTTTTATTATTTTTGGGCTTGTCATGATCCCCGTATGCTGTCACACCCCGACCACGTAGAACATACAAAACGTGGCGGAAACATCGGGGAGTGTTGTAACAGAATTAATGTTTCACAACCATGGAAATTTAAGTTTCGTTTTATTGATAAAAATGTTACTATGTCTTAATTAAACAAGGAAATACAACATAATTAACTAGTCTTGCATCTTTTATTGTCACTAAAGCCCAAGTCTGCCTATGTGTATCTTGATCATCTTATGCAACAGTTCCTGAAAAACACATGTGAAAATAGGTACGTCAGCATAAAAATGCCTGTGAGATACATAGGTTTTGTGAAAATAAGATTCATGACTTATGTTTGAGAAAATGTTTAGTCATGAACCTTGTTATTTGCTTTGTCTTTTAAATCATTTGAAAAACGATAAGATCAGATGATAAGTATAAATAAATGTAAGGTTAAATGAATAACCAAGTAAAATATGTTTGCATAAGATAAGTTGTTTATGAATCAATGTCTTGTGAAAAGTATGTTATTTGTATGAAATGTTCTATGTCTCAAACTGAAATGATTCAAATAACGTTACGACATGTAATACCATACAAACACTTATATATAGGAAGTACCAGCGGCGTATCCACCATGCTTGTATCATATTACACACGCATCGTTACTTAATCACTTAATCAAACCAAACCAAACAATGTAAAATGTTCATGTCAAGATGTAAATTATGTCAAAATGTCTATGTCAAATATCCATGTCAAATGTCTATGTCAAAATGTCATGTATGGCAAGTGAAATGTCTCAACTAAACCATATGCACAAAAACAAAGTATTGAAGTAAAACTTGGTTTAAATCAAAGTTATGTTTCGTGAGAAATACATGATCAAATGTCAATCATGTTAAAATGTCTATGTCGAAATGTCTATGTCAAAATGTCATGTAAAACGATGTACTAAGTAATGCACACAATGGCAATACATAGCATGAAATGTAATGAAATCATGTACTATAATGTACTAACGAACATAGCAGTATATGATGTGAAAACAGGAAAGCAGGAAAGTAACAAGTAGGCACATGTGTTCCACCCCAAAACAGTTTGGAAAAACAGTAAAAGAGGGGTCTATGTACTCACTTGAGATTGCTCAGATGTCTAAAGATAATCACCAAGTAATGCTAGAGATCTCAGAATCAAACGGCACCTAATATAGGTAACTATGTTAATAACCGGACCTTAATCGGATGATTGGATAGAATGAGGTTTCGTAAACCAAACGAGTGTAGAGACTCGTGTCATTTGGTTTAACAACGCCTACATACTAAATGAAACCTATCCTAAGTGCTTGTGACCCATTACGACCTGTTTAGGTAGCTTATGCTACTTTAACGCGTCGTTCGCGTGAAACACGTTCGGACCGCCTAACTAGTCCTATGACAAGTAATATATGCCTTAACATGTCTAATATGGTTGTCAAATCAGTTTAGATGTCAAAAGTTATGTTACATATGTTTAAAATGAATTTTGGCATCAAAGGGGTATTTTGGTAATTTACCTAAGGCATATAAACTACCTATCATACAACTACTTAAACGAAGCGACCATAAGGTATAACCTCGTAAGGTTATTCCCTATATACTATGGTCACCTAATGTGCTTGGTCGGATCCTAATGATCGACCAAACGGGTCGGGTTCGAAAGTTTAAGCGATTGATTAGATCGCTTACCTCTACGACCCTATATAAGCACTAAACTAAAAGTGACGAGCTAAGCATGTTAAAACATGCTTAACTAAGTTTTTAGAAAACAGGTTTGGTATCACAACAAACGGTTGTGATACCTAAGAGTAGTTTGGTTACAAAATACGTAAGAATACGTATTCTGCCCGAAACTACGGCTCGTCACTGAGCCTAGATAACGTGGTAATCAGTAGGTATAGTCGCTAGGGACTATTACCATCGTGATCACACTCACGTTATGAAGTTCAACGAACTTCGCATCGACCATAAATTGGTCAATGCAGAAAGTCAAACAAAGTTTGACTTTCGGACTCGAAAAGCAATAAAAGAACGAAAGAATACTTACGAAGGGTCCCCGAATGCTAATCTAGATCAAAATAGCTCAGGTATGAAACAAAGGTTTCAACTTAGAGCACAATTGATCAGATTCTTGTGAGGAATGAAAGAAAATGTGATGGGTATTTATAGATTTCGGGTAACCGTTAAGATCGTTTCATGAAAACCGTGCTCGAATCTTGTGCGTACACTTGTCCAATTGTTGTGGTAACTAAAAATGACCCTAAATGATCAGAATGGGCGATTTAGAATGTGTGGTTGTGGTTTAATCAGCTGATAATCTGCTGACTGGTTGGTATTATCTGTTCTGGCACAGGCTAGCGCACCGCTACGCTAAAAGTGTAGCGCACCGCTAGGCCCTAGTTTGGCAGAATTACACTTTTGGTCCCTGTATTGCAATCAGCCCATTTTCGACACGTTTAAGGCCCGTTAACCCCATTTCAAAGTTCTTAAATGAAGTTAAAGTATAGGGAACTTAAAACATGTTCAAAAATATGTCGGATGGTGGTTCGTTTGGTCGTACGGACGCGATGTTCGCTTAATTACGACGGAATGCGCATAAGCGCGAAAAACGATCCAAATGACGTGACGAATGGATTTTTCTTATGCCGAACACTAAAATAAAATATTTTAGTGCTTACATAAATTTTTGGATGTCCGGATGTATTCAGAACGTAAGTTATGCGCGAAAATGCAAACTTGTGCACTTTTTGACACTTTTAGTCCCTGAATGACACAAAAGTTTATTTTAGCATACCGAACACCTCAAAGCCTATTTCTAAGCTATGTGAAGGATATTTATGGTATGTTTAACTTATGGTCATGCTCCGGAATGTCTGTTACAGTTCAAATTGGCATACTTTCGCAGTTTGTCAACTTTAGTCCCTGTAAGCGATTAAACTTAGATTTCACCACACCAAACCTTCCAAAACTTATATACAAGTTATGTAAAGGTTATTTAAGGTATGTTAAGCCTATTTCACTATTCCGGAGTGTTCATTGCATTAAACTGGTTATATTTACGCATCAGTGCGCGTATAACCTTCCAGAAAGCGATTTAGAGCTTGAAATCGGACAAGAGTTGATATGTGTAAACGATACACATATTTTTACAAATCCCAAGCATGAAATACAATATTTCATTGGTTTGGCATTTGTTTGATGGTTGAAATGACACAGGTGTTACAGTCTCCCCTACTTTAGGAAATTTCGTCCCGAAATTTAGTTTTAGAGGAAACTTGTGGAGACAGCTGTGACGGTTTTGCCTTCAGACAAATCCATTGAGCCCTTAAGTAAAACTCTGGGCCATGTTAGGATTCTTAGAAAAGATGTCAACCCTCAAATTGAAGTCATTGTAGTAACAAAACATGGAGTTTTGAACTATAGACAGGAGAACAGTTCCCGTGAAGAATTATCATAGGAAACTTGTGTGTGCTTGAAATCAGAATTGGGAAGTGTAAGAATAAATGACATTAGTCAAAGTCCAAGACTTCTCCTGTATCATTACTCTCGTCACTGTAGGTCTTAACACATGACAAAACTTCCTGTGGTTTCTATGCACTGAATTCCATAATTATGTAGGCCTCCATAATTACGTAGTTCCTTGCACAGTCCGCACAGTTCGTTTCATAACATCTCTTGATTTAGACCACCCGAGGGCCTATTTAACTACATAAACACATGATATATTTAACTAGATTGTCGAACCAATCTATTTAACTTAGATCGACGTAGGATCTCTTTAATTAACTACCTACGAGGAATATTTAACTACACCGACGTAGGATGTATTTAACTTTAGATCGACGTAGGATCTCTTTAACTCAACTACCTAAGAGAAACATTTAACTACACCGACGTAGGATGTATTTAACTTTAGATCGACGTAGGATCTCTTTAACTCAACTATCTAAGAGAAACATTTAACTACACCGACGTAGGATGTATTTAACTTTAGATCGACGTAGGATCTCTTTAACTCAACTATCTAAGAGAAACATTTAACTACACCGACGTAGGATGTATTTAACTTTAGATCGACGTAGGATCTCTTTAACTCAACTATCTAAGAGAAACATTTAACTACACCGACGTAGGATGTATTTAACTTTAGATCGACGTAGGATCTCTTTAACTCAACTATCTAAGAGAAACATTTAACTACACCGACGTAGGATGTATTTAACTTTAGATCGACGTAGGATCTCTTTAACTCAACTATCTACGAGAAACATTTAACTACACCGACGTAGGATGTATTTAACTTTAGATCGACGTAGGATCTATTTAACTTTAGATCGACGTAGGATCTATTTAACTCAACTATCTAAGAGAAACATTTAACTACACCGACGTAGGATGTATTTAACTTTAGATCGACGTAGGATCTCTTTAACTCAACTATCTAAGAGAAACATTTAACTACACCGACGTAGGATGTATTTAACTTTAGATCGACGTAGGATCTCTTTAACTTTATCAACATATGTTGTCCTTAAACTTTGGAATAGTACTTTATAATCCAAGGAACTTAACTACAAGGTAGAAGTCCATTAAGGATTTAAGATAGTACCTTTTTGAATATCCTACTACGAATCCTTCATATGAAGGTATGGAAGATTCTACGAGGATTTGGATGACAAAAACTTGGATTACACAAAGCATAAAAGGAAACACATAAGCACATAATCACATAGTTGTTTAACTTGATTATTAATTTGTTATCTTTGGACGCGGATACTTAAAGCACACAAGGAATCCAATTCGTGGATTTCATTTGGCACTTTAATCATTTCAAGAATCCATCCATGAAGATAGGATAATCTTAAAAGAAATTCGGCTTTGTCCTATTGAATTGTGATGTACGTATTGAATCATACAAGGAATTCAATTAAGGACTCCGATGAATGATACCCATCCACAAGGATCTAATTATGAAGATAGAAAGATCCTACATGGATTTTGGAGTTTGTGTAACGAGAGTGTTCCGACACCTTGCACTAGGCGTGCTTACGTCGATACACAAGGTAGAATGTTCATGAGGTTGAGGCGCCAGATATGCCAAGCGACATATGAAGCAGAGTTTGAAGGTTGAGCAGCAGCAGGATTTGTAACAGCTTTGCTTTGGATTGCAAAGCGGCATATGTTAACCAAATGTCTCCATCGTCCACCGTGGGTACATTTGAAACAAGGTATTTGATGTGAATAATGACGATGGCATTGATTGCACCAAGGAGCAGTTCCCTTATACAGCTTCACCCCTGAGGCGAGTCATGGTGATAGCTAAGTCAACGGTCCTCTGGAGTACGACGCCTATTCGCTGGGTAATTGCAGCACCTGGTTCGGACATTGTTGTTGCGGTGAAGAAGCATCTTGAAGATAACGAAAGGCATAGGAGGAAACAAGCGAAAGATAGTCAAAAGAAAAAGATAAGGTATGTAGATTATGACCATTTGTTTGTTACCAAAGGCAAACAAATGAGAGAGTGACTAATCAAAGTAAGCGGGTCAATATAATGTATCGCGAAGACATGCTCGCCTATAAGTGAACACTCATCCCAAGAATTCCCAGGTAAGCACAACTGGTCTCGCGTCTGATGAGATGTATACGAAGTGCTTGCCTAGACAGAAAACCCAGAATACAGGCATTCACCCTTCCAGTTTGCACGTGTTCACATTATTAAAAACCCAAAACCTTGACGAGAGTTTTGAAAACTCAAAGGGGTTCAAAACCATATAACAGAGGGTTCAAAACCTTATAATAAATCATCCTAGAACAGATGATTTGTTTTCAAAGCGGTTTTGAAATTTATGTTCTTGTTGTGGTCGTCACCTAAGGATAGGTGACAGTATTGTTTTATGACTAAACGCAAGTAAACTCGCGTTAGGGTCCTAAGAAGGTTATAGACTAGGTCAAAGCATTACTAATAACCTAATTCCCTATAACCATTGGCTCTGATACCATCTTTTCTGTCACACCCCGACCACGTAGAACATACAAAACGTGGCGGAAACATCGGGGAGTGTTGTAACAGAATTAATGTTTCACAACCATGGAAATTTAAGTTTCGTTTTATTGATAAAAATGTTACTATGTCTTAATTAAACAAGGAAATACAACATAATTAACTAGTCTTGCATCTTTTATTGTCACTAAAGCCCAAGTCTGCCTATGTGTATCTTGATCATCTTATGCAACAGTTCCTGAAAAACACATGTGAAAATAGGTACGTCAGCATAAAAATGCCTGTGAGATACATAGGTTTTGTGAAAATAAGATTCATGACTTATGTTTGAGAAAATGTTTAGTCATGAACCTTGTTATTTGCTTTGTCTTTTAAATCATTTGAAAAACGATAAGATCAGATGATAAGTATAAATAAATGTAAGGTTAAATGAATAACCAAGTAAAATATGTTTGCATAAGATAAGTTGTTTATGAATCAATGCCTTGTGAAAAGTATGTTATTTGTATGAAATGTTCTATGTCTCAAACTGAAATGATTCAAATAACGTTACGACATGTAATACCATACAAACACTTATATATAGGAAGTACCAGCGGCGTATCCACCATGCTTGTATCATATTACACACGCATCGTTACTTAATCACTTAATCAAACCAAACCAAACAATGTAAAATGTTCATGTCAAGATGTAAATTATGTCAAAATGTCTATGTCAAATATCCATGTCAAATGTCTATGTCAAATATCCATGTCAAATGTCTATGTCAAAATGTCATGTATGGCAAGTGAAATGTCTCAACTAAACCATATGCACAAAAACAAAGTATTGAAGTAAAACTTGGTTTAAATCAAAGTTATGTTTTGTGAGAAATACATGATCAAATGTCAATCATGTTAAAATGTCTATGTCGAAATGTCTATGTCAAAATGTCATGTAAAACGATGTACTAAGTAATGCACACAATGGCAATACATAGCATGAAATGTAATGAAATCATGTACTATAATGTACTAACGAACATAGCAGTATATGATGTGAAAACAGGAAAGCAAGAAAGTAACAAGTAGGCACATGTGTTCCACCCCAAAACAGTTTGGAAAAACAGTAAAAGAGGGGTCTATGTACTCACTTGAGATTGCTCAGATGTCTAAAGATAATCACCAAGTAATGCTAGAGATCTCAGAATCAAACGACACCTAATATAGGTAACTATGTTAATAACCGGACCTTAATCGGATGATTGGATAGAATGAGGTTTCGTAAACCAAACGAGTGTAGAGACTCGTGTCATTTGGTTTAACAACGCCTACATACTAAATGAAACCTATCCTAAGTGCTTGTGACCCATTACGACCTGTTTAGGTAGCTTATGCTACTTTAACGCGTCGTTCGCGTGAAACACGTTCGGACCGCCTAACTAGTCCTATGACAAGTAATATATGCCTTAACATGTCTAATATGGTTGTCAAATCAGTTTAGATGTCAAAAGTTATGTTACATATGTTTAAAATGAATTTTGGCATCAAAGGGGTATTTTGGTAATTTACCTAAGGCATATAAACTACCTATCATACAACTACTTAAACGAAGCGACCATAAGGTATAACCTCGTAAGGTTATTCCCTATATACTATGGTCACCTAATGTGCTTGGTCGGATCCTAATGATCGACCAAACGGGTCGGGTTCGAAAGTATAAGCGATTGATTAGATCGCTTACCTCTACGACCCTATATAAGCACTAAACTAAAAGTGACGAGCTAAGCATGTTAAAACATGCTTAACTAAGTTTTTAGAAAACAGGTTTGGTATCACAACAAACGGTTGTGATACCTAAGAGTAGTTTGGTTACAAAATACGTAAGAATACGTATTCTGCCCGAAACTACGGCTCGTCACTGAGCCTAGATAACGTGGTAATCAGTAGGTATAGTCGCTAGGGACTATTACCATCGTGATCACACTCACGTTATGAGGTTCAACGAACTTCGCATAGACCATAAATTGGTCAATGCAGAAAGTCAAACAAAGTTTGACTTTCGGACTCGAAAAGCAATAAAAGAACGAAAGAATACTTACGAAGGGTCCCTGAATGCTAATCTAGATCAAAATAGCTCAGGTATGAAACAAAGGTTTCAACTTAGAGCACAATTGATCAGATTCTTGTGAGGAATGAAAGAAAATGTGATGGGTATTTATAGATTTCGGGTAACCGTTAAGATCGTTTCATGAAAACCGTGCTCGAATCTTGTGCGTACACTTGTCCAATTGTTGTGGTAACTAAAAATGACCCTAAATGATCAGAATGGGCGATTTAGAATGTGTGGTTGTGGTTTAATCAGCTGATAATCTGCTGACTGGTTGGTATTATCTGTTCTGGCACAGGCTAGCGCACCGCTACGCTAAAAGTGTAGCGCACCGCTAGGCCCTAGTTTGGCAGAATTACACTTTTGGTCCCTGTATTGCAATCAGCCCATTTTCGACACGTTTAAGGCCCGTTAACCCCATTTCAAAGCTCTAAAATGAAGTTAAAGTATAGGGAACTTAAAACATGTTCAAAAATATGTCGGATGGTGGTTCGTTTGGTCGTACGGACGCGATGTTCGCTTAATTACGACGGAATGCGCATAAGCGCGAAAAACGATCCAAATGACGTGACGAATGGATTTTTCTTATGCCGAACACTAAAATAAAATATTTTAGTGCTTACATAAATTTTTGGATGTCCGGATGTATTCAGCACGTAAGTTATGCGCGAAAATGCAAACTTGTGCACTTTTTGACACTTTTAGTCCCTGAATGACACAAAAGTTTATTTTAGCATACCGAACACCTCAAAGCCTATTTCTAAGCTATGTGAAGGATATTTATGGTATGTTTAACTTATGGTCATGCTCCGGAATGTCTGTTACAGTTCAAATTGGCATACTTTCGCAGTTTGTCAACTTTAGTCCCTGTAAGCGATTAAACTTTGATTTCACCACACCAAACCTTCCAAAACTTATATACAAGTTATGTAAAGGTTATTTAAGGTATGTTAAGCCTATTTCACTATTCCGGAGTGTTCATTGCATTAAACTGGTTATATTTACGCATCAGTGCGCGTATAACCTTCCAGAAAGCGATTTAGAGCTTGAAATCGGACAAGAGTTGATATGTGTAAACGATACACATATTTTTACAAATCCCAAGCATGAAATACAATATTTCATTGGTTTGTCATTTGTTTGATGGTTGAAATGACACAGGTGTTACATATGCCATAACACCCGCTAAAAAGCAATCCACTATCATATAAAATCTAGTCACTTATAATCTAACTATTATTTACCATTCTAGTTACAATTTTTGCAAACATACCCCCCCCCCAATGATTTTAGTTCCCAAGTGGGACCCCCACAACATTCTTGCCATACCTCAAATCTCCTAACTTGATTTGTTACATATTTTATTAGAGGGTGACTTGATCTTGTAAGCATAAAATATGTAGGGTGATTATAAGAAGCATGGCCTCCTAGATCACATTTCACTTCACAAGATTTCACCCTCATTTCACCTCTCTCTCTCTCTTATTTCGGCTGCCCCAAACCGAAACCACCACCCTCACTTAAACATCTCCATCTTCTTCACATTATGTGCCATTCAAAGCTTCAAGGTTGAATCCATGGAGGTTGCTTCTTGAAGGGCTTTCAAAGGAGCTTGTTTCAAGTCTTTTTCACCATCATTTTCTCATCACTTCTTCACAAGATTTCATCCCTAGCTATAAGCTAGTAGTAAGTCCTTTGTTACGCTCTTGTTAATCTTGTTTCATCTCGTTTCTTTGATCAAAAGGTGTAGTATGTTTAAATCACTAAAGTGGTAAGAACAAGTAGATGAACATAAAAGTTTATATGAAATTTACATATAAAAAGTTTACTCATGATTAATACATAAAGATGAAAACTTGATGGTTTAAGGTTGGTTAATACATATATGATGTTTGATAGTCAAGCTTTTGATAAACCCGTTGTTCGGACACTTGTTAATACGATTTAGTAACATTTAAACCACAAAACAACATGCTGAGTTACTTTTTCAGCCGTCTTCAACAGGCTGTAAACAGACTTTAATAAATCGAAAAACGGAATTTCTGAAGCCTAAATTGTGTATTTTCGAAAAACTGATCAAATGGAATTAGAATCATAATTTTTTGAGGTCATTTACTATTTTTAAAGCGTCGTTTTCTAACAGCAGCTCAAGCTGTATTTTTCTTGCTGAAAAAGTGTGTTGTTTTCGGAGACATAACTTGAAAACTGAGTAGAGTTAGATCATGAAATTTTTACCAAAGATGGTCACTGATGTATTTGTGACCCCCCAACTGGAATTTCGTAAAAAGGACTTACGATAAATTTTAGATGATTTATTTCGTAGACTGCGATCAGAATGTAACAAATCTAATTACAGTTCGGTAAACGATTTTCTATAAATTACTGATAATGAACTGGACCCCGATATTTTTACACAATAACTTTTGGGTCGATTAGGACGTTCTGTAAAAATTTGGGAAGTTTTGGAATAAGTTAAGTATTTTATTTAATCGTCCGAAAACAGTCCAGTTTTTCATATATTGAAACTGAAACGACAAAGGTAGTATTTTGCGTGTCAGAATGTAAGGGTTGATTGTTGATGATCATGGTTTGATTTCAAAAAAGAAAACGATGTGCGTATTAGCACGGGCACCGTCGTTTTTAGGGGAAACTCTGGCAAAAAAATTTCTAAAAATCCCAAGACTTAGAAATTTTTTTTTTTCTAACGAGTATGTCTAACTTTATTTCTCGGAAGTAAACCTCGCCATGAGTTTTGATACAAAACTTCAAAGTGTCGGAAACGAGACTTAAATATATATATATATATATATATATATTGTCAATACTCTAAGTCACCGAATACATAATACTTGAAAAGTGTGGATACGGAATAGTTACTTAACTATTCTTCTTTGAGTTAAAATAATTATTATTATTTTGACAAAGTATAACATCATGAAACGTAACTCAAAACCCTAATTACTAAGCTAAGGCACGGCCCGTTCGTCTAATAGATATTAGTACGTGTAGGTGTCGTGTTGCAGACCGAGTTTTGAGATTGCTGTTATCGAGGACGCATTACAGTGAGTTCATGTCCCCCTTTTCTCTTAATTGTTTTCAGTTTTAAACTGCGGGGGTGAAATACATGTTACTATGATTACGAGTACTTTTTACATGGTATGGTTAGCGTAAGGAGGGTTACTACTTAGATCATGTGAGTGGGAAGGCGCAACTTGAGGCCATTAATCCTCATTGTAGGACCGAGGGACAGTAGCGGTAGATCTATCTGGGTGTAGCGAGCCCAGCCCCAGGCCCAGCAGAACGGACCTCGGGGTGACTTTGTGCCCAACGCAAAATCCGCTAGGTTTGAGTCTTCCTACTTGCACTTCACACATATCAATGGCCTTGTAAACCATTGGTGATCTCTCTTTTTCCTTATTTGCTACATACCAGGGATTTTTATACTTACAAAGGTTTTACATACTCACTTACACATGAACTCGCTCAACATTATTGTTGATATTTCCAACTTACATGTATTTCAGGGAACTAAGGATCTGGCACGGTATGCTACGTTTTCACGCTGCGTTAGAGTTATGGGATCATCCAAGTTTAAGGGTTGTGGCTTTTACCTGGACGAGTCACAGTTCTTAAACTATGTCTATTTTAAGTTTGTGGTTGTGTCTTTCAAACAATGTTTTTATGTTGTTAGGTTGTAATTTCCGTTGCATGTGTCAACGCCTTAAGACAATGTTGTGGTATTTTACTTTTCAAACTTAAATCAATGGATGATCTGCATGGTTTTATTTTCATATAGCTTTGTCGTGATTAAGCTATGGTATTAAGAAGTCACACCAAATAAACCCACGCTTCCGCAAAGCCAGGGTGTGACAGCTTGGTATCAGAGCTCTGATCATAGCGAACTAGGATTCTTTCTCGAGTCTAGACTATGATCACTAGGGCTCTCACGAAAACATTTTTGCATTGCATACCACTTAAGTCCAGATCCAAAACGTTTATACAAACAAAGTTGAACACATTTTATTTGTTAGTTATAGGCTCAGTCTAGGAGGCTGAGGCTCGGTCTGGGAGGCTGAGGAAGTAGGCTAGTGGGACTAGGAAGAACAGCCCGAAAGGCTGGGAAGGTAGTTTGAGAGACTAGGAGATTCAGTCTGGGAGGCTGTGTAACACCTGTGCCTTCACGGCCATCAAATAAATACCAAACCAATGAAATATTATAATTCATACTTGGGATTTGTAAAAATATGTGTATCATTTGCACATATCAATTCTCGTTCAATTTCAAACTCTAAATCACTTTCTGGAGAGTTATACGCAAACTAGTGCGTAAACGTACTCAGTTTAATGCGAGAAATACTCCGGAACATCAACATATACTCAACATACCTTAAATAACCTTTACATAACTTAGAAATAAGTTTTTGAAGGCTTTGGTATGGCAAAAACAAGTTAATTCGACTACAGGGACTAAATATGACAAACCGCGAAAGTATGTCAATTTGAACTGTAACGAACATTCTGGAACATGACCATAAGTTAAAAACACCTTAAATATCCTTTACATAGCTTAGAAATAGGCTTTGAGGGGTTCGGTGTGTTAAAATAAACTTTTGGGTCATTCAGGGACTAAAAGCGTCAAAAAGTGCACAAGTTTGCATTTTCGCGCATAACTTACGTTCTGAATACATCCGGACATCCAAAAATTTATGTAAGCATGACTACATTATATTTTAGTGTTCGCCATAAGAAAAATCCATTCGTCGCGTCATTTGGATCGTTTTTCGCGCTTATGCGCATTCCGTCGTAATTAACCGAACATCGCGACCGTACGGCCAAACGAACCGACATCCGAGATATTTTTGAACACATTTTAAGTTCCCTATACTTTAACTTCATTTTAGAGCTTTGAAATGGGGTTAACGGGCCTTAAACGTGTCGAAAATGGGCTGAATGCATAACAGGGACCAAAAGTGTAAATCTGCCAAACTTAGGCCTAGCGGTGCGCTACACTTTTAGTGTAGCGGTGCGCTAGCCTATGCCAGAACAGATAATAACAAACAGTCAGCAGATTATCAGCTGATTAAACCACATCCACATGTTTGCAACTTGCATTTTCAACTGATAAACATCATTTCTAGCCACCACAACTTTGTGACAAGTGTACGGCTCGGATCGTGGCACGATATTCAAGAAACGATCCTAACGGCTCTACTTTTCCTATAAATACCCACCCCCCCCCCATTGCTTCAAAACCCACAAATCTGATCATTTGGGCTCTAAGTTGGAACCTTCGTTTCATACCTGAGTTACTTGGATCGGGATTAGCATTCGGGGACCCTTCGTAAGTCCTCTTTCGTTCTTTTATTGCTTTTCGAGTCCGAAAGTCAAACTTTGTTTGACTTTCTGCATTGACCAGTTTATGGTCGATGCAAAGTTCGTTTGAACTTCATAACGTGAGCGTGATCACGATGGTTATAGTCCCTAGCGACTATACCTACTGATTACCACGTTATCTAGGCTCAGTGACGAGCCGTAGTTTCGGGCAGAATACGTATTCTTACGTATTTTGTAACCAAACTACTCTTAGGTATCACAACCGTTTGTTGTGATACCAAACCTGTTTTCTAAACTTAGTTAAGCATGTTTTGACATGCTTAGCTCGTCACTTTTAGTTTAGTGCTTAGATAGGGTCGTAAGGTAAGCGATCTAAACAATCGCTTATACCTTCGAACCCGACCCGTTTGGTCGATCATTAGGATCCGACCAAGCACATTAGGTGACCATAGTTTATAGGGAATAACCTTACGAGGTTATACCTTATGGTCGCTTCGTTTAAGTAGTTGTATGATAGGTAGTTTATATGCCTTAGGTAAATTACCAAAATACCCCTTTGATGCCAAAATTCATTTTAAACATATGTAACATAACATTTGACATCTAAACTGATTTGACAACCATATTAGACATGTTAAGGCATATATTACTTGTCATAGGACTAGTTAGGCGGTCCGAACGCGTTTCACGCGAACGACGCGTTAAAGTAGCATAAGCTACCTAAACGGGTCGTAATGGGTCACAAGCACTTAGGTTAGGTTTCATTTAGTATGTAGGCTTTGTTAAACCAAATGACACGAGTCTCTACACTCGTTTGGTTTACGAAACCTCATTCTATCCAATCATCCGATTAAGGTCCGGTTATTAACATAGTTACCTATATTAGGTGTCGTTTGATTCTGAGATCTCTAGCATTACTTGGTGATTATCTTTAGACATCTGAGCAATCTCAAGTGAGTACATAGACCCCTCTTTTACTGTTTTCCAAACTGTTTTGGGGTGAAACACATGTGCCTACTTGTTACTTTCATGCTTTCCTGTTTTCACATCATATACATGCTATGTTCGTTAGTACATTATAGTACATCGTTTTACATGACATTTCATGCTAGGTGTGCCCATTTTGTGCATTACTTAGTACATCGTTTTACATGACATTTCATGCTAGGTGTGCCCATTTTGTGCATTACTTAGTACATCGTTTTACATGACATTTCACGCTATGTATGTTCATTTGATTACATACTTAGTGCATTGTTTTTTTCACATGTTTACATTTTGGTATGACATTTGGTTTGTTTACATGGGACAATACATTCATCAACACTAGCTACGCCGTTCGTTAGTAGGTAGTGGTACCATAGGAATTGACAACTCCCGTTCCGGACATCCCAGGGAAAGGGGACAGAAAGGAATGACCGAATTCGATGATATAAGACAGATAGACCTTTAATTTGTTTAAAGGGTTTATCACCACAGTCACAAGGCTTGGATGTATGCATTTTTACAATACCACATAGATGTTCATATTAAATAGTTGCATGCATTTACACAAAACATAGCTTTGATTTGAACCAAGTTTTACTTCAATACTTTGTTTTTGTGCATATGGTTTAGTTGAGACATTTCACTTGCCATACACGACGTTTTGACATAGACATTTGACATGGATATTTGACATAGACATTTGACATGGATATTTGACATAGACATTTGACATGGATATTTGACATAGACATTGACATGGACATTTGACATAGACATTTTGACATGATTTACATCTTGACATAAACACTTTGGCATATTATTCAATACATTTGACAATTGGTTTAAACATAGACTTCTTACATTGGTTGGTTTGGTTTGATTAAGTGATTAAGTAACGATGCATGTGTAATATGATACAAGCATGGTGGATACGCCGCTGGTACTTCCTATATATAAGTGTTTGTGTGGTATTACATGTCGTAACGTTATTTGAATCATTTCAATATTGAGACATAGAACATTTTATACAAATAACATACTTTTCACAAGACATTGATTTACAAACAACTTATCTTATACAAACACATTTTCACATGGTCATTTATTTAACCTTACATTTATTTATACTTATCATCTGATCTTATCGTTTTTCAAATGATTTAAAAGACAAAGCAAATAACAAGGTTCATGACTAAACATTTTCTCAAACATAAGTCATGAATCTTATTTTCACAAAACCTATGTATCTCACAGGCATTTTTATGCTGACGTACCTATTTTCACATGTGTTTTTCAGGAGCTGTTGCATAAGATGTTCAAGATACACATAGACAGACTTGGGCTTTAGTGACAATAAAAGATGCAAGACTAGTTAATTATGTTGTATTTCTTTGTTTGTTAAGGCATAGTAACACTTTTAATCAATAAAACGAAACTTTAATTTCCATGGTTGTGAAACATAAATTCTGTTACAACACTCCCCGATGTTTCCGCCACGTTTTGTATGTTCTACGTGGTCGGGGTGTGACAGAAAAGATGGTATCAGTAGCCAATGGTTATAGGGAATTAGGTTATTAGTAATGCTTTGACCTAGTCTATAACCTTCTTAGGACCCTAACGCGAGTTTACTTGCGTTTAGTCATAAAACAATACTGTCGCCTATCCTTAGGCGACAACCGCAACAAGAACATGAATTTCAAAACCGCTTTGAAAACTAATCATCTGTTCTAGGATGATTGATTACTAGGTTTTGAACTCTCTATTATATGGTTTTGAACCCCTTTGAGTTTTCAAAACTTCGTCAAGGTTTTGGGTTTTAAATAATGTGAACACGTGCAAACTGGAAGGGTAAATGCCTGTATTCTGGGTTTTCTGGCTAGGCAAGCACTTCGTATACATCTCATCAGACGCGAGACCAGTTGTGCTTACCTGGGAATTCTTGGGATGAGTGTTCACTTATAGGCGAGCATGTCTTCGCGATACATTATTTTTGACCCATATTCTTTGAATTGTCACCATCTCATTTGTTTGCCTTAGGTAACAAACAAATGATCACAATTTTCATTCGTTACCATTCTGTATTGATTATCCAATAACCTTTCACTTGCTTCTTCCTCTGTCTTTCATTTTCTTTTAGAATGTCTATTCCTCTCAGCACTGGTCAAATGTCCGAGCGAACAGCCAAATTTGTCCAGCAAATTGGCGAAGTGATTCAGAGGACTGTGGATCTAGGCATTGCCATGGCTCGTCTCAACAATGAAGCCTCTCGTCTCGACAATGAAGCCACTCAAGAGCCACCAAAGGAAGCAGAAGTCAAGCTTGCACCAACATCAAGGAAGCGTAAGGAAACCCGCAGCGGTTACACCTAATCAAGCTGGACCTAGCCAAGTGGCAAGGCCACCAGCTAGGAAGCCGTACTTAGGAACTGCTCCTAGGTGCAAGCGATGCAACGGTCATCATTCAAACCTCAAACCCTGCTGGAAATGTACCTACTGTGGACGGCAGGGACATTTGGTCAACACATGTCGCTTTGCTATCCAGAACAAAGCTGTTGCAAATCTTGCTACTACCCAACTCCAAGTCAACCCTACTCAAGCTCGTTTCCCGCGTGGTACTTGTTACAACTGTGGCGATACGAGCCATTTCAGGAACAACTGCCCAAAGCTTGCTAATGCAAATCCAACCCTTGGATGAGCATTCGGCTGAGTAGAAGATGTTGCTGTCTTATGCTTTTGTTCTTTTGTTTCCTTGTAATGTGAAACAATCTGTTTTGTTTATAAATAAATCGTTGTTCACAAATTCTGATATACAGGTATAATTACATGTGTTTATGGCATTTCCCTATAATACCTGTATCAAGGAACTATGTTCCTTACAAACTACTCTTGTGATTTTCTCTCTTTCAAATGATCGCTCATGATTCCCTCGAAAATTTTAAGTACTCGTTTCATTCCAAGATACGAAGTACAGAAAATAAAGTGACATTATGAGTAATCATGCATCAGCACATCTTTACCTTTAAATCCTTGGTTAGATAACTAAGGGTATTTTCAAATCTCATACCCATTATGTTTCGATTTTTCAACATACACAGTACCAGTATTTCAAAACAATCTTCATGATCTCAAAACATTTCATATAGTTTGAAAACAATTTTTTTTAATGCATTATCTATGTTATTTCAAAAATATTGGCCATGTTATCAAAACCAACCTTTCTAATTTCAAAATATTTCATATAGTCTGAATACAATATTAACACAATACATTTTCTGATCAAGTGCATGATTTCGAAAAGCATCATTCATGTCTTTCAAAAACCTTATACATAATTTCAAAATTCATCTCGCATGATTTTAAAACATTTTTGTAAATATATCTACCTAATACACCTACTTTATGATTTCAAAAAGTATTATATATAAGGTTTCAAAAACGTTAAACACATTTTTCTTAAAGGAACCCCATGCATAGTATTCAAAAATATTTTCCTCATAGATTGACTTAACCTTCAAATTCCGCTTCATATGTCGCCTTGACATATCAGGCATCTCAACTTCATAAGCATTTTACTTCATGTTTTGACTTAAGCACATCCCGTGCAAGATTTCAAAACATCTTCAACTTCTAAAATCCATATGGGATCTTTTTATCTCCACAATTAGACCCTTGTGGATAATTATCATTCAAATCAGAGTCCTTAATTGGATTCCTTATATACCTAAATTCAAACATTTCGGGTTCTAGTAATCGAAATCGAATTTTCTTTTTGAATCTTTCTATCCTTATAGTTAGATTCTTGATAATGTTTAAAGTGCCAAATGAAATCCACGAGATGGATTCCTATTGTACTTTAAATACATAAACTCTGTTAGCAGAACAAACTTCTAGTTAAACAATTTTGTGGTTATGTGACTATGTGTTTATTCATCTTATGTTTTCTTTTATGCATTTTTGTGTTTTTAATACTCTGGATATTCGTGATCCAAATCCTCGCAGAATCTTTCATATCTTCATATGAGGGATTCATAGCAGGATATTCAAAAGGTACTACCTTCAATCCTTAATGGGCTTCTATGTAATAGTTAAGACCCTTGGATTTTATAAGTACCACTCCATGATTCATAAGAGACCCTTTAGTGGTCTAGTCAAAAAGATTGATTCACGATTTGGTTAAAGAACGACATCTAGTGATGTAGCTGGACAGACTCCTTGATAGTCTATTTAGATCATTTATTGATTTAGTCAAAAGGACTCTATGGCGGTCTAGTCACACTCATCACATGATTGTTCATTTGGTTTTACCCTACACATTATAAAATAGACTGTGTGAACTGTGCAAGGAATTGTCTGATTATGGACGCGTACATAATTATGAAATTTAGTGCACAGAAACCTAGTAAGGTTTATTATGTGTAAGAACCGATAGTGACAACAATAACAAAATGAGAACGATGTAATGGAGGCATGGTGGACGCACCAATGACGCTTCATATACTTGTATATAAGTGTCCCTCTTACATTGCAAACATAATGTTATTAAGGTTACTAGAAGTTCAAGAACCCTAACCAATGTTGTTCGATCTTTTCAACTTCATGTTTTTCAAGCTCTCACAAGTTTCCTCTAAATAAATTTCGGGATGAAATTTCCTAAAGTAGGGGAGACTGTAACACCTGTGCCTTCACGGCCATCAAACAAATACCAAACCAATGAAATATTATAATTCATACTTGGGATTTGTAAAAATATGTGTATCATTTGCACATATCAATTCTCGTTCAATTTCAAACTCTAAATCACTTTCTGGAGAGTTATACGCAAACTAGTGCGTAAACGTACTCAGTTTAATGCGAGAAATACTCCGGAACATCAACATATACTCAACATACCTTAAATAACCTTTACATAACTTAGAAATAAGTTTTTGAAGGCTTTGGTATGGCAAAAACAAGTTAATTCGACTACAGGGACTAAATATGACAAACCGCGAAAGTATGTCAATTTGAACTGTAACGAACATTCCGGAACATGACCATAAGTTAAAAACACCTTAAATATCCTTTACATAGCTTAGAAATAGGCTTTGAGGGGTTCGGTGTGTTAAAATAAACTTTTGGGTCATTCAGGGACTAAAAGCGTCAAAAAGTGCACAAGTTTGCATTTTCGCGCATAACTTACGTTCTGAATACATCCGGACATCCAAAAATTTATGTAAGCATGACTACATTATATTTTAGTGTTCGCCATAAGAAAAATCCATTCGTCGCGTCATTTGGATCGTTTTTCGCGCTTATGCGCATTCCGTCGTAATTAACCGAACATCGCGACCGTACGGCCAAACGAACCGACATCCGAGATATTTTTGAACACATTTTAAGTTCCCTATACTTTAACTTCATTTTAGAGCTTTGAAATGGGGTTAACGGGCCTTAAACGTGTCGAAAATGGGCTGAATGCATAACAGGGACCAAAAGTGTAAATCTGCCAAACTTAGGCCTAGCGGTGCGCTACACTTTTAGTGTAGCGGTGCGCTAGCCTATGCCAGAACAGATAATAACAAACAGTCAGCAGATTATCAGCTGATTAAACCACATCCACATGTTTGCAACTTGCATTTTCAGCTGATAAACATCATTTCTAGCCACCACAACTTTGTGACAAGTGTACGGCTCGGATCGTGGCACGATATTCAAGAAACGATCCTAACGGCTCTACTTTTCCTATAAATACCCACCCCCCCCCCATTGCTTCAAAACCCACAAATCTGATCATTTGGGCTCTAAGTTGGAACCTTCGTTTCATACCTGAGTTACTTGGATCGGGATTAGCATTCGGGGACCCTTCGTAAGTCCTCTTTCGTTCTTTTATTGCTTTTCGAGTCCGAAAGTCAAACTTTGTTTGACTTTCTGCATTGACCAGTTTATGGTCGATGCAAAGTTCGTTTGAACTTCATAACGTGAGCGTGATCACGATGGTTATAGTCCCTAGCGACTATACCTACTGATTACCACGTTATCTAGGCTCAGTGACGAGCCGTAGTTTCGGGCAGAATACGTATTCTTACGTATTTTGTAACCAAACTACTCTTAGGTATCACAACCGTTTGTTGTGATACCAAACCTGTTTTCTAAACTTAGTTAAGCATGCTTTGACATGCTTAGCTCGTCACTTTTAGTTTAGTGCTTAGATAGGGTCGTAAGGTAAGCGATCTAAACAATCGCTTATACCTTCGAACCCGACCCGTTTGGTCGATCATTAGGATCCGACCAAGCACATTAGGTGACCATAGTTTATAGGGAATAACCTTACGAGGTTATACCTTATGGTCGCTTCGTTTAAGTAGTTGTATGATAGGTAGTTTATATGCCTTAGGTAAATTACCAAAATACCCCTTTGATGCCAAAATTCATTTTAAACATATGTAACATAACATTTGACATCTAAACTGATTTGAAAACCATATTAGACATGTTAAGGCATATATTACTTGTCATAGGACTAGTTAGGCGGTCCGAACGCGTTTCACGCGAACGACGCGTTAAAGTAGCATAAGCTACCTAAACGGGTCGTAATGGGTCACAAGCACTTAGGTTAGGTTTCATTTAGTATGTAGGCTTTGTTAAACCAAATGACACGAGTCTCTACACTCGTTTGGTTTACGAAACCTCATTCTATCCAATCATCCGATTAAGGTCCGGTTATTAACATAGTTACCTATATTAGGTGCCGTTTGATTCTGAGATCTCTAGCATTACTTGGTGATTATCTTTAGACATCTGAGCAATCTCAAGTGAGTACATAGACCCCTCTTTTACTGTTTTCCAAACTGTTTTGGGGTGAAACACATGTGCCTACTTGTTACTTTCATGCTTTCCTGTTTTCACATCATATACATGCTATGTTCGTTAGTACATTATAGTACATCGTTTTACATGACATTTCATGCTAGGTGTGCCCATTTTGTGCATTACTTAGTACATCGTTTTACATGACATTTCATGCTAGGTGTGCCCATTTTGTGCATTACTTAGTACATCGTTTTACATGACATTTCACGCTATGTATGTTCATTTGATTACATACTTAGTGCATTGTTTTTTTCACATGTTTACATTTTGGTATGACATTTGGTTTGTTTACATGGGACAATACATTCATCAACACTAGCTACGCCGTTCGTTAGTAGGTAGTGGTACCATAGGAATTGACAACTCCCGTTCCGGACATCCCAGGGAAAGGGGACAGAAAGGAATGACCGAATTCGATGATATAAGACAGATAGACCTTTAATTTGTTTAAAGGGTTTATCACCACAGTCACAAGGCTTGGATGTATGCATTTTTACAATACCACATAGATGTTCATATTAAATAGTTGCATGCATTTACACAAAACATAGCTTTGATTTGAACCAAGTTTTACTTCAATACTTTGTTTTTGTGCATATGGTTTAGTTGAGACATTTCACTTGCCATACACGACGTTTTGACATAGACATTTGACATGGATATTTGACATAGACATTTGACATGGATATTTGACATAGACATTTGACATGGATATTTGACATAGACATTGACATGGACATTTGACATAGACATTTTGACATGATTTACATCTTGACATAAACACTTTGGCATATTATTCAATACATTTGACAATTGGTTTAAACATAGACTTCTTACATTGGTTGGTTTGGTTTGATTAAGTGATTAAGTAACGATGCATGTGTAATATGATACAAGCATGGTGGATACGCCGCTGGTACTTCCTATATATAAGTGTTTGTGTGGTATTACATGTCGTAACGTTATTTGAATCATTTCAATATTGAGACATAGAACATTTTATACAAATAACATACTTTTCACAAGACATTGATTTACAAACAACTTATCTTATACAAACACATTTTCACATGGTCATTTATTTAACCTTACATTTATTTATACTTATCATCTGATCTTATCGTTTTTCAAATGATTTAAAAGACAAAGCAAATAACAAGGTTCATGACTAAACATTTTCTCAAACATAAGTCATGAATCTTATTTTCACAAAACCTATGTATCTCACAGGCATTTTTATGCTGACGTACCTATTTTCACATGTGTTTTTCAGGAGCTGTTGCATAAGATGTTCAAGATACACATAGACAGACTTGGGCTTTAGTGACAATAAAAGATGCAAGACTAGTTAATTATGTTGTATTTCTTTGTTTGTTAAGGCATAGTAACACTTTTAATCAATAAAACGAAACTTTAATTTCCATGGTTGTGAAACATAAATTCTGTTACAACACTCCCCGATGTTTCCGTCACGTTTTGTATGTTCTACGTGGTCGGGGTGTGACAGGCTGGGAGGCTAGTGGAACTAGGAGAACTATTTGATTGCTTATTGGTGACTATATGATTGATTATTTGTGCATATGTGTGTTGTATTACAAAACGTCATGCCTTCATCAGATATTGGAGAGTCGGACACTACAGATCCCATGGCCATAGTATCAGGCGACATAGTCTCATCAGAGCACGAGGTGTACATTTCTGATACTACCAGCACAGACGATGACGACTTTCAGCCCTTTGCGCTGCCTGATGTCGTAGCAGAGCCTGCTGATGGCCATCTTGTTGGGGATTTGCCACTCGCGGTGATCCCTGCTCCTGTGCCCCTTGCCGCTTATCCCATTGTTCATATGCCCCCCGACGTTGTCTCTGACGACGATGTCGAACTATTAGAGGAGGACCTACTTGAGGGCGAGGCCCTATTGCTGCTGGTGGTAGCCTACTGCTTGCTGACGCTCCTGCAGAGGAGGCTCATGCTCATTCACCTGTCCCAAACTCATTTGAGTCTGTGGCGTCCGCATCTTCGCATATACAGGGAGTGCAGCACCACTCACACGACGCCGACCCTGATATGGCGTCATCAGCTGCACCGGTTCCCGCACACAGCTTTGAGTTTGATCATGATATTGAGGATGATCCTGTTTTTCCCCCTGGTTTTCATCCAGACCATGACATTGAGTTCATACACTTAGACCAGCCCTTGGAGGATCCTGTAACCCCTGTGTTTGTTGATCCACCTGATTTTGAGATGGAGTTTGTTGATCCGGAGCCAGCCGTGGCCCCTGAGCCAGGCGTTGCTCCTGACCCCGCATTGGAGCATGACCCTGTTCATGCCGATGCACCTGCTGTTGCTCCTTGATTGATCATCTGCTTGGACGAGAGAAAATTGGGGTAACTGTGCAAGACAATCTATTATTACGGGGGCCCACGTAATAACGGATTGTAGTGCACAGAAATCCTGGTGGACTCTGCGGGTCAAGCTAATGAAAACCAATATAGCAGGAAATAACTAAAACACGAATGACCAAGGCGAGGTAGCCTCGAGTTCATTCTATTTCAAGCAACGAGCCAAATTGGCAAGCCTATGTGAAGGCTCAGAAATTTATTTTTCCCCACTCATACATTGAGTATATTTACGTGTGAAATTGGGTGATTACATGATGGCTTATGGTGCTATGTATCTCATAGACAACTGAAATGTTGTCTAACCCGCTTCATACCACTGCGACAGAAGAGAATGCCACCCAGACGTGTCACAGACACCAGTACACTGCCAAGGACAGAAGCCGAGCTGCAAGAACGCATCTCACAAGCAAATGCACGACATGAAGCCCTCCGCTCTAAGCACAACGATGGCATTACTGGAAATAACCCTCCAACTGGCTGCACCTATAAGTAGTTCCTGAACTGCAAGCCTTTGAACTTCGACGAAACAGGAGGCGCCGTTGCATTTGTTCGTTGGTCTGAAAAGATTGACTCCATTCTAAGAATGAGTAACTGTTCGCCCCAACAGAGTGTTACCTATATCCCGGGGTTATTTCTAGATAGCACACTCTCATGGTGGAACCTTCAGTTTCAGACCCTTGGCACAGACGCTGCTTATGCACTGAGCTGGGACGAGCTCAAGGAAATGATTGAGAAGAAATGCTGTTCTAGGACTGGAATCCAGAAGCTTGAGGTGGAGTTCTAGAACTTGAAAATGGACGAACCAAAGATACCTGAATACGTTGTATGATACAGTTGTGTACTTGTAAACTTTACATTGTGGTCTCGATTTACGGCAATGCAATCGCAGTATTCTCATCACTTGTGATGTTTGATCTACTATTTATGTTCTATGACATGAGATGTTATGTGGTTGATTTATTTATAGCATGAGATGTTATGTGTTGATATTGTTGAATACATACGTACACTTTACTTGCTATGACCTAACCTACGTGAAACATCTTTTAGAAGATGCCACCAAGACGCGAAATGCGCATGCCCACCACAGAGGCGGAACTTCAAGAGATAATTGCTGCAGCTATAGCACAGCACGAGGCCCTATGCTCCGAACCTAGCAGAGGTACCTCAGAAAATAACGGTTGTCCCTACTGGCACTTCCTCAACTACAAGCCTCCGAAGTTCGACAGCACTGGAGGTGCCATAGCTTTTGTAAAATGGATTGAAAGTATGGATTCCATCTTTCGAATGAGTGGTTGTACGCCAGAACAACAAGTCCCATACGTTTCCGAGTTGTTTCAAGATGGAGCTCGATTATGGTGGAATCTTCAGGTTCGAATAATGGGCCTAACTACAGCATACGCGTTTACTTGGGATGAGTTGAAAGGAATAATGCGTAAGAAGTATTGCACCCAAACAGAAACCCAGAGGTTGGAAGGTGAATTCCAGAGCCTGATGATGGAAGGTCCAAAAATGTTGGAATACATGCAAAGACTTCATGATTTGGCACGAGTCGTTCCGTACTTGGTGGAACCAGAATTGAAGAAATTAGGACATTTCATTTGGGAACTAGCACCTCAAGTCCTGAGCTTAATGACAACATCTACGCCACCAACAACTATGGCTGCAAGTAAGATGGGCTTGGCACTCGTTACGGAAGCAATTAGACTAGAAAAACTTGCAAACCCTGACAAGGAGACTCAGGTAGAGTCGTCCGGAAAGAACAAAAGGAAGCTCACCGAAGATACCCAAACGAATAATGATGAACAAAGATCTATTCGAGGTTGTTTTGACTGCGGGGACAAAGGGCATTTCAAGAAAGATTGCCCTAACAACAAACATGCCAATGATAAGATTTACTTAGAAACTAAACCAAGACGTGTTGGGTGCAAGTATCACCACGATTGTGGATGTCGGAAGCCTAGGTGCGGGAGGAAAGGACACAACAAGGATGGTTGTGGGATGAAGAGTCCCAGACAAGCAGAAAACAGTAACAACGCTCAAGGTGGAAATGGGAAAGGAAATGGCCGAGTGCCAGGATGCTTCCATTGTGGGGACATAGGACATCTTAAGAGGGAATGCCCGAAGTTGAAACAAGACCATGAAAGAACATCCAACATCGGAGCTTGTGAAGCATGCCAGGATCCAGGCGTGATTACTGGTACGTTCTCTAACAACCAAAACTTTTGCATCTATTTTGTTTGATACTGGTGCCGATTATAGCTTCGTGTCATTAGAATTTAAGAATATTCTTGGTTTGACGCCTAGTAAGTTAGACATCCCATATTCGATCGAATTAACAAATGGGAAACTAGTTAAGACCAGTGAAGTTGTCCAAGGATGTGTGATTGAATTAGGAGGGCACGAGTTTACGCTAGACTTACTACCTGTCGAGTTGGGAAGCTTTGATGTGGTAGTGGGAACGGATTGGCTATCGAGTAACAAGGCCGAGATTGTCTGTCACGAAAAGGTCGTACGCATCCCAACCGAGGATGGTGAAATGATTGTAGTTCATGGGGAGAAGCGAGATACGCCCTTAAGAATCATCAGCTGCCTGAAAGCCCGTAAGTGTTTACAGAATGGATGTGTTGCCTTCTTGGCACACATCGTGGATAAGAAAGCTGCGGAGCCGAAAGTCGAAGACATCCCTGTCGTAAGGGAGTATCCTGAAGTCTTCCCTGAGGACTTGCCAGGATTGCCACCCCAGAGGCAAGTGGAGTTCCGTATAGACTTAGTTCCAGGCACCGCGCCTGTAGCTAGGGCACCTTATAGACTTGCACCATCAGAGATGCAGGAATTATCGACACAACTCCAAGAGTTGCTAGACAAAGGATTCATCAGACCAAGCTTCTCACCTTGGGGAGCTCCGGTCCTGTTTGTTAAGAAGAAGGACGGTAGTTTTCGTATGTGCATTGACTACCGGGAGTTGAACAAGTTGACCATCAAGAATCGGTATCCTCTACCAAGAATCGATGATCTTTTCGATCAATTGCAAGGTTCAAGCTTTTACTCTAAGATCGATCTTCGATCTGGATACCATCAGCTAAGGATACAAGAGGAGAGCATCCCGAAGACAACCTTTAGGACTCGCTATGGACATTACGAGTTCCTAGTTATGCCGTGTGGATTGACAAACGCGCCTGCTGTTTTTATGGACCTAATGAACCGAGTCTGCAAACCGTATCTCAATAAGTTCGTGATTGTATTCATCGACGAGACTTGATTTATTCAAGGACAAAGGCTGAACACGAACAACATTTAAGAGCCGTTTTGGAGTTGCTAAAAAAGGAACAGTTGTATGCCAAACTCTCTAACTGCGAGTTTTGGCTACGAGAAGTCCAATTCCTTGGACATGTGGTGAATGGAGACGAGATTCATGATCCCACAAAGATAGAGGCAATCAAGAGTTGGGAGACTCCAAAGATGCCAACCGAGATTCGACAATTCTTGGGTTTGGCTGGTTACTATCGAAGGTTCATTGAGGATTTTTCTAAAATCGCTCAACCTCTTACCGCGCTCACACAGAAAGATAAGAAGTTTAATTGGGAAATCAAACAGGAAGAAGCATTCCAGTTACTGAAAGACAAGCTTTGCAATGCGCCAATCTTAGCGCTACCAGAAGGAACTGATGATTTCATGGTATACCGTGACGCCTCACGTCAAGGATTGGGTTGCGTGTTGATGCAACGCCAGAAAGTTATAGCTTACGCGTCATGCCAGTTGAAAGTTCATGAAAAGAACTATACCACGCATGATTTGGAACTAGGCGCAGTGATATTTGCATTAAAGATCTGGAGACATTACCTATATGGTACAAAGTGTACAATCTTCACAGATCATAAAAGTATGCAGCACATATTCGACCAGAAAGAGCTGAATATGAGACAAAGACGTTGGGTCGAATTGTTGAACGATTACGATTGCAAGATAAAGTACCATCCAGGGAAGGCGAATGTGGTCGCCGATGCCCTAAGTCGAAAAGAAAGCATCAAGCCCATAAGGGTTAGGGCTCTGGATGTGACAACCCTCACAATAACAGGTATCCGTACAATTAATTAATATTAAATTATGTGCGTAATGACTGTGTTTGTTTACAACTGACAATTTAAACTGCTTTATGATTTTTATATCATACATACATATGCATCATATTTCATACTGTCACTCCATTTATTACACACAAGCTTTAGTGATAAACTTGATGCACAAAACACAGTTAGCACAGTGAACGGATAACTCAGAAACATGCTGACAATGCCAACACATAGACAAACAATAGGTTGAAGGACCTATTTGACATTCTTTGAAACTTGCTTGAAGTTATTACTTTTAATTTCGAGGACTAAAACCGTCATTATTTGAAAGTACAAAGTTTAGGGACTAAGTTGTCATTTTTGAAACTATAGAAATACAAGGGTTAAAAGTGCAATTACCGAAAACTACAAGTTTAGGGTCCTTTTGGTCATTATTAAAACTCGTTTATAAAAAGAAATAAATATGGTTTATTTTGTGTTAAAAGTACAAGGTTCATTTGGTCATTCTTGAAACTTAAACTCAAGGGACCAAAACTGTTGACTTTGAACTCATTTTAACTGAATATCCTAACCTGGTTAACTTTTATATAAATGATTCTTCTTTAAACATTAACTCAGTTAGTAGACTTAACGGAACAGTACAGGGACCAATTATGTCAACTTTCGAAACTTTAGGGACCAAACTTGTATTTTGTACCAAAGTTTAGGGGCTGTTTTTGTAAATGTTCGAAAGTTCAGGGACCATATTGTAAAAAAATGAAACTACAGGGACTTAAGTGTAATTATGTCAAACATCGGTCAAAAATGGGTCAAACCCATCGAACCGGTCATGTGTGGGATTCGAACTCGCGTCCCTCCGCCCACAAACAAGCGCAACAACCAGTTGGACTACCAGCTCCCATGTGTTTTATTCTGAATCACATTATATATATAATGACATTTATTAAGAGCTGAATTATTTATACAGAATCTGCAGGTCGCGGATTACGACCAAAAACCACCAAATTCGCCCAAAATTGAATTTTTCTACTTCCTTTATTACTTTTAACCTAACCCATTATGATTATAATGCTTTTCCTTAAACAAATCGCACTAAAAACGCATTAATCGAGCATTAACCGGGATATATTAAAAAAAAAAGTTTTTATAAGTGGAATTAATCCACTAATTTTGTGTCGGTTTGATCAAATTTTTTTCGTGTATATAAGACTCCCTGAACTCTTACAAATCTTCCACACCCATTAGAACACTTAAACATACTGTTTTTGACGAAACCCGATCGGAAACTCTCGCCGGAGTTCAAAACTCGCCGGAATTTAGTCGATACGCCGTTCCAGCCAATACCGGTTCGTTTTTATTGTTTCAATTAGTTCATTTATGCTTATACAATGTTTCCCCAAAGTTAATTAAATTATAAACCAGTTTTGATCGAGTTTTGGATGCGTTGACTTTCTGGTTTGACCGAATTTGGGGAAGATGATAAATAGTGATTATTGTTTGTTTTCTTTTATTTAACAGATTTTTCATTAATTCATAATAAATTGAGACTAACTAGTTAAAGTCCGAAAACTTTAACATAAATACTTTATCTACTGATTCATTTATTAAAAATATTATGTTAGTCAAAATGTTTATAAAACTATTTTTATAAATTAAAAATAGTTTAATATTTACAAAATTATAATAATTCGAATTTAATGAATTAATTATTGAAATTTTTATAGTAATTATTTTACATGTTGGACTTTACAAAAATAATATTGTTACTGAAATTTTATGTAAATTTGATATTTATATAAATAAATCAATATTTATACTTATTTATATAGTTTAATTTATTGTAATTAAATTATATAACTATATAATTTTGATCCAAAATTATCCTTATGACAAAAGATGCATTATTCCGAGTTTATATAAATTTAGAATCTGAATTTTTATTATGTTTAATTATTTAGATAATTAAACTTATATAAACTTATTTATTGTTATCATAATCATTTTAATTCATTTATTTATTTAAAATGATTCCAAGACCCTAATAATTATATTAAGTCAGTAATATTCAAGTTTAATAATTAAAAATATTATTTTTAATTATTAAGATTTGATATAATTATATTTGATTTATTATTACAAATGTTTATATTAAATCAATTGTACATTATTACAATTTTATTATTTATGATAAACAAATATTTTCATAAATAATTCACAAGATCCTTCTGTAAATCCAAACACTATCAAATACAATAAATACTCAACAAATCTCGTCGACACTATACGACCTCAATATTGATACATTATTCTTGTACGATTCATTAGGACAACTTTGAGTCCTTATTATCAGACACTTTAATCTTGACTTGCTTATTCGGAATCGCCTGCAAAATAATGTGAGTTCATGTCCCCCTTTTCTCTTAACAGTTTTCAGTTTTATACTTCGGGGGTGGAATACATGTTACAATTATTACAGACATTTTATACATGGTATGGTTAGCTTAAGGAGGGTTTACTACTTAGATCATGTGAGTGGGTAGGTGGAACTTAAGGCCATTAATCCTCGTTGTAGGACCGAGGGTCATGAGCGGTAGATCTATTTGGGTGTAGCGAGCCCAGCTCCTGAGTCCACAGTACGGACCATGGGGTGACTTTGAGCCCGACGCACAAATTTGCTAGGTTTGAGTCTTCCTGCATCACTTCACACATATCATTGGCTTTGCAACCCAATGGTGATCTCTTTTTCCTTGTTGCTACATACCAGGGACGTTTATTCATACTTTGAAGGTTTATACATACTCACTTTTACATGAACTCGCTCAACTTTTGTTGATTTTTTTCAAAATACATGTATTTCAGGAAATTAATGGATCTGGGAAGTATGCTATTGTGTCAAGCTGCGTAATGAATAACGATGTCATCCAGGTTTAGGAGGTGTAACCCTTACCTGGACGGTTACATGTCTTTAAATCACGTATTACTTAAGTCTTTTGTTGTGTCATGTGAAAACGCTTTAATCTTGTCTTGGTTGTAACTTGTTTTGTGTATCGATATTTTAGACAATGACGTTGTGGTGTCTTTAAGTTTAATGAATGGATGAACATCATGTGTTTTACTTTCATATAGCATTGTTATGATTGTTTCTATGGTATTAAGAAGTCACACCAAATAAACCCACGCTTCCGCAAAAGCCAGGGTGTGACAGCTTGGTATCAGAGCCTCGATCATAGCGAACTAGGATTCTTTCTTGAGTCTAGACTATGATCACTAGGGCTCTCACGAAAATGTTTTCAAACATTTTTACATTGCATACATTAAAAGTCCAGATCCGGGGCATAAACATTTTACAAACAAAAGGCACAAATACACCGTTCAAAAATTTATATTTCAGTCTTAGAGACTGAGGGAGTTTAGCCTTAGAGGCTGGGAAGGTTCAGTCTTAGAGACTGAGGGAGGTTCAGTCTTAGAGACTGAGGGGTTCAATCTTAGAGATTGGGGAGGTTTTGGTCTTAGAGGCCAGGGAGTTAGTCTTAGAGACTGGGAAGATTTGGTCTTAGAAGCCAGGGAGTTAGTTTGAGAAACTAGGGAGTTCAGTCTGAGAGACTGGGTGGGATAGTCTGGGGAAGACTAGGATGATTACTTGATTACATTGATTGTGACTTACATGCTTATTTGACTACATGTTGAAACCCATTTCCATGGGTGAAGTCTATGAGAAATAGACACAATACATTAATAGACTATGTGCCTACAATACATTACATTATCAGTTTACGCATTATAAACAGTTTGTAAGTTCAGCTTATACAAGATAGAAATCCTTGATTGATAGGATTTTACATGATTATATATATAGGTTGTTCATATATATGTTGCATGAAATATTTGGCAAAAAAAAATAAAAAATGCCTTCGACTTCAAATTCCATTGTCATCCTTGACTCACATAACATGGTTAAGACACAACATCCTTTACACAAGACATAATACTCTATTTCTAAACATAACATATTTTATACAAAACATCTCCCATAAGAATATCGACCTCACGCCTATTGCAGAGCTTATAACGAACGTGGTTCCTGAGTGAGACCATAAAGCATTGATCCCGTGGAAGAATGGTTGCTTTCTCGCAGATGCTAAAATGCCTAAATTCAATAGTGACGATAAGGCGGAGGTGGTAGCCTTGGACAACAACTCCATTAGTGGGGCGAGGTCCCTGTGGCTCATACAAATCATAATTGACGACACTCTTGTCCAGACAAGGAACATGAAGTACTCATCTTGAAGGTGCCCCTCCAGTGGTTATCTTTATTTCATTTAATGTCGTGCCGTTCTGCGGAGTAATGACAACGAACGTTGACACGTGAACTATCACGAAGTTTCCTTCTATGTTGAAGGTATATTAACAATAGTGTTTCCTCTCTTACTGATCGGCTGCTTCGTACGAGAGAACGCTAGGGTAACCATGCAAGGCAATTTATTATTACGGTGGCCAACGTAATAACAACTTGTAGTGCATGGGAATTCTGGTGGATTCTGCGGGCCAAGCTAAGGATCACTATTCGTTCAAAATTCTTAAGTTATTACTTGAGATTCAAAATTTTATTAGAACACGAGTTTACATTAGACCTACTGCCAGTCGAGTTAGGAAGCTTCGATGTGGTAGTAGGGATGGATTGGTTGTCAAGCAACAGAGCCGAGATTGTATGTCACGAGAAGACCATTCGCATCCCAATGGCGGATGGAGAAACGATCGTAGTACACGGAGAGAAGCGCGATACGCCCCTAAGGATCATTAGTTGTTTGAAGGCTCAAAAATGTTTGAAGAAGGGATGTGTTGCCTTCCTGGCACACGTCGTGGATAAGGAAGCCGCTGAGCCAAAACTTGAAGACATCCTAGTCGTTAAGGAGTATCCTGAAGTCTTTCCAGAAGACTTGCCAGGATTGCCACCACAAAGACAAGTCGAGTTTCATATTGACTTAGTTCCAGGCGCCGCGCCTGTAGCTAAGGCACCTTATCGACTTGCACCTTCAGAGATGCAGGAGCTGTCAACGCAGCTCCAAGAGTTGTTAGACAAGGGATTTATCAGACCAAGTTTCTCGCCTTGGGGAGCTCCAATTTTGTTCGTAAAGAAGAAGGATGGTAGTTTTCGCATGTGTATAGACTACCGGGAGCTGAATAAGTTGACAATCAAGAACAGATATCCTTTGCCAAGGATCGATGACCTGTTCGATCAATTACAAGGTTCAAGTTTTTACTCCAAGATCGATCTACGATCAGGTTATCACCAGTTAAGGATACAAGAGGAAAGTATTCCAAAGACGGCCTTTAGAACTCGATATGGACATTACGAGTTCCTGGTTATGTCGTTTGGTTTAACGAACGCGCCAGCAGTATTCATGGATTTAATGAACAGAGTCTGCAAACCGTACCTCGATAAGTTTGTGATTGTGTTCATTGACGACATTTTGATCTACTCAAAGACGAAAGGAGAGCATGAGCAACATTTAAAAGCTATTCTAGAGCTGCTTAATAAGGAGAAGTTGTATGCGAAGTTCTCGAAGTGCGAGTTATGGTTACGCGAAGTCCAGTTTCTTGGTCATGTAGTCAACGGAAATGGAATTCATGTGGATCCGACAAAGATTGAAGAAATTAAGAATTGGGAGACTCCGAAGACGCCAACCGAAATTCGACAATTCCTAGGTCTGGCTGGTTATTATCGTAGGTTCATTGAGGATTTCTCGAAAATCGCTCAACCTTTGACCTCTCTCACTCAGAAAGACAAGAAGTTTGATTGGGGAGATAAACAAGAAGAGGCCTTTCAGTTGTTGAAAAACAAGCTTTGTAACGCGCCGATCTTATCTCTACCCGAAGGCACTGACGACTTCGTGGTATATTGCGATGCTTCGCGTCAAGGTTTGGGATGTGTGCTAATGCAGCGTCATAAAGTTATAGCATATGCTTCTCGCCAATTGAAGATTCACGAGAAAAATTACACCACGCATGATTTGGAATTAGGCGCGGTGGTGTTTGCTTTGAAGATATAGTGACATTATTTATATGGTACTCGATGCACTATCTACACTGATCACAAGAGCCTGCAGCACATATTCGATCAGAAAGAGCTTAACATGAGGCAAAGACGTTGGGTAGAGCTGTTAAATGATTATGACTGTGAAATCAAGTATCACCCAGGGAAGGCGAATGTGGTCGCTGATGCTCTAAGTCGGAAGGAAAGGATCAAGCCCATAAGGGTTAGGGCTTTGGAAATGATCATACAAACGGACCTCTCATTGCGCATTCGTGCCGCGCAGAGAGAAGCACTCAAGGAAAAGAATATTGAGAATGAGTATCTCCGTGGGATGGAGAAACAGTTGGTACCAAACGGGGAAGGGACTTTGTGCTTCATGAAACGAATTTGGGTTCCCTTGTTTGGTGGTCTGAGAAATGTTATTTTTGACGAAGCTCACAAATCTCGGTACTCGATTCATCCAGGAGCGGATAAGATGTACCAAGATCTTAAGGATTTCTATTGGTGGCCGAGAATGAAAGGCGATGTTTAACTTGCGCCAAAGTGAAGGCCGAATACCAGAAACCTTCAGGTCTCTTGCAACAACCTGAAATACCACAATGGAAGTGGGAACAGATCTCCATGGATTTTGTAACGAAGTTGCCAAGGACGCCCAGAGGTCACGATACGATTTGGGTGATCGTAGACCGTCTGACGAAATCTGCACACTTTTTGCTGATCAAGGAAAAGGATAACACGAGTAGACTTGCGGAAATATACATGAGAGAGATTGTTGCACGTCATGGAGTGCCTCTCTCAATTATCTCTGATACAGATGGATGCTTCGTGTTAAGGATCTGGCAATCCTTCCAAGAAGCTTTTGGCTCTCAGTTAAATCTGAGTACTGCATTTCATCCGCAGACTGACGGACAAAGCGAAAGAACAATTCAAACACTGGAAGATATGCTAAGAGCATGTGTATTGGATCTGGGTGGTAGCTGGGATAATCATTTACCATTGGTGGAATTCTCGTACAACAACAACTACCACACGAGTATTCGAGCTGCACCATTTGAAGCTCTCTATGGACGCAAGTGTCGATCACCGCTATGCTGGGCTGATGCGGGGGATAGACAGCTTGTTGGCCCTGAACTAGTTCAAGAAACAACAGATAAGACCCATCAGATTCGAGAGTGCATCAAAGCGGCTCGTAATAGACAGAAAGACTATGCAAACCAAAGGAGGAAGCCTTTGGAATTTCAAGTGGGAGACATGGTTTTACTGAAGGTTTCACCCTAGAAGGGTGTAGCACGCTTTGGGAAGCGTGGGAAGTTGAATCCCAAATACATTAGTCCATTTAGAATCCTGAAAAGGATTGGTCTCGTAGCTTACAAGTTGGATTTACCTGCTGAACTAAATGGCGTTCATGATACATTTCACGTATCTAATATGAAAAAGAGTCCAACTCAGGAAACAGTAGTCATTCCTGCTGACGAAGTTCATATTGATGACACACTCCACTTTACTGAAGAACCCGTTGAGGTTACTGATTGGAAGATTAACAAGACACGCAGGAGTAGTGTCAAACTCGTTAAAGTTCGATGGAATGCACGACACGGCCCGGAATTCACGTGGGAACGTGAGGACCGTATGAAAGAAAAATACCCACATTTATTCCCCAAGACCCTTGCATCTAGTAGCAGAACTAAAATTTCGGGACGAAATTTCTCTAACAGGAGGAGAATGTGACAACCCTCACAATAACAGGTATCCGTACAATTAATTAATATTAAATTATGTGCGTAATGACTGTGTTTGTTTACAACTGACAATTTAAACTGCTTTATGATTTTTATATCATACATACATATGCATCATATTTCATACTGTCACTCCATTTATTACACACAAGCTTTAGTGATAAACTTGATGCACAAAACACAGTTAGCACAGTGAACGGATAACTCAGAAACATGCTGACAATGCCAACACATAGACAAACAATAGGTTGAAGGACCTATTTGACATTCTTTGAAACTTGCTTGAAGTTATTACTTTTAATTTCGAGGACTAAAACCGTCATTATTTGAAAGTACAAAGTTTAGGGACTAAGTTGTCATTTTTGAAACTATAGAAATACAAGGGTTAAAAGTGCAATTACCGAAAACTACAAGTTTAGGGTCCTTTTGGTCATTATTAAAACTCGTTTATAAAAAGAAATAAATATGGTTTATTTTGTGTTAAAAGTACAAGGTTCATTTGGTCATTCTTGAAACTTAAACTCAAGGGACCAAAACTGTTGACTTTGAACTCATTTTAACTGAATATCCTAACCTGGTTAACTTTTATATAAATGATTCTTCTTTAAACATTAACTCAGTTAGTAGACTTAACGGAACAGTACAGGGACCAATTATGTCAACTTTCGAAACTTTAGGGACCAAACTTGTATTTTGTACCAAAGTTTAGGGGCTGTTTTTGTAAATGTTCGAAAGTTCAGGGACCATATTGTAAAAAAATGAAACTACAGGGACTTAAGTGTAATTATGTCAAACATCGGTCAAAAATGGGTCAAACCCATCGAACCGGTCATGTGTGGGATTCGAACTCGCGTCCCTCCGCCCACAAACAAGCGCAACAACCAGTTGGACTACCAGCTCCCATGTGTTTTATTCTGAATCACATTATATATATAATGACATTTATTAAGAGCTGAATTATTTATACAGAATCTGCAGGTCGCGGATTACGACCAAAAACCACCAAATTCGCCCAAAATTGAATTTTTCTACTTCCTTTATTACTTTTAACCTAACCCATTATGATTATAATGCTTTTCCTTAAACAAATCGCACTAAAAACGCATTAATCGAGCATTAACCGGGATATATTAAAAAAAAAAAGTTTTTATAAGTGGAATTAATCCACTAATTTTGTGTCGGTTTGATCAAATTTTTTTCGTGTATATAAGACTCCCTGAACTCTTACAAATCTTCCACACCCATTAGAACACTTAAACATACTGTTTTTGACGAAACCCGATCGGAAACTCTCGCCGGAGTTCAAAACTCGCCGGAATTTAGTCGATACGCCGTTCCAGCCAATACCGGTTCGTTTTTATTGTTTCAATTAGTTCATTTATGCTTATACAATGTTTCCCCAAAGTTAATTAAATTATAAACCAGTTTTGATCGAGTTTTGGATGCGTTGACTTTCTGGTTTGACCGAATTTGGGGAAGATGATAAATAGTGATTATTGTTTGTTTTCTTTTATTTAACAGATTTTTCATTAATTCATAATAAATTGAGACTAACTAGTTAAAGTCCGAAAACTTTAACATAAATACTTTATCTACTGATTCATTTATTAAAAATATTATGTTAGTCAAAATGTTTATAAAACTATTTTTATAAATTAAAAATAGTTTAATATTTACAAAATTATAATAATTCGAATTTAATGAATTAATTATTGAAATTTTTATAGTAATTATTTTACATGTTGGACTTTACAAAAATAATATTGTTACTGAAATTTTATGTAAATTTGATATTTATATAAATAAATCAATATTTATACTTATTTATATAGTTTAATTTATTGTAATTAAATTATATAACTATATAATTTTGATCCAAAATTATCCTTATGACAAAAGATGCATTATTCCGAGTTTATATAAATTTAGAATCTGAATTTTTATTATGTTTAATTATTTAGATAATTAAACTTATATAAACTTATTTATTGTTATCATAATCATTTTAATTCATTTATTTATTTAAAATGATTCCAAGACCCTAATAATTATATTAAGTCAGTAATATTCAAGTTTAATAATTAAAAATATTATTTTTAATTATTAAGATTTGATATAATTATATTTGATTTATTATTACAAATGTTTATATTAAATCAATTGTACATTATTACAATTTTATTATTTATGATAAACAAATATTTTCATAAATAATTCACAAGATCCTTCTGTAAATCCAAACACTATCAAATACAATAAATACTCAACAAATCTCGTCGACACTATACGACCTCAATATTGATACATTATTCTTGTACGATTCATTAGGACAACTTTGAGTCCTTATTATCAGACACTTTAATCTTGACTTGCGTATTCGGAATCGCCTGCAAAATAATGTGAGTTCATGTCCCCCTTTTCTCTTAACAGTTTTCAGTTTTATACTTCGGGGGTGGAATACATGTTACAATTATTACAGACATTTTATACATGGTATGGTTAGCTTAAGGAGGGTTTACTACTTAGATCATGTGAGTGGGTAGGTGGAACTTAAGGCCATTAATCCTCGTTGTAGGACCGAGGGTCATGAGCGGTAGATCTATTTGGGTGTAGCGAGCCCAGCTCCTGAGTCCACAGTACGGACCATGGGGTGACTTTGAGCCCGACGCACAAATTTGCTAGGTTTGAGTCTTCCTGCATCACTTCACACATATCATTGGCTTTGCAACCCAATGGTGATCTCTTTTTCCTTGTTGCTACATACCAGGGACGTTTATTCATACTTTGAAGGTTTATACATACTCACTTTTACATGAACTCGCTCAACTTTTGTTGATTTTTTTCAAAATACATGTATTTCAGGAAATTAATGGATCTGGGAAGTATGCTATTGTGTCAAGCTGCGTAATGAATAACGATGTCATCCAGGTTTAGGAGGTGTAACCCTTACCTGGACGGTTACATGTCTTTAAATCACGTATTACTTAAGTCTTTTGTTGTGTCATGTGAAAACGCTTTAATCTTGTCTTGGTTGTAACTTGTTTTGTGTGTCGATATTTTAGACAATGACGTTGTGGTGTCTTTAAGTTTAATGAATGGATGAACATCATGTGTTTTACTTTCATATAGCATTGTTATGATTGTTTCTATGGTATTAAGAAGTCACACCAAATAAACCCACGCTTCCGCAAAAGCCAGGGTGTGACACTGGAGATGAATATCCAGACAGATCTTTCCCTGCGCATTCGTGCCGCGTAAAAAGAAGCTCTTAAGGAAAGAAACCTTGAAGAAGAATATCTCCGTGGGATGGAGAAGCAATTAGTGCCAAACGAGGAAGGAACGTTTGTTTTATGAAAAGGATTTGGGTTCCTCTGTTTGGTGGTTTGAGAAAAGTTATTTTTGATGAGGCACACAAATCACGGTACTCTATCCATCCAGGAGCGGATAAGATGTACCTTAGAGATTACTATTGGTGGCCTAGAATGAAAGGCGACGTTGCTGTTTATGTTAGCAAGTGTTTAACGTGCGCCAAGGTGAAAGCTGAATACCAGAAGCCTTCAGGACTTCTGCAGCAACCTGAAATTCCCAAGTGGAAATAGGAACAGATTTCAATGGACTTCATAACGAAACTGCCCAAGACGCCCAGAGGCCATGATACTATTTGGGTAATAGTTGACCGCCTAATAAAGTCCGCACACTTCCTGCCAATCAAGGAAAAGGACAACACGAGTAAACTTGCGGAAATATACATGCGAGAGATCGTTGCACGACATGGAGTGCCTCCCTCGGTTATCTCTGATAGAGATGGACCTTTCATATCAAGGATTTGGCAATCCTTCCAAGAAGCTTTTGGCTCACAGTTGAATCTGAGCACTGCATTTCATCCGCAAACTGATGGCCAAAGTGAAAGACCTATCCAAACATTGGAGGATATGCTGAGAGCATGTGTAATGGATCCAGGTGGTAGCTGGGATAATCTTTTACCATTGGTCGAATTTTCAAACAACAATAGCTACCACACCAGCATTGGAGCCGCGCCATTTGAAGCTCTTTACGGACGCAAGTATTATTTTTGGGCTTGTCATGATCCCCGTATTCCATAACACCCGCTAAAAAGCAATCCACTATCATATAAAATCTAGTCACTTATAATCTAAGTATTATTTACCATTCTAGTTACAATTTTTGCAAACATACCCCCCCCCCTAACGATTTTAGTTCCCAAGTGGGACCCCCACAACATTCTTGCCATACCTCAAATCTCCTAACTTGATTTGTTACATATTTTATTAGAGGGTGACTTGATCTTGTAAGCATAAAATATGTAGGATGATTATAAGAAGCACATTTGGAGTTAATAGAGCTCTTATGGTGTCGCACATTTGGAGTGTCTTAAGTAATCGGAATTCTTTATGGGTTGCTTGGATCCACTCGTATCGGTTAAAAGGTCGAAGTTTTTGGGATCATAGGATTCCTTCATCTTTGTGTTGGAGTTGGAGGAAGATGGCCCAACTTCGGTCCTTAATTCGTCAACATGTTTGGTCAAAGATTGGGGATGGAAGCCGTACGTATGCTTGGTTTGATTTGTGGAGCGATATTGGTCCGTTATGTAATTTTTTATCGCCTAGAGTGATAACGCGTGAGGGTTTTTCTTTAAATGCCAAAGTGGCGGATGTCTATGCTGAAGGATCGTGGCTTTGGCCGGATGCATGGAGAGATATGTTCCCTGTTCTTATTCAATTAGATTTGCTTCAAAGAAATTTGAATATTCCAGATCGCCTATTTGGAATTCGATTCGGACAAGGGATCAGGAGGTGAATTGGGATAGCATTGTTTGGTTCTCACAATGTGTCCCTCGGCATGCGTTTTTGATGTGGCTTATTGTGCGGTGCAAGCTCATGACACAAGACAAAATCTTGCAATGGAACCATAACCGCGCAAATAATATGAACATGATGTGTTGCCTCTTGTGCTGTGAGAATATAGATTCGCATGATCACTTAATTTTTAGGTGCAAGTATTCTTCGGATCTTTGGTATAAGGTTCGGTCTAAAGCTGGTATGCATAGAGTGGAAGCTAGATGGAGCGATATTATTGATTGGTTGGGTCATCGGGCTCGGTCAAAATCAGCGACCAATCTGGTTAGTAGATTGCTTGTTGCAGCTTTGGCTTACGGTATTTGGCAGGAAAGAAATAATCGTCTCTTCAGAAACCATGCGAGACCACCGGATACGATGTTGAAGTCTGTTTTAGAAAGCGTGAGGTACAAGTTGATGGGGCTTAAATTCAAGAACACAGTTAGAGTTCGGGAGGTGCTGGCGAAGTGGGATGTTCAAGACGCTGACTTGCTTTTGGAGAATGGCTGATTTTTTTGTCTAGTGTCGTGTATGTCTAGATGAGGGTCTAGTTGGTTTTCGTTTGATTCCCATTGTTGGTTGGTTGTTTTTCTCTTTGTTATACTTTCATGAGGTTTTGTCTCATGTCTGAACTAGTAAGGATGTTACCTTACTACTTGTTTTTTATTTTTGTGAATATATAAAATCACCGGGGTAACCCTTTACCCAAAAAAAAAAAGAAGCATGGCCTCCTAGATCACATTTCACTTCACAAGATTTCACCCTCATTTCACCTCTCTCTCTCTTATTTCGGCTGCCCCAAACCGAAACCACCACCCTCACTTAAACATCTCCATCTTCTTCACATTATGTGCCATTCAAAGCTTCAAGGTTGAAATGCATGGAGGTTGCTTCTTGAAGGGCTTTCAAAGGAGCTTGTTTCAAGTCTTTTTCACCATCATTTTCTCATCACTTCTTCACAAGATTTCATCCCTAGCTATAAGCTAGTAGTAAGTCCTTTGTTACGCTCTTGTTAATCTTGTTTCATCTCGTTTCTTTGATCAAAAGGTGTAGTATGTTTAAATCACTAAAGTGGTAAGAACAAGTAGATGAACATAAAAGTTTATATGAAATTTACATATAAAAAGTTTACTCATGATTAATACATAAAGATGAAAACTTGATGGTTTAAGGTTGGTTAATACATATATGATGTTTGATAGTCAAGCTTTTGATAAACCCGTTGTTCGGACACTTGTTAATACGATTTAGTAACATTTAAACCACAAAACAACATGCTGAGTTACTTTTTCAGCCGTCTTCAACAGGCTGTAAACAAACTTTAATAAATCGAAAAACGGAATTTCTGAAGCCTAAATTGTGTATTTTCGAAAAACTGATCAAATGGAATTGGAATCGTAATTTTTCGAGGTCGTTTACTATTTTTCTTGCTGAAAAAGTGTGTTGTTTTCGGAGACATAACTTGAAAACTGAGTAGAGTTAGATCATGAAATTTTTACCAAAGATGGTCACTGATGTATTTGTGACCCCCAACTGGAATTTCGTAAAAAGGACTTACGATAAATTTTAGATGATTTATTTCGTAGACTGCGATCAGAATGTAACAAATCTGATTACAGTTCGATAAACGATTTTCTATAAATTACTGATAATGAACTGGACCCCGATATTTTTACACAATAACTTTTGGGTCGATTAGGACGTTCTGTAAAAATTTGGGAAGTTTTGGAATAAGTTAAGTATTTTATTTAATCGTCCGAAAACAGTCCAGTTTTTCATATATTGAAACTGAAACGACAAAGGTAGTATTTTGCGTGTCAGAATGTAAGGGTTGATTGTTGATGATCATGGTTTGATTTCAAAAAAGAAAACGATGTGCGTATTAGCACGGGCACCCCCGTTTTTAGGGGAAACTCTGGCAAATTTTTTTCTAAAAATCCCAAGACTTAGAAAAATTATTTTTTTTTCTAACGAGTATGTCTAACTTTATTTCTCGGAAGTAAACCTCGCCATGAGTTTTGATACAAAACTTCAAAGTGTCGGAAATGAGACTTTATATATATATATATATATATATATATATATATATATATATATATATATATATATATATATATATATATATATATATATATATTGTCAATACTCTAAGTCACCGAATACATAATACTTGAAAAGTGTGGATACGGAATAGTTACTTAACTATTCTTCTTTGAGTTAAAATAATTATTATTATTTTGACAAAGTATAACATCATGAAACGTAACTCAAAACCCTAATTACTAAGCTAAGGCACGGCCCGTTCGTCTAATAGATATTAGTACGTGTAGGTGTCGTGTTGCAGACCGAGTTTTGAGATTGCTGTTATCGAGGACGCATTACAGTGAGTTCATGTCCCCCTTTTCTCTTAATTGTTTTCAGTTTTAAACTGCGGGGGTGAAATTCATGTTACTATGATTACGAGTACTTTTTACATGGTATGGTTAGCGTAAGGAGGGTTACTACTTAGATCATGTGAGTGGGTAGGCGCAACTTGAGGCCATTAATCCTCATTGTAGGACCGAGGGACAGTAGCGGTAGATCTATCTGGGTGTAGCGAGCCCAGCCCCAGGCCCAGCAGAACGGACCTCGGGGTGACTTTGTGCCCAACGCAAAATCCGCTAGGTTTGAGTCTTCCTACTTGCACTTCACACATATCAATGGCCTTGTAAACCATTGGTGATCTCTCTTTTTCCTTATTTGCTACATACCAGGGATTTTTATACTTACAAAGGTTTTACATACTCACTTACACATGAACTCGCTCAACATTATTGTTGATATTTCCAACTTACATGTATTTCAGGGAACTAAGGATCTGGCATGGTATGCTACGTTTTCACGCTGCGTTAGAGTTATGGGATCTTCCAAGTTTAGGGGTTGTGGCTTTTACCTGGACGAGTCACAGTTCTTAAACTACGTCTATTTTAAGTTTGTGGCTGTGTCTTTCAAACAATGTTTTTATGTTGTTAGGTTGTAATTTCCGTTGCATGTGTCAACGCCTTAAGACAATGTTGTGGTATTTTACTTTTCAAACTTAAATCAATGGATGATCTGCATGGTTTTATTTTCATATAGCTTTGTCGTGATTAAGCTATGGTATTAAGAAGTCACACCAAATAAACCCACGCTTCCGCAAAGCCAGGGTGTGACAAATGTTCCTTGGAAAGCTCCAATCAACAGTGTCGTAAGCCTTCTGAATATCAACTTTAACGCACATTTAGGGGGACCGATATTTCTATGATAATTGTGCATCAACTCTTGCGTTAACAAAATGTTATCAGAGATTTTTCTACCTGGCACAAACGCTGATTGATTGATACTAACAATATCATTAAGCGCCACCTTCATTCTTTCAGCAACAATCTTACTAATGCATTTGTATAAAACATTGCAACAAGCAATTGGATGGTAGTCCGTAACTACAGACGGGGAGGGAATTTTAGGAATAAGAACAATAAGTGTATGGTTCACTTCCCTAAGGAGCTTCCCTGTAGCAAAAAAAATCAATAACCGCTTTGGAGACATCATTACCAACAACAGGCCATGCATTTTTTAAAAATCCTGCTGTAAAACCATCTGGACCCGGAGACTTATCCGACCCAATCGAAAAACATCGCCTTTTTAACCTCTTCAGGGGTGACCGGCCGAACCATATGAGCCGCAACATCCATATCTAACATTTTAGTAAACAAGTCGGATTAAGCGACGTATCACCCGGGCATCCTAAAAACTTCTCATAATGTTCAACAAACGCTTTCTGAACCATATCATCCGAAAACACATTCCCTCTAACATCTCGAATTACATCAATACGACTATAGTGAGTTCTGTTTTTAAGCGACGAATGAAAGTAAGCCGTGTTCATATCTCCAGCCGCTAACCAGTCCACTTTAGACTTTTGCTTCAAAAAACGCTCTTCATCTAGTAACGCCGCCTGAAAATCACAACGAAAAGTAGCTTACTCATCTCGAAGCGTCTGACTAGAAGGGTTATTGTCAATATCACGCTGGATCTTATCAAGTTTGTCTCTCAAGTCTTGAACTTTTTTATGCAAGTTACCTTCTTGAAAAAGTAAAACTCGTAAAGGAGATTTAAGATGCCGAAGTTTCTTAACAACCGAAAACTGATACACACCATCAATATTCATACCCCAAACCTTCTTCACAATCGGCATGAATACAGGTTTATGCACCAGAAAATTAGCAAATTTGAAAGACCGATGCTTTAATTTTTCAGCTTCCGGGATCTTGAGAACACAAGGGCTATGATCCGATAACCGAGCCGGATAAAACACCGCAACCGCACTCGGAAACCTGGCTATGAACTGAGAATTACCCATAACTCTATCTATTTTTTTCATCAACCCGATCCCCTTTTTGGGCTTCTGATTCCATGTGAAATGGATACCAGAGCGATTTAAGTCAACCATCTTGATTTCATCAACACACGCTTGAAATTCCTTCATACTCAAAGAAACCGAAGAGCACCCCATAGATTTATCTTCAAGGTTCAATGCAGAGTTAAAGTCACCTAAAATGATCCATGGTTCATTACAGACGAAGTTCTTATGCAAAGAAAGATGATTCCATAGCTCCCTCCGTGTAACATAATAGTTAGCTGCATATATAATCGAACAAAAAATCATTTTTTGCTCCTGTTTAAACATCAGCTGAAGGTGCATAACCTGATCAGACTCAGAAAGCACCATAACATCAAAAACAACCGGATTCCAACCAACAATAATACGCGTTCCTTTGTTACATCGGGCTCCATTAGACGTCCAGTGCCAAGATCGAAAAACTGACTTGCAAACTTTGGAAAGATTACTAACCTCAACATGAGATTCAAGAATAGCACATAAACTCAGATTAAACTCCTTAAGAACCTGGCGAACCTCCGTTTGCTTAATGGGGCGGTTCAAACCCCTAATGTTCCATGAAGCAATATTAACCATTGAGAACCGATGAAGAAGGAGTGCTTGCCCCTTTTTTGTCATCAATTTTAATAGTTCCTTGCCTCAAAAAGCCATCCATCTCGTACCCATCCGACTCAATAAACTTGTCAACAACCTCTTCATCCTCCAATTGAACTTGTGCTGAAACTGGCCTGTTACCACCCAGTTCCTCATTAACACTAGGATCATTTAGAACCTCAAATGGATTAGAAGACTGAAAGTTAGGGGAAACTCTAACCGGATCTTCCTTTTTTTTAGAAACCACTGGCCTATTTTCGAATTTTGGCTTAGGCTTATTAACTGGAAAACAATTTTTTCTAGCAATCTTTTTACCATGCACCCCCATATAGCCCTCCTCATCTACCACCGGATAGTTATTCTGACGTTTAGGTTGATTTTGCTGCTTACCAACCTTATCCATATTCCGAGCATTATCTTGTTTCGAAACCTGGTGCGGGCAACTATCATCTGAATGCCCAAAGACACAACAATGACCACAACGAAGAGGGTACCATTCATATTCAACAGACATAGATTCCTTAATAAATCCATCCCCCTCCAGTTCAGGAATCGCCATTGTTATCTCTTCTCTTAGACTCTTTTCTGCCGATACCACTATAAGGGCTCTTGCATAACTGCTACGACCCCACATGTCCATGCACATCGATATAGTATCCGAATGTAAAACCTTCGGTTCACCAATAGTAGTTGCTAACATACTAAGTCCGTCCTCCGTATACGCAGCAATGGGAACATCATGAATTTTAACCCAAACCTGTACCTTTTTGACTTCCTTTTTCTCCAGTTTAGTCGTCGGGCTCCAAACATTAATAAAAAGAGTTTGTGATCGAATAATCCATGGACCATTCTGCAATACACTCATCATTCCAGCCTCGTCCGCAAACTTGAAGAAAAAAAATACCCATTAGCATTCATCATGGATTTCTGGATTCCGTATTTTTTCCAATTGTTACGAACAAAATAGTCCACAACTGGGTATGCCACTCGATCCCCCTAGAAAATAACCAAACAAGGTATTTGCCATTTTATCTTGAACAATACGCACAGACTCCTTCGGGAGAACAACATCACAACCATCATGCACTGAATCACTAGTTAGAGAACGAAACTTCACCTTTTCAAATTTATTTGCAAGCAGCGAATCAGCATAAGACATGTGTTTCGATGTGCTACCAATATTCACGTTGGTCCCCAGAACGGCTTCTTGATCGACCTGTTTGTTTATCGAAGTCTCACCTTCCAATCGGCCCTCATCAAGAGAAACCGGAGTAGAAACCTTAGTTAGTTCATCAATGATATTTATCCTTTTGGAATTAGAAATTATACCACGACGAGGCAACAAAGGATTGCCGTCAATGTTAACCACACGGCTAGCTAAACCCTTAACTGATAATGGAGGTTTACCACGATCACCAGGAACATACTCAGCCGATTTGTTACGATCATCCATACTCAATAAGACAACTCTCTATGACCTCAAAAATTCAGACTACCATGCACGAAGAAAACCAAAGAAGACCAGAAAAACCACGAGCAGAAAACACAAAAGAAAAACCCTAAACTAGCAAACCCTACCCCATGTATCCTTCGAAAACATATAGAGGAATTGGTAAGATAAACAAACCCACACCACTATACAATCAGATCGAATACAAAGAACAAGGCGGCGATTGAAGAAAAACGAAACAAAAAACCCTAGATTTAACTTAATCCCTTTGCTAACTAGTTCGAAATAGATGTATTGATGAAACAACACTCTATTAGTCAGACTGTTATACAAAGATCATGAAGAAAAATCAAGGATTGCAGGAAGAACACAAATCACCATGCTAGAGAGAGAATTAGGGTTTCCCAACACCCCCATTTTTTCACAAAATGATTAGTTTGCATATGAATTGAATATTTGTTGTCGGGCATTTACTTTTGATCATAACAGGTTGCATGTGACCCAATTATGTGATAGGTTGTTGTTATGGTTACACAAGAATTTATACATTGAACTGGACTGCATGAAATTGTTAATCATATATTAATATGGGCTGGGCTTCAAGGATTTAACATTTGGGCCGTGCATTCTGGGCCGCATCGGTCATCGCTGTGCCTGGCCATTCAGCTGCTCGCTCCTTGGAAGCCTGGTTACCCACATCCTGTTTGGGCCTGAATCAACTGGGCCGCACAGCAACATGGGGTATCGATGTGGGAGGGTATATGACAGTTGGGCTGTATGTTGTGACACGTAAAGCTTGGAGTCTAAATGTTTACGGAATATTAGATGATGAATCTATGAATTACAATCTGTCGAATGCATGACTCGTTTGTGTGAAATACCAACCTGTTAAATGATGTTATGATACGTGCACATGAAATGAAATCTGATAAGAAATTCTGGTGATTTCTACATGTTATATGGTGTTGGCCAATACACACAACCTACTAGAATGTGTGGTATAAGTGGATATGAAAATAATTGTGTTGATTGAAACTATAATTAGTTTGATGCGTGATTCCTTGTTATGAATTGGATGAAATTATATGCACATCTGTACGATACTTGTGTTGTGAATAGGCATTACATAACTTACGTGCATATAAGCTAATTATCTTTGGTAACCACGGTAGGGCTTGGTTGACCAACTTGGAATGGGTAAATTAACATACCGAGCAAACCTAAGGTGAGTTCACACTTCCTACAAGGCATAGGATTCCCAGGGGTTGGGAATGGGTAAAAGATTTAAACTGAACTGCGTGATCTCCTGGTTTGGAACACGTACCCACCCTCTTTATTGAAGGGTGACAACACGTACTAAGAACTTAATCGGAACCTGCGTAGTCTCCTGGTTTGGGGATTACGTACACACCCTCTTTACTGAAGGGTGACAACACGGATACTAGACCAAAGCTCTCTATCATGAAGTCCCTCCTTTTATATCGACTTAATCGCCGGGCCAATGGTGAGCAGGTCATTAGTTAGATAGCGCTATTTAGGTCTAACAAGCCTCACACCATGCCGCAGAGGACGGGCGTGAACTAATGGATCTGGGCACTAGTCAATGATGATAGACATTGACGTCAGGGCACCAACTTACTTTAGTCAGTGGTCGATATGGTAAACGGGTCTAGTGGTTCACATGGGGAAGCCCCCACTGGTTATGGATATGTTTGGGAAACAGGGAAAACTGGTTAACTTATGACATACAAATGAACTCTTGGTTTTTGAAACAACTTAACTATGAACACCAACTGTGAACTCGCTCAACTTTGTTGTTGATTCGTTGTTACATGCCTTGCAGGCTACTAGGTGCATATTGTTGAACTTGCTATCTGGGAAGCTGGAGTGGTCATGGGTCGAGATACATGGAAATACAACACAAGACAAATGGACTTCGCATGTGGTTTATAAATACTTAACGAATGAATTATGCTTCCGCTGTATACTGTGAATTGTTTATAACATTGTAACACTTAAGATCAATAAATGAAGTTTTATTAAATTATAATACGCGAAGTTCAATGTGATTGGTGGCTTGGATCCTGGTATGTCACACGCCCCGCGGTAATTCCGCATGTGGTATCTCTCTCCTTCGTGGAGGATTGTTATCTATTCTAACACGCCAGAGCGGCACAACGGTTAGCGTCATTTCAGCAAGAAAAGCCAGGAGTGTCTATGGAAGGATTACCCCGCAATGATAGCACTCGTTACTGAGGTCAAGGCTAAGGAAAAGAGGATAGAGGATCCACCAATTGTTCATGTCAGAAGTAGCCCTTGTTGCTAGTATATCTTATTGTCTTACACCGGGAAGGTTGCAGGAACTGCCTAATCAACTTCAGGAATTATTGGACTTGAGTTTCATTGGATCTAGTTTTTCACTTTGGGGAGCCTCAGTTATACCAGAAAAGGTAAGCCCTTTTCGTATACGTACTGATTATCGAGAACTCAACAAGGTGACAGTCAAGAACCATTTGCCTCGACCACATATTGATAACCCGTCGACCAGTTGCGAGGAACAAGCTTCCATTCGAGGATTTGCTAACGAACTAGCTATTGTCAGATGGAAATCTAAGGGGAGAATGCCCTTAGAACAGCATGTCGAAGGTAATGCAGCCATCCCAGCGTTATACAGCATGACCATTGAGTTGACCATCACACCAGCAGCTTCAGGGATCACATGAATAGACTGCATTTGTTGACAACGTTCTGAATCCTGACCAGGAGAATGGAACGCCATGGGTGGCATTTATATCTTATTTTAGAACTCCTGAGGGAGGAGCCACACCGCTCAAAGTCTTGTTAAATATAATTTCTGGGTTCGAGAGGTACCTTTTGGATATATAATCAGCGAAGTGGGAATGCACATGGATCTCGCTAAGATCCGTCTTGGTTGGAAACTGATTGACACCAAAGAGTCCTTCATGGATACAGCAATTTCTTGGTCCCACTTGATACTATCACAGATAAACCACAGGATTTTCGAAGGTCGCGCAGCTTAAATCTCTCAAGCACAGCAGGGTGCTGTGTTCGTGAAAGACAGAACAGGAGGACGTCTTTTCAGCTTTCGAATCCCAACTCTGCAATGCACTGAGCATTGTTTTTACCCGAGGGTGCGGGTGGTTCAGTGGTATATCCTTATGGTCCGAATCAGAGTCCCAACTGCACATCGACGCAACACGAGAGAGTGATGACATACGTGATGGAGTTACAAAGAGGAACTGCGCGACACACACGACTGGCGGAGAAAACCGTGGCTTTGGGATTTTGGATGGAGGCATCACTTGGACGGTACCGGATGCGTTATTTAGACCGATCACAAGGGCCTCCCATGTACCGATGTTCGAAAGAGCTAAAGCTTATAATGACATCGCTGGATGGAACTTCTGGATGAATACGACTGCGAAACCTGAACGTACACGAGCTCTGCTCTGTTCAAACTGGAGAACTGAAGGAAGAGGAATTTTCAAGTTGAACCCATGCGGGGCATGGAGAAGCAACCTTTGACCGGTCGGACGATACTCGTTACTTCATGGAACGAATGCGGGTCTCATTACATGACAACTGTAGGGAACTCGCGTTGAGCAAGCACACCAGTTTCGAGATTCTAGCCATCTGGGTTTTGAATAGAGGCATTAGGATTTATAAACCTTGTACTGGTAATCAGACATGAAGGCTCATCTAGTTAAGTATGTGAATGATGGATTGACTTATGGAAAGTCAAGGTGCAGCATCAGCAACCAGCAACACTCACATGGAAATAAAAATAGACTGCCATGGATTTGGTCGATAGTCTACTTAAAACTCGAAACGGAAACAACATCACCTGGATACTCATTGATTGTCTTGCGCAACCAACACACTTTCTAGCCATCAAAGAAACGGATAGGTTTTCTACACTTGCAGTCATCTACCTGAAGGAAGCGGTTGCTAGGCACGGGGTGCCAACCTTCATTACCTCTAATCGCAACCCACGATTTGCATCTGATTTGTGGCAAGCGGTGCACAAATCCTTTGGCTCGCATTTAGACATGAGCACAGTATATCATCCACAGACGGATGGGCAGACTGAACGCATCATCCAAACTCTTGAAGATATGCTTCGAGCACGTGAAATCGACTTTGGCAACGGTCAGGGAAGACACCTCCTTTTAGTGGAGCTTTCGTATAACAACAGTTACCGCACCAGCATTCAGGCTGCTCCGTTCGAGGCATTGTACGGACGGAGGTGCCAATCATCTTTATGCTGGGCAGAAGTCGGAAACGGCCAAATCACTGGCCCAGAACTTGTGGTAGACACAACTGAGAAGATTGCTCGGATACGACAACGAATGGCGGCAGCTCGTGACCGTCAGAAAAGCTACGATGATAAGCGCAGGAAACCACTCGTGTTCCAGGTTGGGGATCGAGTGCTACTCAAAGTCTCACCTTGGAAAGGTGTAGTTCGTTTTGGCAAACAAGGCAAACTCAATCCGCGTTATGTCAGACCGTTCGAAATCATTGAGAAAATTGGCAAAGTCGCTTACAAATTGAATCTACCTGAAGAACTCAGTGGAGTTCACAACGTATCCCACGTGTCAAATCTGAAGAAGTGTTTGTCAGATGAGACCCTCATAGTTCCTTTGAAGGAGCTCACAATCGATGATCAGTTGCGATTCGTCGAGGAACCAGTTGAAATCACAGACCGAGACGTTAAGGTTCTCAAGCGCACCAGAATACCTCTTTTTTTTTTGGGTAAAGGGTTACCCCGGTTAAATTTCATTCATAAACCAACAAAAACAAGTGAGGAATAGAGTACACCTCAATTCTCTAGAATGACATGCCATTGCTAGAGTACACAAAGAAAAAAACCTATCACGCAAAATCGCAAAACACGTCATATATGACAAAACATGAACCCACACGGCCCTTACAACCATTCACCCAAGAAATCAGCCACATTCATCTTGATCCATCAATAACTCACGAGGAAGCCGCCACTCGTTCAACACTTGAGATATATTATTTGTTCTTTTAAACTTCATTGTGTGCAATTTCATTCTAATCGTCATTAAAATCACCTCTATCAGTTGAGTAGCACTCCTTTCCTTCGACGAGAACAATCTGTTATTCCGCTCTTGCCAAATCAAATACGCCGACGCCGCCACCACTAACTTCCCAATGATGTGAATGGGCCGTTTTGACTCCGCGTGCTGCATAAGATATTCCATAATTTCCTCCCATTTTCCCCTATTGTTTGCATGCCCGCCTTCTTCCGAACTCCATACCATATTTGAGATGCATATTCGCACTCAAAAAATAGATGATCGTGAGAGTCCGGCCCCGATTTACATAACGAACAACACAACAGGTTATAGTTAGCATTACCCGACGCTCGCCACTTTTGCATAATATCTTGAGTTTTCAGCTTCTTGCAAACTATAAGCCACATGAGAAAAGAGTGTCTAGGTTGTTCGAGTTCGTTGGAACTCCCGTCGTGGTCCAGAGTTTACCTGGGAACGAAAAGACCAAATGAAACGCAAATATCCCCAGTTGTTCGAGAACAATGAAACCACTACTGAGGCTGAAGCTACTGCGGAATTTCGGGACGAAATTCCAAACCAACGGGGGGATGGTGTGACACCCCAGGAAAACCAGGAAACCGCGCAACCTAACTAGTTTCCTCAGTAGCTACGTGCTAAATTTCGGGACGAAATTTCTTTCAAGTTGGGGATGATGTGACGACTCGAACTTTTAAGGTTAGTAATGTTTAACCTTCTGATCTTAACTCCTTACTCGTTCCGCGTTTGTTTATTAATCTATTAAGTGTGTATAATAACCTTACTAGATTAACATTACTAGTACCTTTGGGCCGCAAGTGATTGGGCCACATTAGTGAACCCTTGTGTCATTACTCCACTTCAGCCCGAACCCAAGTTAGCCCAACTTACTCCGCACGTATTTTGATCAGGTTATAGGATTGGCCCACTTGCTTTGGGGTTTGACATTATAACTTGAATGTACTACGTAACATCACTTGTATATCTCACAATTATATGGGCTTGAGCCCATTACAGCCAACATGAAACCGCCCCAAGACCTATTTAGTTGTTATACGTATTATTATGATAGGATTTAACACAAAAACCTACTTCTTCCATATTCTTCATACGTGCGGCAGAAGATAAGATCCCCCCCCCCCTCTTGTAACCTTCTCCTCTGCCTCTAGCTCTTGGATTGGTATGTTTTTCCAACATATGATTTATATTAGTTGATTGTATTGATTATGTATGGATTGTGAATAAGTGCTCTTGTGTTTAGACTAAAAGCATGGTCATAGGAATTGTTTATTTATTGTATTAAATCTAGCCATTTATCTATGATAATAAATAGAAGAGATAAAGAAAAATCGTTTGTGATGTTGGTCTAGGATCCGTAATGGGTTGTATGATGAGTATGTCTTAGGATTTTGCTAGATCTAATGATTATGTATCACATGATTTAGTATATGGTTTGCTGTCAAGAATGTAGAAGCACATGGGCCACCATTCAAATTGATCCACTCGATGATTGACTAAAGACCACAAATTCTATAAACCTGATTAGGCCGCACCATTTAATGTATCATATGGAATCGATGTAGTGATCTGAATTAAATGTTCATTGTTTCGATTAGAGTATTGCTTGTGATTTGATCAAGTGTCAAGTCCATTTATTTCATAAACTCACCGGCCCAATTATATCATTCTTTTTACATGCAGCCCATGTGATTCTATAATTGTCATCGGCCCAAGATAGGTGACAGAATTATCGGTCCAATAAAGAAAAGACATTAAACAAAATGATCAGTTTGCATATTTGTGACAACCCTCAAAATTTCATGTAATCCGTACAATTTATTTAATGATAATTAAAGTGCTTGATGATTGTGCTAAATTATTTAACTGCTCTCGGATTACTGTGTTATACTTACTAAATAGTAGTATACAGAAAAATTACTAAATAGTCCGGTATGTTTTCCTATGTGTTAGGAATAAATTGCGTTACAAAAATATATAAGTAAGACGCCTTACGGAACAATTAAACAATTTAACGGAACAGTATCTGACCGAACAACCGGACATTACCCGGGACACCAAATATTTGTCAAACACATTATTTAATTATTTTGAGCTAGTCGTGGTCCCCGTCTATCATAACACCCGTTATAAATCATCAAACTAACATACATGAATATATTACTAGAAATATAACTCATGTTTACATTCTAGTAACAAATTTTACATTAAGACCCCCCCCCCCAACCGAATTCTTGGTTCTTGATGGACCCACCATATCACTACTCCCATGCTCCACATCTTTCATAAGATTATATCTAATTGTTTATGTGATTTCTTGCTTGTGTAAGTATCTAAAGGATGCAAGGTAATCATAAAGGGTATGGTTCTTAGGATTGCCATCATTCTCTCAAGATTACACATTTCACTTCACCCCTCTCTCTCTCTATTCGGTTCACTACAACCGAATCCACCACCATCACCTTTACACAATCATCTTCTTCATTTACATATTCCATACAAAGCTTGAAGTCCATCAATGGAGGTTGCAACTTGAGGGGATTTCAAAGGAACTTGTCTCTAGCTTTTCTTCATCTTTTCTCATCACATTTCTACACTAGATTTCATCCCTAGCTAGAGGCTAGTAGTAAGTCTCATTTTGCCTTGGTTCATCTTGTTCAAATTTATGATTTGTAGTATGATGTGTTGTTGTTTAAATCACTAAAGATCAAAAAGATTAAAAGATGTTAAACAAAAGTAAAGATTATAAAAGTTACATAAAGTTATTTATGTCTGAAACATGAAGCGGAAATCTTGTCGGTTTGAGGGTTGGTTAAATCATACTTGATGTTTGATTGTTGGTTTCTTGTTAAATCCATTGTTCGGACACTCGTTGATGCGATTTAGTGGTGTTTAAACCGCGAAATAACATTTTTTTTTCTGATGTACTTTTTTCAGCCGCCTTCAACAGGCTGTAAACAGACTTTAACAAATTGAAAAACGGAATTTATGAAGCCTAAATCGTGTCTTTTCGAAAAACGAAGAAAATGGCACTGGAATCGTATTTTTTTGAGGTCGTTTACTATTTTAAAAGTCTGTTTTCGTGACAGCAGCTAAGGCTGATTTTTACTGCAGTAAAATGGGCTGTACGTTTTCGGTCGTAACTTGAAACCTGAATTGAACCAGCCCCTAAAATTCATACCATAGCTGGTCACTGATGTATTTGTGACCCTCGAATTGGAATTTTGTCAAATGGACTTCCGAGGAATTTTAGACGAATTATTCCGTAAACTGCAATCAGAATGTAGTAAATCTGATTGCAGTACCGGTAAACGATTTTCTATAAATCACTGATAACGAACTGGACCCCGACATTTTTACACAATAAAATTTGGAATGTTTAAGACATTCTGTAAAAATTTGGGAATTTTTGGAATAAGTTAACTATTTTATTAAAATGTCCGAAAACAGCCCGGTTTTGAATATTAATGCTGAAATGACATAGGTTGTGATTTGCGTGTCTAAATGTCGGGTATGTTATCTGTGAATGATATAACGTGTTATATGTGTTATGTGCATCATCGTATGTTTGTTTATGAGTGGGGAATGGATGGGAAACTTATATGGGCATAAACCGTTAAAGTGATGCATGTTATGTGATAGATACGTGTAGGAACTTTGTGTTCTATTTGAAGTCACTAATAAACTAAGTGGTAATCGTACTAGGACGTGATTGACCGACCTTGACTGTTAGCTACTTTTGAGAGTCAAACCGAGCAACTGAGGTGAGTTCACACTCCTAAGGCATGGGATTCCCGGTGGGTTGGGAATGGGATTGAATAATTGCTCGTACTATCATTACTATTAAATTACTTTTCACCGTCCTAGGATTGAAGGGTACGTACGTAAAACCTACGTACACTCACACTCGCTACGGTCCTTGGATCAAGAAGGGCACGTACAAACACGACTAGTCGACACATGGGAAGCCCCCATTAATCTTCGCACACATGTTTGGGAAACCGCGATACGACCACTAATCATCGCACACATGTTTTGGAAACCGCGATCCGGCCACTAATCATCGCAAACATGTTTGGGAAACCGCGATACAGATAAATAAGATACTTGGTTTACGAAATAAACAAATGATTCACGAACACTATAACTAAACAAGCAACTGTGAATTCACTCAACTTTGTTGTTGACTCGTTGTTACATGCCTTGCAGGTCGTTAGGTATCTATGGAGCTTGCATCGGAGTGGGAAGAGTCGTTGTGGGACATGGACAACTGTGTACCATGCTAAACATTTGAAACGTTAAAACTTATGATTTGGTTTTAAACTTTATGCTTCCGCTTGTAACTTAAACTATGTTTTGCTTAGACACCAATTGTATTGTGTTGGATTTTACAAACTACTTACATGATTGTTCAATATGATTGGTGGCTTGATCCTGGTCACGTCACGCCTCCAAGCGGTTTTTGGGGGTGTGACAGATTGGTATCAGAGCCATTGGTTATAGTGAACTTGGTTTTAATACGGGGAAAAAGCTTTTGTTAAAACCAGACTATAACCTGTACAATGCTCAACGATCCACAACGACGCTTCGCTCCACGTGCAAGACTCGACATTATAGATAATATGGTTTATGTTTGTATTACCTACCTGCTAGTAGCACATTTGATCATAGTATGCATTAGCTAGTGTAATAACTGCTATTTGAACCTTGTGTGCTTACTCTCTTCTGTCATCCCACACTTACGCACCATGCGACACCTTCTTACGTGTGTTCCTTCTATATGAAGATCATGAGTGGACGTCTCGACATGACCCAGGGTCAGCTGACGACCTTTATTAACGAACGGATTGCTAAAGCCTTAGCAACCCAAACAGGGAGTCAACCCATGCACCTTCAAACACGCATGGGCACCTTCAAGGCATTCCTGGAATGCAAACCTCCCACTTTCGACGGCACTGAAGGGACAATCGGCCTTCTACACTGGATCCGAAGAATCGAATTTACATTCGAAGAGAGTGAAAGCCCTACCAACAAACGAGTGGAGTACGCTACTGGCATGTTGCAAGGGAAAGCGTATTCTTGGTGGAACGCACAGGTTCAGATGCTCGGGTTGGCAGACGCAAATGCCACCCTCTGGAGCGACTTCAAGGATTGGATTAAGGAAGAGTTCTGCCACCTGGACGACATACTGAAACTTGAGATAGAGTATTATGGTTTGAAGATGGAAGGATCAGAGATTGAGGCATACACAAAGAGGTCCAACGACTTGGCTGCCTTATGTCCTAACATGTCACAACCCATATCTAGGCGAATCAAGCTATACCTCAGAGGCTTAGTCCCGGAAATCCAAGGGTCTGTAAGTACGGCCAACCTTCCCACAATCCAGCAAGTCATTCGTTTGGCACACCAGCTCACCGATCAGGCGGTGGAAGAGGGCAAGCTGCCCAAGCGTATTAACGCTGCTACTACTGATGCTCCCAGTAACAACAAGCGCAAGTGGGATGGAAATTCGGTCAAGGGTTCTACTCCAGTTCAGTCTCAGTCCCAGCAGCGAAAGACAGATGAACACAGGAACCCCAGTCAGCAGCCTTTTGGAAACCAAGGTCAGGGTAGATACAGGGGAAATCACCCAAAGTGCAATCGATGTAGTTTGCACCACAGCAGGCCGTGCAACAAGGGTCGTTGTTAGAGATGTAGCAAGTTGGGACATGAAGCCAAAGATTGCCGAAGCTTACGTCCTGCGAAGCAGAACCGACAACAGCGGCCACAAACTCCCCAAAACCAACAGCAACACCAGCAAGGTAATAAGGGATGCTTCCAGTGCGGTGCTGAGGGTCACTTCAAGAGGCACTGTCCTCAGCTGAATTAGAATCAGAACAACAACCAAGGAAATGAGAACAACAATGGAGGCAAAAACGGGGGTAACAATAACGGCAAAGGTCGCACCTTCGTGATTGGTCAGGCTGACGCAAGGAACGATCCCAACGTTGTGATGGGTAAGTTTCTTCTAAATGATTTCTTTGTTACTGTTTTATTCGATTCGGGTGCCGATACTAGCTATGTGTCCTTAAAAGTTAGTCAAATGCTTAAGCGCACCCCAACACTTTTGACCGCCAAACACACGGTAGAGCTAGCAAACGATAAAAGTCTCGAGGCCACACACATAGTTAAAGGTTGTAACCTCATCTTAGCTGGTCAGACTTTCTCTATCGATCTCATCCCTATCACACTTGGTAGTATCGACGTCGTTATTGGGACGGATTGGCTATCTCATCATAAAGCGGAGATTGTTTGCAAGGAGAAAATCGTCCGCATTCCTCGTTCTGGTGAAGAACCTCTGGTGATTCAGGGTGATAAGAGTGGTGCTGTTGTAGGTATTATCTCTTTCCTTAAAAGCCCAGAAGTGTTTGCATAAGGGCCACACTGCCATTCTAGCGCTCGTTACTGACACATCAACGGAAGAGAAGAAAATTTAAGACATTCCTATAGTGCGCGATTTTCCTGAGGTATTTCCTGAGAAATTACCTGGTCTTCCGCCTCATCGACGAGTCGAATTCCAAATCGAGCTAGCTCCTGGAGTAGCGCCCATAGCTCAAGCACCTCATCGCTTAGCCCCAACCGAACTGGAAGAACTGTCCAAGCAATTACAAGAACTTTGGAAAAAGGTTTTATTCATCCTAGCTCTTCGCCCTGGGGAGCTTCAGTGTTATTCGTAAGGAAGAAAGACGGTACCTTCAGAATGTGCATCGACTACCATGAACTGAATAAGGTGACCGTAAAGAATCGTTATCCTATCCCGCGCATTGATGACTTATTCGACCAGTTGCAAGGGTCGAGCTATTACTCCAAGATTGATTTGAGATCGGGATACCATCAGCTGAGAGTCCGAGAGGAAGACGTCTCCAAAACAGCATTCAGAAATCGCTACGGCCATTACGAGTTTCTGGTTATGCCTTTCGGGTTGACGAATGCACCAGCGGTCTTCATGGATCTCATGAACCGAGTGCGCAAGCCTTACCTGGATAAGTTTGTCATTGTATTCATCGACGACATCCTGATCTATTCTAAGAGTCAGGAGGAACACGAACAGCATCTACGACTTATGCTGGAACTTCTTCGAAAAGAGCAGTTGTATGCCAAGTTTTCGAAATGTGACTTCTGGCTTCGCGAACTCCACTTTCTAGGCCATGTGGTAAACAAGGATGGAATTCATGTGGATCCATCCAAGGTTGATTCGATCAGGAACTGGCCTGCACCCCGTACAGCAACAGAAATCCGCCAATTCTTGGGTTTGGCAGGATACTCAAGGATTGCGCAACCTCTCACTTCACTGACTCAGAAGGGTGTCACCTATCGTTGGGGTGATGCACAGGAGTCTGCATTTCAGCACTTGGAAGATAGACTTTGTAGCGCGCCTATTCTCTCATTGCCTGAAGGCACAGATGACTTTGTGGTTTATTGCGACGCATCCATACAAGGACTGGGTTGCGTATTGATGCAACGTGACAATGTCATTGCTTACGCATCGCGCCAACTTAAAGTTCACGAAAGGAATTACACTACGCACGACTTGGAATTGGGAGCAGTTGTTTTCGCGCTTAAGATATGGAGACATTACCTGTACGGTACCAAGTGCACCATTTACACCGATCACAGGAGTCTCGAGCATATCTTCAAGCAAAAGGAGTTAAACATGCGACAACGCCGATGGGTCGAGCTCTTGAATGATTATGAATGCGCTATCAAGTACCATCCGGGCAAAGCCAATGTTGTGGCTGACGCCCTCAGTCGAAAGGATACTATACCTAAGCGTGTACGTGCGTTACAGCTTACCATCCAATCCAACCTTCCCGCTCAGATTCGCGATGCTCAGGTTGAAGCATTGAAAGCGGAGAACGTCAGAGCTGAATCCTTACGAGGATCGAGGCAGCGCCTAGAACGAAAGGAAGACGGCGCCTACTATGTTAACGGACACATCTGGGTTCCACTGTATGGAGACCTACGCGAGCTTGTGATGGATGAAGCACATAAGTCTCGTTATTCGGTACATCCTAGTTCGGATAAAATGTACCACGACCTCAAGACTACGTATTGGTGGCCTGGCATGAAAGCCCACATAGCAACCTACGTCAGTATGTGCTTGACTTGTGCGAGAGTCAAGACTGAATATCAGAAACCATCAGGCCTACTCCAACAACCAGAGATACCACAATGGAAATGGGAGCAAATTTCCATGGATTTCGTTACTGGTCTGCCTAGATCTCAACGCGGAAATGATACCATTTGGGTAATCGTTGATCGACTGACCAAGTCTGCACATTTTCTGGCTATCAAAGAAACGGATAAGTTTTCTACTCTAGCAGACATTAATCTAAAGGAAGTGGTATCAAGGCACAGAGTGCCAACCTCCATCATCTCTGATCGTGACCCACGTTTTACATCCGAATTGTGGCAAGCTATGCACAAGTCCTTTGGCTCTCGATTAGACATGAGCACGACATATCATCCACAGACGGATGGGTAATCTGAACGCACCATCCAGACCCTTGAAGACATGCTTAGGGCATGCGTAATCGACTTTGGTAATGGCTGGGAAAAGCATCTCCCGCTAGTGGAGTTTTCGTACAACAACAACTACCACACCAGCATCCAAGCCACTCCGTTCGAGGCATTGTACGGACGCAAATGTCGATCGCCTCTTTGTTGGGCAGAAGTTGGTGATAGTCAAATCACTGGCCCAGAACTTGTAGTAGATACAACCGATAGAATTGCTCAGATACGGCAACGAATGGTGGCAGCTCGTGACCGTCAGAAAAGCTATGCTGATAAGGAAAGAAAACCACTCGAGTTCCAGGTTGGGGATCGAGTGCTACTCAAAGTCTCACCTTGGAAAGGTGTAGTCCGTTTTGGCAAACGAGGCAAGCTCAATCCGCGTTATGTCAGACCATTCGAAATCACCGAGAAAATTGGCAAAGTCGCCTACAGGTTGAATCTACATGAAGAACTCGGTGGAGTTCACAATGTTTTCCATGTGTCAAATCTGAAGAAGTGTCTGTCAGATGAGACCCTCATAGTTCCTCTCAAGGAACTCACAATCGACGACCAACTGCGATTTGTCGAGGAACCAGTAGAGATTACGGATCGAGATGTTAAGATCCTCAAGCGTACCAGGATACCTCTGGTCCGAGTTCGTTGGAATGCTCGTCGTGGCCCAGAGTATACCTGGGAACGAGAAGACCAAATGAAACTCAAGTATCCCCAACTGTTTAAGAAAAATGCAACCACTACTGAGGATGAAGCTACTGCAGAATTTCGGGACGAAATTCCAAATCAACGGGGGGATGATGTGACAACCCAGGAAAATCAGGAAAAACCACGCAACTTAACTAGCTTCCTCAGTAACCACGCGCTAAATTTCGGGACGAAATTCTCTTAACAGGGGGAGAATGTGACAACCCTCAAAATTTCATGTAATCCGTACAATTTATTTAATGATAATTAAAGTGCTTGATGATTGTGCTAAATTATTTAACTGCTCTCGGATTACTGTGTTATACTTACATGTGCGTGTTAGCATACTAGTAGTATACATAAAAATAACTAAATAGTCCGGTATGTTTTCCTATGTGTTAGGAATAAATTGCGTTACAAAAATATATAAGTAAGACGCCTTACGGAACAATTAAACAATTTAACGGAACAGTATCTGACCGAACAATCGGACATTACCCGGGACACCAAATATTTGTCAAACACATTATTTAATTATTTTGAGCTAGTCATGGTCCCCGTCTATCATAACACCCGTTATAAATCATCAAACTAACATACATGAATATATTACTAGAAATATAACTCATGTTTACATTCTAGTCACAAATTTTACATTAAGACCCCCCCCCCAACCAAATTCTTGGTTCTTGATGGACCCACCATATCACTACTCCCATGCTCCACATCTTTCATAAGATTATATCTAATTGTTTATGTGATTTCTTGCTTGTGTAAGTATCTAAAGGATGCTTGATCATAAAGGGTATGGTTCTTAGGATTGCCATCATTCTCTCAAGATTACACATTTCACTTCACCCCCCTCTCTCTCTATTCGGTTCACTACAACCGAATCCACCACCATCACCTTTACACAATCATCTTCTTCATTTACATATTCCATACAAAGCTTGAAGTCCATCAATGGAGGTTGCAACTTGAGGGGATTTCAAAGGAACTTGTCTCTAGCTTTTCTTCATCTTTTCTCATCACATTTCTTCACTAGATTTCATCCCTAGCTAGAGGCTAGTAGTAAGTCTCATTTTGCCTTGGTTCATCTTGTTCAAATTTATGATTTGTAGTATGATGTGTTGTTGTTTAAATCACTAAAGATCAAAAAGATTAAAAGATGTTAAACAAAAGTAAAGATTATAAAAGTTACATAAAGTTATTTATGTCTGAAACATGAAGCGGAAATCTTGTCGGTTTGAGGGTTGGTTAAATCATACTTGATGTTTGATTGTTGGTTTCTTGTTAAATCCATTGTTCGGACATTCGTTGATGCGATTTAGTAGTGTTTAAACCGCGAAATAACATATTTTTTTTTCTGATGTACTTTTTTCAGCCGCCTTCAACAGGCTGTAAACAGACTTTAACAAATCGAAAAACGGAATTTCTGAAGCCTAAATCGTGTCTTTTCGAAAAACGAAGAAAATGGCACTGGAATCGTATTTTTTTGAGGTCGTTTACTATTTTAAAAGTCTGTTTTCGTGACAGCAGCTAAGGCTGATTTTTACTGCAGTAAAATGGGCTGTACGTTTTCGGTCGTAACTTGAAACCTGAATTGAACCAGCCCCTAAAATTCATACCATAGCTGGTCACTGATGTATTTGTGACCCTCGAATTGGAATTTTGTCAAATGGACTTCCGAGGAATTTTAGACGAATTATTCCGTAAACTGCAATCAGAATGTAGTAAATCTGATTGCAGTACCGGTAAACGATTTTCTATAAATCACTGATAACGAACTGGACCCCGACATTTTTACACAATAAAATTTGGAATGTTTAAGACATTATGTAAAAATTTGGGAATTTTTGGAATAAGTTAACTATTTTATTAAAATGTCCGAAAACAGCCCGGTTTTGAATATTAATGCTGAAATGACATAGGTTGTGATTTGCGTGTCTAAATGTCGGGTATGTTATCTGTGAATGATATAACGTGTTATATGTGTTATGTGCATCATCGTATGTTTGATTATGAGTGGGGAATGGATGGAAAACTTATATGGGCATAAACCGTTAAAGTGATGCATGTTATGTGATAGATACGTGTAGGAACTTTGTGTTCTATTTGAAGTCACTAATAAACTAAGTGGTAATCGTACTAGGACGTGATTGACCGACCTTGACTGTTAGCTACTTTTGAGAGTCAAACCGAGCAACCGAGGTGAGTTCACACTCCTAAGGCATGGGATTCCCGGTGGGTTGGGAATGGGATTGAATAATTACTCGTAGTATCATTACTATTAAATTACTTTTCACCGTCCTCGGATTGAAGGGCACGTACGTAAAACCTACGTACACTCACACTCGCTACGGTCCTTGGATCAAGAAGGGCACGTACAAACACAACTAGTCGACACATGGGAAGCCCCCACTAATCTTCTCACACATGTTTGGGAAACCGCGATACGGCCACTAATCATCGCACACATGTTTTGGAAACCGCGATCCGGCCACTAATCATCGCAAACATGTTTGGGAAACCGTGATACAGATAAATAAGATACTTGGTTTATGAAATAAACAAATGATTCACGAACACTATAACTAAACAACCAACTATGAATTCACTCAACTTTGTTGTTGACTCATTGTTACATGCCTTGCAGGTCGTTAGGTATCTATGGAGCTTGCATCGGAGTGGGAAGAGTTGTTGTGGGACATGGACAACTGTGTAAAATGCTAAACATTTGAAACGTTTAAACTTATGATTTGGTTTTAAACTTTATGCTTCCGCTTGTAACTTAAACTATGTTTTGCTTAGACACCAATTGTATTGTGTTGGATTTTACAAACTACTTACATGCTTGTTCAATATGATTGGTGGCTTGATCCTGGTCACGTCACGCCTCCAAGCGGTAACGCTCCGCATGGTGGTTTTTGGGGGTGTGACAATATTAATTGAATATTTGTTGTCGGGCATTTACTTTTAATCATAACAGGTTGCATGTGACCTAATTATGTGATAGGTTGTTGTTATGGTTACACAAGAACAGGTTGTTGCATTTACTTTCAACCCACATTGACCGACGGTTCGTCGGATAGGAGACGTCAATATTGCTCTTATGGCGACGCATATTTGGAGTATCCTTACGAACCGTCGGTCAATGTGGGTTGAATGGGTTCATGCGTATAGGTTAAGAGGCAAAAGCTTTTGGGCTTGCAAGGTTCCGTCTACTTGCTGTTGGTCTTGGAGAAAAATTCTTCAGCTTCGTCCTTTTATGAGAAACTTTATATGGTCCGAAATTGGTAATGGCTTAGACACCTCTGCTTGGTATGATACTTGGAGCGAATTAGGGCCTCTCGTGCAGATTTTATCTCCTCGGCTTATCGCTAATGCGGGGTTTGACATGAACTCTAAAGTGTCCGATGTTTATTCTGATAACTTATGGAGGTGGCCAGATGCGTGGAGGGATATTTACCCGGTTCTAAATCAGCTTGATCGGTTGTCTTTGGATCCGAACAAGTCTGATAAACTTTTGTGGCGTCATGGTGATGATAAACATGACTTTTCCTCTTCTCGCGCTTGGGATTCGGTAAGGCATCAGGAAGAACAGGTTAATTGGTGTAGTATTGTGTGGTTTTCACAGTGCATCCCTCGTCATGCTTTTCTAATGTGGCTTATAATGAGACGGAAGCTGCTTACTCAAGACAAAATATTGAGCTGGGATTTTTCGCGAAGAAAGAACATGAACATGATGTGTTGTTTATTATGTTATGAGGATCACGACTCTCATCATCATTTATTCTTTGAATGTAAGTTTTCGACTAAAGTGTGGGTTATGGTTAGGCATAAGGTTGGCATGGATTTGGTTCAGCCGAAGTGGGATGAAGTTGTTAAGTGGTTGCGTGATCGTGCCAAGTCGAAATCCGTTAATGACTATGTTGCAAGACTGTTAGTGGCGGCTAGTGCCTATTTCATTTGGCAGGAGCGTAACGCTAGATTATTCAAGAATCAATTGCGGCCTCCGGAAACTATTGGTGAACTTATTACTCAACAAGTGCGGTATAAACTGATGGGAGCGAAGCTGAAGGATTGTGCTAATGTTCGAAGGTTGCTTGGGGATTGGGAGATAAAGGGGTCAGAATTTCAATATGATGGCAGCTGATTAACGAGTTTATATGTGTTAGTTTGTCTAGGAGGTGGTTGTCTAGTGGCGTTACTCTTTAGTGGTTGTATTTGTTTGGTTTTGTTTTTTCTGGTTGTACGGTCTTAGGGCATGTCCTATGACTGAACTAGTGTAGGCTCACTACACTACTTGTGTTTTTTGGTTGTGAATATATAAAATCACCGGGGTAACCCTTTACCCAAAAAAAAGAATTTATACATTGAACTGGACTGCATGAAATTGTTAATCATATATTAATATGGGCTGGGCTTCAAGGATTTAACATTTGGGTCGTGCATTCTGGGCCGCACCGGTCATCGCTGTGCCGGGCCATTCAGCTGCTCGCACCTTGGATGCCTTGTTACCCACATCCTGTTTGGGCCTGAATCAACTGGGCTGAACAGCAACATGGGGTATCGATGTGGGCGGGTATATGACAGTTGGGCTATATGTTGTGACACGTAAAGCTTGGAGTCTAAATGTTTACGGAATATTAGATGATGAATCTATGAATTACAATCTGTCGAATGCATGACTCGTTTGTGTGAAATACCAACCTGTTAGATGATGTTATGATACGTGCACATGAAATGAAATCTGATAAGAAATTCTGGTGATTTCTACATGTTATATGGTGTTGGCCAATACACACAACCTACTAGAATGTGTGGTATAAGTGGATATGAAAATAATTGTGTTGATGGAAACTATAATCAGTTTGATGCGTGATTCCTTGTTATGATTTGGATGACATTATATGCACTACTGTACGATACTTGTGTTGTGAATATGGATTACATAACTTACGTGCATATAAGCTAATTATCTTTGGTAACCACGGTAGGGCTTGGTTGACCAACTGGGAATGGGTAAATTAACATACCGAGCAAACCTAAGGTGAGTTCACACTTCCTACAAGGCATAGGATTCCCAGGGGTTGGGAATGGGTAAAAAATTTGAACTGAACTACGTGATCTCCTAGTTTGGAACACGTACACACCCTCTTTATTGAAGGGTGACAACACGTACTAAGAACTTAATCGGAACCTGCGTAGTCTCCTGGTTTGGGGATTACGTACACACCCTCTTTACTGAAGGGTGACAACATGGATACTAGACCAAAGCTCTCTATCATGAAGTCCCTCCTTTTATATCGACTTAATCGCCGGGCCAATGGCGAGCGGGTCATTAGTTAGATAGCGCTATTTAGGTCTGACAAGCCTCACACCGTGCCGTAGAGGACGTGGGTGAACTAATGGATCTGGGCACTAGTCAATGATGATAGACATTGACGTCAGGGCACCAACTTACTTTAGTCAGTGGTCGATATGGTAAACGGGTCTAGTGGTTCACATGGGGAAGCCCCCACTGGTTATGGATATGTTTGGGAAACAGGGAAAATTGGTTAACTTATGACATACAAATGAACTCTTGGTTTTTGAAACAACTTAACTATGAACACCAACTGTGAACTCGCTCAACTTTGTTGTTGATTCGTTGTTACATGCCTTGCAGGCTACTAGGTGCATATTGTTGGAACTTGCTATCTGGGAAGCTGGAGTGGTCATGGGTCGAGATACATGGAAATACAACACAAGACAAATGGCCTTCACATGTGGTTTATAAATACTTAACTAATGAATTATGCTTCCGCTGTATACTGTGAATTGTTTATAACATTGTAACACTTAAGGTCAATAAATGAAGTTTTATTTAATTATAATACACGAAGTTCAATGTGATTGGTGGCTTGGATCCTGGTATGTCACACGCCCCGCGGTAATTCCGCATGTGGTATTTTGGGGGTGTGACAGAAACAATATCACCTGGGTGATCGATGATTGTCCCACGTAACCTGCACACTTTCTTGCAACCAAGGAAACTGACGAGTCTTCACAACTGTGGATCTTCCTCTGAGAGAGGCGGCTTTTAGGTACGAGGTGCCAAGTCCTGATACCCCTGATTTTGATCCATGTTTGATTTATGACGGACAACACACAACACCATGAGCTCACGCCTAGACATGAGCATTACATATTACTGTGGGACAATTGGACAGAGCAACGAACCCTCCTGACACACGAAGACATGCTGCGAGCATGTGCGTGATTGACTTTAGTAAGCATTTGGAAGGACACTTATCTTTGGGTGAGTTTTACTGCAGTCGTTACCGCTTTAGTATGCATACAACTCTGTTTGAGGCATTGCATGGATGACAATGCCAGCCTCCTTGTTGGACTAAGGTGGATGACAACTTAATCACGGGTCCAGGTCCTGCACTCGAAACTCTTGGAAAGATTATTTAGATTGGAAATCGTGTGGCGATAACGCGTGATCGCCAGGAAAGCTGATAAGCTTAGGAAACACTGGGAGTTCGCTGTAGGCGAACGTGTCATAATCGAAGGTCCCACCCTGGGAGGGTGTAGTACGTTATAGGAAACGTGGCAAGCTTAGTTTATGATGCGTTGGGGACATTCGGATTCTGGAACAAATCGGTGACATGGCTCACAAGCTCGAGTTAACCGACGAATTGGGTAATGTGCATGATATCATTTATGTCTCGAATCTAAGGCGGTGTACATCCGATGAAACACTTGTGATACCCCTATTAGGGTCTAAGATTAATGACAAGCTGCAACTATTGAGAAATCTACTGGAATCATGGACCAGAACGTCAACATTCGTTAGCATAGTCGTATGGCAATCATGAGAGTTCGTTGGAACTCAAGACGTGGACCGGAGTTCACGCAAGAACGTAAGGACCTGATAAAGCTCTAATATCCTCAACTGTTCAGTGGTTGAACCAACTTTTGCTATCATTGGCGAATTTCAGGACGAAATTCCCTTTCAAGTTGGGGATGATGTGGTACCCGTGGAAATCCACAGTCATCTTGAGTTAACATCTTGTGGATTTGAATTACTTATCAAATTTTGGGACGAAATTTCTTTCACGTTAGGGATGATGTGACAGCCCGAACTTCCATGGTTTGTCTTGTAACTCCGATCCGTATTATTCTTCTTCTTCTTCGTTCATTTGTGTGACCATGTCAACAATTGTTATGTTAGGTGTTATTATAACCTTGTTAAATCGAACACACATGATAACCCCGTCATACTGCATGTTTTATTTTTGGGCCGGGTATATGTGTTAAACCATAGGTATAACTGGACCGCAACCCTTGTTGCTCAAACTGTGAGATCAGCCCAAACTCTTGAAGCTCGAACTCGGCAGCTTTGCCATCTGTTTAGGTGGCCCACTTACATGGGCTTGAACCCATTTCGGCTAAGCATGTTACCGCCCCAAACCCGAGCACGTATAACTGGATCAGAATCACGTTTGGGCCGATCAGAGCCCAAGTGGGTCATGGTTTTGGGGGCCGGCTGTAGAATTTAGAATATATACACACATGGAATTACGTAACTTGTTAGCACAACACATATTCCAACCCTAGAGTTCCTTATAGTGCGACGGCAGAAGATAGGACCCCACCCCTTTGAGGCATCGTTCCAGTTGACCGGCTTTTGGTTAGTGATTTCATGTTTGAATTAATTCTCAACTATTTGATCTTGTTATGTGTGAATATGTTTAACAATATTGCATGCATATGTTTTATAAACGTGAATGACTTGTGATACGAAAACTTGATTAACAATTATGTTTGTTTATAAAAGTGCTTACTTATTTGATCTTATTCAAGTTAACCGGATTAGTATAGTTGATACCTTAAGTTGATGTCTTGACACACTTAGCCGAAGGTATACTTGTTGATTGAAGTAATTATCAGTAAAAGAATAATCATGACTTAATGTTTGCAACAATAGGCATGGTCACAAGTCTATGGGTGTTGAATATAACTAGAGACTTAATGATAAATGTGTATAGGAATTTGTCAGATGATGATCAATGAACTTGGCTTACATGTGTGTTAGTCTTGAACTAATCAAAAGTCATATGGGTATTCCAATAAAGTTGTCAGTGATAGTCAAAAGTATAGTGTGTATTTATTAATGCCATGATGTTTGTGTTGACTACTTGTGCTGTATGATGGTTATGACATTTGATTTATTAGAGGCATTAATTTTGATGATAATGAGCATGTGTTGATCCGATTTGAGTAGTGGTCTTACGATAATGCTTAGGTCACGGCTAGGGTTTATATGAATTGTTTACTAATTGATTTAATAGGCTGAGCTACTTGTCTCTGATTCCATAATATACGGCAAGAGGTAACCTATCGCACACGTGTATAAGGAATGTTATGGACTAGTAGGGGCTGTTTTGAACATGGGTGTGTAACGTGAACTTGTATGATGCTCGAATACGTACCAGGTGATTTTATGATAATAATGGACTGAGTAGTGCATGGTTAACTGTGTGATTTGATAATGAGGAACGAGGGAACAAGAGCCGCATGAAACTATTATGTAATGGGCCGCACAGTTATAGAGATTATGTATTAGACGGTTAATTGTTTGTTTGAAACATGAAGTTGTAATTTAGTCTAGTGTGAGGCCTAGATACCCGCTAGATGATTTCACGATGATAATCGGCTAATTCCGTTGCATGATTTCTTGTCACAACTAACATGTTTATTTGAATGTGAACTGAACCACTTGATGTGTGCTATAGTGTAATATGAACTTGTGTCGTGAATGTAACTGTGACCTAAATATTTGCCATGACTTCCGTAATGATACGTGCTAGGCTTGTTGTTACTTGAGTACCGTGTGTGATGAATGCGTGAATTATGAATTCATGAAACTGACTATCTCTGGTAATCACGGCAGGGTTTGATTGATCAACTGTTAAACAAGAAACTAATCTAACCGAGCAAATCAAAGGTGAGTTCATCTCTCTTGAGCATGCGTCCCGGTGGTTGGGACAGTCTTTGGGTATCCCTGAGAGGGATTGGTTTTGGGTAAATCATGGGTATTCCTGCGAGGAATAAGTCTTTTGTATAAATCTGGAATGTGGATACTCTTCCTATCACCTTTAAAGTCCCTCCGTATTATTTGGTTACCTGAGAGGTAACATGGTATTAGTTGGTAGCACTACTTAGGCTTGGCAACCTCACCCCATACCTGGGAGGACGGGTGTTGAACTAATGACCTAGTCATGACCAATGCTTTGATAGGAGCATTGGAGAAAGGGCAATGTAAATCAGGAGCCGTCTTGTACTCGGGGTATTATCAACATTGTAGTTAATGAACTGGACTAAACACTTGGTAACTAACGTTTTCAGAAAACTATGAACTCACCAGCGTTGTCTGATACACTTGTTGCATGCTCGCAGGTCGTTAGACGTCTTGGATTGGAACTTGGTGTCTGGTGTAGCTGGACTGGCCATGGGTCGAACTGGATGGATACATGTGTTGGAATTATTGATATGACACGTTGGTTCTAAAACAGGTAAACAATGTTTTCTTTGGTGTGCTTTCGCTGAACACGTTGGTTTTCATTTAAACTTATTGATGGTACTTTTTATTAATAAATAATGATTTTATTTAGAAACTTGTGATTGGTTCAATATGATTAGTGGCTCGTTATTGGTTTGTCAAACGCCTAGCAGGGTTTCCCATGGGTGGTATTTTGGGGGGTGTGACAAACACTCTAGCCTTAGACAGAAAACTCAGAGTACAAGCATCCACTCTTCCAGATTGCATGTGTTCACACTATAAGACCCAAACTTTGACGAGATTTTGAAAATTCGGAAGGCACTAAGCCAAAAACGAATCATCCGAAGGGTGGGTGATTATTTTCAAAATCATTTTGGAAAATTTTAAAGGTTCAAAACCTTATAATAAATCATCCTAGAACAGATGATTGGTTTTCAAAGCGGATTTGAAATTTGTGTTCTCGTTGTGGTTGTCGCCTAAGGATATGTGACGGTATTGTTTTAAGATCTAAATACAAGAATCTTGTGTTAGGGTCCTAGGAAGGTTATAGACTAGGTCAAAGCATTACTAATAACCTAATTCCCTATAACCATGAGCTCTGATACCAACTCTTCTGTCACATCCCGACCGCGTAAAATAACAAACCGGGGCGGAATCGTCGGGGAGTGTCGTAACAGAATCATTGTTTCATAACACATGGAAATTGAAGTTTTGTTTTATTGAATTAAAAGAGGTTACAATGTCTTAAAAACAAAGAAACATAACATAATTAACTAGTCTTGCATCTTTTATTGTCACTAAGGCCTAAGTCCGCCTAAGTGTATCTTGATTAATCCTATGCATCAGCTCCTGAAAACACATGTGAAAAAAGGTACGTCAGCATAAAAATGCCTGTGAGATACATAAGTTTTATTAAAATAGGATTCATGACTTGTAAGTTTAAAGAAAATGTTTAACAAAAGTAGTCATGAACCTTAAAATATTTTTTTTAGAAATCAACCGAAAGTCGATAAGAAATCAGATGATATAAAAGAATAATGCATAATTAAGTGAATAACCAAGTAAAAAATGAGTTTGTATAAAATATGTTGTTTGTAAAACAATGTTTTGTAAAGATATGTTATTTGTGTAAAATGTGATATGTCTAAATTGAAATGGTTTAAATAACGCTACGATATGTAATATCATAAAAGCACTTATATATAGGAAGTACCAGCGGCGTATCTACCATGCTTTTATCATATTACACACGTGTCGTTATTTAAATCACTTACCCAAACAAACCACCAATGTAAAAATGTTCATGTATAATCAAATGTAATGTATAGTGAATAAAAGCATTTACTCAACACTATAAGAAAGAAATGTACAAAACAATGTATTTGATAAATCATAATTTAAATCAAAAGTTATGTTTTGTAAAATTCATGTTTTATTGATACAAACATCTACGCGGTAATGTTAAACGTCTACATTCAAGCCTTGCGACTGAAGAGACAAACCCTTAACAAGTTAAAGGTTTATCAAACTTATGAATATCGAATTCGGTCATTCCTTCCACCCAAACAAACCTAGGATTTCAGAAATGGGAGTTGTCAATTCCCATGGTACCACTACCTACAAACGAACGGCATGATCGGTGTTAATGAATGTATTAGTTTCGTTAAACAAACCAAATGTTATACCAAGTGTAAGCATGTTATATGAAAATAATGTACTAAATATGCTAAATGAACATACAAAGTAGAAATGTAAAACAATGTGTCCATATGCTGAGTGAACATATGCAACAAAAATGCAATGAAATCAATGTGTCCATATGCTGAGTGAACATATGCAACAAAAGTAATTATGAAAATCAATGTGCTAGCATGTTAAGTGAACATACATAGCAAAACATAATGAAATCATGTACTATATGTGTACTAATGAACATAGCAAGTATATATTATGAAAGCACGAATAACACAAAAGTAACAAGTAGGCACATGTGTATCACCCAAAATATTTGAAAACCGTAAAAGAGGGGACTATGTACTCACTTGAGAATGCTTAGAAGTCTTGGATAACAACCAAGCAAAGCTAGAGGGATCACGGAATCAAACGACACCTAATATAGGTAACTCTGTTAATAAACCGGACCTAAATCGGAAGATCGGATAGAATGAGGTTTCATAAATCAAATGAGTATAGGAACTCATGTAATATGGTTTAACAAAGTCTACTGTCACACCCCGACCACGTAGGACAACCAAACGTGGCGGAAAACGTCGGGGAGTGTTGTAACAGAATCATTTGTTTCACAACCATGGATAATAAAGTTTCGTTTTATTAATCAAATAAGAGAGTTGCATTGTTTTAACAAGAAACAAAGAATACATAACATAAATTAACTAGTTCTTGTCTCGTTTTAAGTCACTAAGGCACTGGTCCGCCTAAGTATGTCTTGATAAGTCCTATGCATCATCTCCTGAAAAAACATGTGAAAATAGGTACGTCAGCATAAAAATGCCTGTGAGATACATAGGTTTTGTGAAAATAGGATTCATGACTTATGTTTGAGAAAATGTTTAGTCATGAACCTTGTAATTTGATTTGTCTTGTAAATCATTTGAAAAACGATAAGATCAGATGATATGTATAAATAAGAGAATAATGTATGGTTAAATGAATAACCATGTGAGATGAGTTTGTATAAGATAAGTTGTTTGTAAATCAATGTCTTGTGAAAAGTATGTTATTTGTATAAAATGTTATATGTCTCAAATTGAAATGATTCAAATAACGCTACGATATGTAATACCATACAAGCACTTATATATATAGGAAGTACCAGCGGCGTATCCACCATACTTGTATCATATTACACACGCCTCGTTACTTAATCACTTAATCAAACCAAACTACCAAAGTAAAATGTTCATCTTTAATGTAAATCATGTAATGTGCATCCAAAATGTAAGCATGTGATGAATAACAAATGTACTAAGTATGCAACAAAGAACATACATAGCATAAAGTGTAATGTATAACAATGTACTAAGTATGCAACAAAGAACATACATAGCATAAGTGTAATGTAAAACAATGTACTAAGTATGCACACAATGGACATACATAGCATGAAATGAAATGTAGGACGATGTACTAAGTACGCACACAATGGGCATACATAGCATGAAATGTAATGTAGAACGATGTACTAAGTACGCACCCAATGGGCATACATAGCATGTAATGTAAAACGATGTACTAAGTACGCACACAATGGGCATACATAGCATGAAATGTAATGAAATCATGTACTATAATGTACTAACGAACATAGCAGGTATATGATGTGAAAACATGGAAAGCATGAAAGTAACAAGTAGGCACATGTGTTCCACCCCAAAACGTTTGAAAAACAGTAAAATAGGGGTCTATGTACTCACTTGAGATTGCTCAGAAGTCCTAAGATAACCACCAAGCAATGCTAGAGATCTCGGAAATCAAACGGCACCTAATATAGGTAACTATGTTAATAAACCGGACCTAAATCGGAGGATTTAGATAGTATGAGGGTCCGTAAACCAAACGAGTATGGAGACTCGTGTAATATGGTTTAACAAAGTCTACATACTAAATGAAACCTAACCTAAGCACTTACGACCCATTACGACCCGTTTAGGTAGCTTATGCTACTTTAATGCGTCGTTCGCGCGAAACGCGTTCGGACCGCTTACCTAGTCCTATGACAAGTACTATATGCCTTAACATGTCTAATATTGTCGCCAAATCAGTTTAGATGTCAAAAGTTATGTCACATATGATTATAATGAATTTTGGCATCAAAGGGGTATTTTGGTAATTTACCTAAGGCATATAAACTACCTATCATACAACTACTTAAACGAAGCGACCATAAGGTATAACCTCGGAAGGTTATTCCCTATATACTATGGTCACCTAATGTGTTTGGTCGGATCCTAATGATCGACCAAATGGGTCGGGTTCGAAGGCATAAGCGATTTATTAGATCGCTTACCCTTACGACCCTAGACAACGTGGTAATCAGTAGGCATAGTCACAAGGGACTATAACCATCGTGATTACGCTCACGTTGCGAAGTTCAAACGAACTTCGCATTGACCATAAACTGGTCAATGCAGAAAGTCAAACAAAGTTTGACTTTCGGACTCAAAAAGCAATAAAAGAACGAAGGAATACTTACGAAGGGTCCCCGAATGCTAATCTAGATCAAAATAGCTCAGGTATGAAACAAAGGTTTCAACTTAGAGCACATTAGATCAGATTCTAGTGGGTTTTGAAGTTAAGTGGGTTGGGTATTTATAGGATTTCCTGAACCGTTAGGATCGTTTCTTGGAAAACGTGATTGAATCTCGTGCGTACACTTGTTGGAAAGTTGTGGTAACTAAAAATGGCCCCTAATGTGCTGAAAGGTCAAGTGTGGGTTTGTGGTTGTGAATTAAACAGTTGTAATCTGCTGACAAATCGATCTTATCTGATCTGTGACCCTGACGCGGGCCGCGTAAAGATGCACACAAACCTTACGCGGGCCGCATGGCCATGTCTGATCAGAACCAAGTTTGTTAAATGACAGTTTCAGTCCCTGTTAGTGTTTAAGGCCATTTCCGACACTTCTAAGGCCCGTAAAGCCAACTTTAAGGCCCTAAAATGATGCCTAAACATTGTGGACATGAAACATGCTCAAAAATATCTCGGATGTCGGTTCGTTTGGTCGTACGATCGCGATGTTCGCTTAATTATGACGGAATGCGCATAAGCGCGAAAAACGATCCAAATGACGCGACGAATGGATTTTTCTCATGCCAAACACTAAGATAAAATATTTTAGTGCTTACATAAATTTTGGATATCCGGATGTATTTAGAACGTAAGTTATGCGCGAAAGTGCAAACTTGTGCACTTTTTGACGCTTTTAGTCCCTGAAAGACCCAAAAGTTTATTTTAGCATACCGAACCCCTCAAAGCCTATTTCTAAGCTATGTGAAGGATATTTAGGGTATGTTTAACTTATGGTCATGTTCCGGAATGTCTGTTATGTCACACCCCGACCACGTGGAACATACGAAACGTGGCGGAAACATCGGGGAGTGTTGTAACAGAATTAATTGTCTCAAATCCATGGCAATTGAAGTTTTGTTTTATTGATAAAAAGTGTTACAATGTCTAATCAATCAAGGAAATACAACAAAATTAACTAGTCTTGCATCTTTTATTGTCACTAAAGCCCAAGTCTGTCTATGTGTATCTTGAACATCTTATGCAACAGCTCCTGAAAAACACATGTGAAAATAGGTACGTCAGCATAAAAATGCCTGTGAGATACATAGGTTTTGTGAAAATAAGATTCATGACTTATGTTTGAGAAAATGTTTAGTCATGAACCTTGTTATTTGCTTTGTCTTTTAAATCATTTGAAAAACGATAAGATCAGATGATATGTATAAATAAATGAATAATGTATGGTTAAATGATTAACCATAGTAAAATGGATTTGTATAAGATAAGTTGTTTGTAAAACAATGTCTTGTGAAAAGTATGTTATTTGTATAAAATGTTATATGTCTCAAACTGAAATGATTCAAATAACGCTACGATATGTAATACCATACAAACACTTATATATAGGAAGTACCAGCGGCGTATCCACCATGCTTGTATCATATTACACACACATCGTTACTTAATCACTTAATCAAACCAAACCAAACAATGTAAAATGTCTATGTTTAAATCAATTGTCAAATGTATTGAATAATATGTCAAAGTATTCATGTCAAGATGTAAATCATGTCAAAATGTCTATGTCAAATATCCATGTCAAATGTCTATGTCAAATATCTATGTATGGCAAGTGAAATGTCTCAACTAAACCATATGCACAACAACAAAGTATTGAAGTAAAACTTGGTTTAAATCAAAGTTATGTTTTGTGGGAAATACATGATCAATGTCAATCATGTTAAAATGTCTATATCGAAATGTCTATGTAAAACAATGTACTAAGTAATGCACACAATGGCAATACATAGCATGAAATGTAATGTAGAACGATGTACTAAGTACGCACACAATGGGCATACATAGCATAAAATGTAATGTAAAACAATGTACTAAGTACGCACACAATGGGCATACATAGCATGAAATGTAATGAAATCATGTACTATAATGTACTAACGAACATAGCAAGTATATGATGTCAAAACAGGAAAAGCATGAAAGTAACAAGTAGGCACATGTGTTCCACCCCAAAACAGTTTGGAAAACAGTAAAAGAGGGGTCTATGTACTCACCTGAGATTGCTCAGTAGTCCTTGAGTAACAACTAAACAATGCTAGAGATTGCGGATATCAAACGGCACCTAGTATAGGTAGCTACATTAATAAACCGGACCTAAATCGGAAGATCGGGTAGCATTAGGGTTTGTAAACCAAACGAGTGTAGAGACTCGTGTCTTTTGGTTTAACAAAGCCTACATACTAAATGAAACTTAACCTAAGTGTCTACGACCCATTACGACCCGTTTAGGTAGCTTATGCTACTTTAACGCGTCGTTCGCGTGAAACGCGTTCGGACCGCCTAACTAGCCCTATGACAAGTGTTATATGCCTAAACATATTACATAATCAGTTATGTGACAAAGGTTTAGGTTGCATATGCTTAATTACCAATTATACATGAAAAGGGTATTCTGGTAATTTACCTAAGGCATATAAACTACCTATCATACAACTACTTAAACGATGTGACCATAGGGTATAACCTTGGAAGGTTATTCCCTACCTACTATGGTCACCTAATGTGTTTGGTCGGATCCTAATGATCGACCAAACTGGGTCGGGTTCGAGGTATAGGCGATTTATTAGATCGCTTACCCTACGACCCTAGATAACGTGGTAATCAGTAGGCATAGTCCCAAGGGACTATGACCATCGTGATTACACTCACGTTGCGAAGTTCAAACGAACTTCGCATTGACCATTACTGGTCAACGCTGAAAGTCAAACAAAGTTTGACTTTCTGACTCGAAAAGCAGTAAAATAAGGAAAAGAACGAAAGAATACTTACGAAGGGTCCCCGAATGCTAACCCAGATCAAAAATAGCTCAGGTATGAAACGAAGGTTCCAACTTAGAGCCCAAATGATCAGATTTGTGGGTTTTTAAGCCAAAGGGGGGTGGGTATTTATAGAAAAAGTAGAGCCGCTAGGATCGTTTCTTGAATATCGTGCCACGATCCGAGCCGTACACTTGTCACAAAGGTTATGGAGCCACATATGCTCCTTAACTTTGTGACACATCAACTTAAAACATGTGGTTAAGGATTAATCAGCTGAAATCTGATTGCAAATACACTTAATCTGGTCAGGTTAGGCAGTCGCGTAGCGCTAGTGCAAAGGCACTATGCAGTCGCGCTACGCTAGCACTCCCCTGTTTCAGAAATGTTTCAAAAGTGGCAGAAATGGTCCCTGTTGTGTTTTAAGCCCTTTTTCGATGCGTTTGAACCCCGTTAACCTCATTTCAAGGCTCTAAAATGAAGTTAAAGTATAGGGAACTCAAAACATGCTCAAAAATATGCCGGATGTTGGTTCGTTTGGTCGTACGAACGCGATGTTCGCTTAATTACGACGGAATGCGCATAAGCGCGAAAAACGATCCAAATGACGTGACGAATGGATTTTTCTTAAGGCGAACACTAAAATATAATATAGTCATGATTACATAAATTTTTGGATGTCCAGATGTATTCAGAACGTAAGTTATGCGCGAAAATGCAAACTTGTGCACTTTTTGACACTTTTAGTCCCTGAATGACACAAAAGTTTATTTTAGCACACCGAACCCCTCAAAGCCTATTTCTAAGCTATGTAAAGGATATTTATGGTATGTTTAACTTATGGTCATGTTCCGGAATGTCTGTTACAGTTCAAATTGGCATACTTTCGCAGTTTGTCAACTTTAGTCCCTGTAAGCGATTTAACTTTGATTTCACCACACCAAACCTTCCAAAACTTATATCTAAGTTATGTATAGGTTATTTAAGGTATGTTAAGCCTATTTCACTATTCCGGAGTGTTCGTTGCATTAAACTGGTTATATTTACGCATTAGTGCGCGTATAACCTTCCAGAAAGCGATATAGTGATTGAAATCGAACAAGAATTGATATGTGTAAACGATACACATATTTTTACAAATCCCAAGTATGAAATACAATATTTCACTGGTTGGGCATTTGTTTGATGGTTGAAATGACACAGGTGTTACATGTTACAGTTCAGATTGGCATACTTTCGCAGTTTGTCAACTTTAGTCCCTGTAAGCGATTTAACTTGTTTTTGCCATACCAAAGCCTTCAAAACTTATTTATAAGTTATGTAAAGGTTATTTAAGGTATGTTAAGTATATTTCACTATTCCGGAGTGTTCGTTGCATTAAACTGGTTATATCTACGCATCAGTGCGCGTATAACCTTCCAGAAAGCGATTTAACTTGTTTTTGCCATACCAAAGCCTTCATAACCTTCCAAGTATGAAATACAATATTTCATTGGTTTGGAATTTGTTTGATGGTCGCAGTGACCCAGGTGTCACAGTCTCCCCTACTTTAGGAAATTTCGTCCCGAAATTTATTCGTAGGAGTCTATTCGTGACTTTGTGTCAAATAACCATTAAAGATAAGTAAGGCATAATCCTGTTATTTCTCTTTAACGGACATTTTTCAGAAATGAAAAATGAACGGAGTTATTTTCAACAGCCATTCTTCAGAAACGAAAAAGAACGGAATGAGTCATTTTCCACAATTCCTTCAGAAATGAAAATGAACGGAATGAGTCATTTTCCACAACCTCTTCAGAAACAAAAATGAACGGAATGAGTCATTTTTCACAATTCCTTCAGAAACGAAAATGAACCGAATGAGTCATTTTCCACAACCTCTTCAGAAACGAAAATGAACGGAATGAGTCAACTCATTCCGTTCATTTTCGTTTCTGAAGAGTCAGAAACAAAAATGAACGGAACGAGTTATTTTTCACAATTCCTTCAGAAACGAAAATAAACGGAACGAGTCATTTTCCACCATTTCTTCAGAAACAAGAATGAACGGAATGAGTCATTTTACACCATTTCTTCATAAACAAAAATGAACGGAATAAGTCATTTTTCACAATTTCTTCAGAAACGAAAATGAACGAATCAACTCTGGACAAATGACAAAACTCGCTGTGTTTTCTGTGCACTGAATTCCATAATTATGTATGCATCCATAATTACGTAATTCCTTGCATAGTCCGCACAGTTTGTCTTTTAATGTTTAGGGAGGAATATAAAACCTGTGATGAGTGTGACTGGACTACCATAGGGTCCTTTTAATTAGATCGACAGATGATTTAATTAGGCCACCAAGGAGTCCTTTCAGCTATATCATCACATGATGTTCCTAACAAGATTTTTGGATCAATCTGTTTAACTAGACCACTCAAGGGGTCTAATTATGGAGTAGTACTTTATAATCCAAGGGACTTAATCTACAACGTAGTAGTCCATTAAGGATTTTATGTAGTACCTTTGGGTATCCTACTACGAATCTCTCATATGAAGATACGAAAGGTTCTACGAGGATTTAGATAACAAAACTTGGATCACACAAAAACATAAAAAGGAACACATAAGCACATAATCACATAGTTGTTTATCTTGGTTATTAATTTGTTATCGATTGATAATGGATATGGAAACCAGTCGATGGGCTACAATGTCCTCTGGGATCTATCTGAAAAGATAGGAAGATCTCCCAAATATTCGATTTTTGTTCTCAAAGAAACGTAATATTCGAATTAAGGAACATAACCATTTTAGGATTTACGGAAATACCCTTAGGTACCCTATTAAGGATTTATAGTGGTACTTTGGGTATTCGTCCAGTGTTGTAACTTGCGCCTTGTACTTCATTTCCTTGGAAGAAACGGGTACTTAGGATTTTCGTGGAAAACGCAAGAGATCATAAAATAGAAAAAAAAATTAATTGGGGGTAGTTTGCTTTTCAAGGAATATGATTCCTTGATTGTTGGTATTGTAAGGGATATGTTGTTTATACATACAACCTCATAAATACATTGAAATGTAAATAAAAGATTTATTTATAAACAATGATAACAACTGTTTCATGGATCTTGACAACAAAAGAAAATAATACATAAGACATGATTATTTCTAAGGGTGTTGTCTTCTAGTCGGTCAGATGCTCATCGCTGCGCTGGATTAGCATTAGCAAGTGTGACAACTCGAGTTTCCAAGATTCCATGTTCGCACTATTGCACGTTAATTGTTTAGATTGTACGATACACGACTTGTTTGTTTCACAACCGGACACGTTGTAATACGTTAAAACGCATTGTAGTCGGTATATTATACTTGATGGGTGTTGAGTGTGTTTATATGTTTTGATGTGGTAATATTATGCTCTGTGTTATTAATATGTTGGTGAAATTATAATCAATACAATTGAATCATGCCAAACACCCCCTCATGAAATCATCCCACCCCACGAAAACACCAAGTGTTTTCGTCCACACTTGGAGGTCAACGAAAACAGGTATGGGCCTTGGCCCAGTGATGTCCTGTTATATGTTTTAAATTCCAACCTATACTATTAGAGTTTGATCGCAAAACCCTAGAGCACTTCTCTAACAGTGACGGCAACCACAAGCCTACGGAACCTTCTTGTGCCATCAATCCATTAGTTCCAATCTCGGTTAGTGTGATCTTTGTTCGAGTAGTGGATTAAAAACATTTGTGATTAATTGTTTGATCTTATGTAGTAACAGTTAGGTAATTTTATTCATGAATATAATATATATGCGATTAGGTTATGGCAGATTATGCATGTGCTTTGTATCGAAATTTCAGCCAAAGTAGATAAAGCTTCACTTCATGAGTTGTCGGCCACTTTATGTAAACTCTTTTTATTATATTGTTGTATGCATGTGCAGCCAAAGAAATAGAAATCATTTGAACGGCTGCTAGGTTATCACTTGCATGTGGGTGTCAGTGTTATGTGATGTTTTTGAGGATGGAATGATTAATTTACCGACAACTAATCAATACAATTTAAATAGATAAATGCGACAAGAATAATCCCATGAACCGATGTATGATCTGTGGTGCCATGTTAATTGTTCAGGTTCGATTTGATATTGATGATATGATTGATCCTATGTGCTGGTAATTGAATTATCTACGGATGGATCATAATCCTGGTCTCGCATGATTTAGCAATGATTGATCGATTGTTCTTGTTATTGTAACTGTTAATGATGATGTTAGATTGTGATAACCTTGTAAAAATAAAGGCTGCCCATGTGCTATGGAAGTGAATTAATCGAACAAAGTGGAAAATATCAATGAGGTTTTCAGTGATTTAGAAGTGTGTGAATTGTGTATTAGGATTTCATGTGAAAACTATCATGCACAACTTTTGTCGGCCATTATAAAAGAACAATGTATATATATATTATCTATCGCACACTGCCATGTATTTTGGATTATATGAATGATATTAGTGGGTTAGTGTTACTAGGTAACTGATTAAACGACGTAACAAATATGCTGACGAAACGCAAAGCATGGCGAAACAAATGTGTTTCGCCGAGACCATTCACGATGAAACAGACGTGACGGAACATAAGTGTTTCGTCGAAGGGGTATATGGCGAAACAGGGGTGTTTCGCCAAATGGGTAATCGGCACAGTAACTTATTTATTTTCTGTTAAGTGTTAACTGAACTAACTAACTGCCGTTAAAGGTTAAACATAACTTGTACAAGTTTGTATACGTGCTTTGTACTATGTGATGAACATTGATTCAGTATCCACTATGAATGTGCTTATACGTGAACTTTGTGAATACAAATTGATTCTGTACATATGCGTACCATAGGACGTGATTGATTATTTGCGAGCACATACTTTAGCATACCGAGCAAACCAAGGTGAGTTCACACTTTTACTAAGGCATGGGATTCCCAGGGTATGGGGATTGAAGGAATGAGGTTTGAATAGATACTCGTACTTACACTGTTACTAGACTATCTACCATCGTCCTCGGATGCGCAGGATACATACGTAAAACCTACGTATACTTGTACTCATCACTGTCCTCAGGTTGCGAAGGACACTCACGTAAAACCTACGTGAACTTATACTCACTACTGCCTCGGTTGTGTCAGGCACTTACGTAAAACCTACGTAAACAAGAACATGCTTGTCACACCCCCAAAATCCACACGCGGAGTATCACCGCTTGGAGGCGTGACTGACCAGGATCAAGCCACCAATCATATTGAACATATAAGTAATTACCAAAAATCATTCATCAATACGAAAGGTGTTTTTAAAACCAAACATCAACAAGTATGTAGCGGAAGCATAAGTATGTAAACCCAATGTAAATAGTAAATTCAAATGTTTAGATAGATAACATGGCATCATCGATCCATGTCCCACAACGACCTGCTCCTCCCTGTGCAAGCTCCATATGTACCTAAGGTCCTGCAAGGCATGCAAGAGAGAGTCAACAACTAGTTGAGCGAGTTCACAGTTAATAGTTCAGTAATAGTATAGCGTGAGTAGTAGTATGTTCGTTCGTTACAAAGTATCGTATTATTTCCCATCGCGGCCTTCCAGGCAGGTGTGCGAAGATATTGGGGAATGTTTTTCCCAAGTATTCTAGACTAGGTTTATTTGTATCGCGGCCTCTCCAGGCAGGTGTGCGAAGATTTGTAAATTTAGTTCGCGGCCATCATATGGCAGGTGTGCGAAGTCAGTCATAATATCGCGGCCAATCCTTGGCAGGTGTGCGAAGATCGTTCAATAAGTGTTACTAGTCTAGCAGTAGGTTCTATCATTTATGTATGTACCGTAAATCATCAAATCCCCATTCCCACCCCGGGAACCCCATGCCTTGGCTTGTGTGAACTCACCTTGGGTTTGCTCGGTATGCTAAGTATATGTTCGCAAGTAATCAATTCCGTCCTAAAGTATGCACGTATGTGAAATCAGTTTGTGTTCAAGTTATGCACGATTAAACATGTAGCACGTAATCACAATCATATACAAGATGGTTACACTTAACAGCAGTTAAATATTCCAGTTAACACTTAACAGAATTAACCCGAGTTACTGTGCAGATTACATATACGGCGAAACACACATTTGGCGAAACACAATATTGGCGAAACACAATATTGGCGAAACACAATATTGGCGAAACACAATATTGGCGAAACACATATGTTTCGTCGAGGTGTCCCTTGGCGAAACAGAACTTCTGATTCGTCGACTACCCTTGGCGAAACACATTCTGTTTCGCCGAGAGTTCGGTTTCGTCAGACAATTTAGTTACGTCAGTACAGTTACATGCAGAAACCCTAATCATCACTAACAGCCGACATCAATATTATCAATCATGCAGTAATCATTCAACACAGAATCATTGTAACATCATCATAGCATAATCATCAGACCACTTTAACGTCTAGCATGAACCCTAGCTTACGTATACAACATATCGATTACAACATCACATCATCAAACCCTATCAAGATGCTAACTTGCATTCAGAACCAGATCATAATAACAACGTCCAGAACCGAGTATTCAATCATATTAAGTTTCGCATAAAACCATTTATATCCGACTACAATATTCATATCGAAATCCATATCATCATCATCATAACAAGAACCCTAATATTTAACATGTATCGATTTCAAATATATAACATCAAAGCAGAATCACATGACACATAGACACGTACACGGATGAACGATCAATCAAGACACATAGATTTACTAACCGAGATGATGGTTTGATCGCACAAGGGTTTCCGGTGGGTTCTAGTTTGCCGTCACACAGTAGAGTGTCCTCTAGGGTTTCAGATTGCTCAAAAGTGTGAAACAAGAGGTTGGTTCACGTAGTAATATGCGAGTTTACGTACTGGGCCTAAGCTGGGCTTCGTGAATTACTGGGCCGGCGAAACAGACTTCTGTTTCGTCAAGATGTATATGGCGAAACAGTCTGTTTCGTCGGGATGGGTTATGGCGAAACACTCTTGTGTTTCGTCGGGTTGTTCAAATCTTAAACAGCTTATGTTTCTCAACAAGTTCCACATTATACAATCAAACACATAATCATGCAACATAATACGTCTCATCATATCACAAAGTGTACAGTTACGAAGTCAGGCAAGTCAAACAACTAAACAGTCAAAGTCAACGTGCATTAAATGCGAATAGAGAATGTCGGAAATTCGAGTTGTCACATTATCCCCAACTTGAAAGAAATTTCGTCCCGAAATTTAGCATGCAATTACTGAGAAAGCTAGTAGTGTGACGTTGTTTACCTGTATCGTATCGCGGCTCCCCGAGCAGGTTTGCGAAGATTACTGGTTTTCTTGGGGTGTCACATTATCCCCCCGTTGATTTGGAATTTCGTCCCGAAATTCAGCATTGGTAGCTTCAGCCTCAGTAGTAGTTGCTTGGTTTCCGAATAACTGGGGATATTTGAGTTCCATTTGATCTTCACGCTCCCAGGTGAACTCTGGGCCGCGGCGGGAGTTCCAACGAACTCGTACAAGAGGGATTCTCGTGTTCTTGAGGACCTTAACATCCCGGTCCGTGATTTCAACAGGTTCCTCGACGAAGTGCAACCGCTCGTCGATAGTGAGTTCCTTTAAGGGAACTATGTGGGTCTCATCTGACGTACACTTCTTCAGATTCGACACGTGAAAAACATTATGAATTGCACTGAGTTCAGGTGGTAAGTTCAGTCTGTAGGCCACCTTGCCTATTTTCTCTGTAACTTCGAAAGGTCCAACATATCGTGGATTAAGTTTGCCGCGTTTGCCAAAACGAACCACACCCTTCCAGGGTGAAACTTTAAGTAGCGCTCGATCCCCAACCTGGAATTCGAGTAGTTTCCTGTCTTTATCAGCGTATACTTTCTGACGGTCGCGTGCTGCCGCCATGCGTTGTCGTATTTGTGCAATCTTTTCTGTAGTATCGACTACCATTTCTGGACCCGTGATCTGACTCTCACCCACCTCTGCCCAACAAAGAGGTGATCGGCATTTACGCCCGTACAATGCCTCGAATGGAGCAGCTTTAATGCTGGTGTGGTAGCTGTTATTGTATGAATATTCCACCAGTGGCAGATGTTTCTCCCAACCATTGCCAAAATCAATTACGCACGCCCGAAGCATGTCTTCTAGAGTTTGAATAGTGCGCTCAGACTGCCCATCGGTCTGAGGATGATACGCCGTGCTCATATCTAAACGAGAGCCAAAAGATTTATGCATTGCTTGCCACAGTTCTGAAGTAAAACGTGCGTCACGATCAGAGATGATGGAGGTGGGCACCCCGTGCCTTGAGACCACTTCTTTTAGGTAGATGTCTGCTAAGGTAGAGAACTTGTCTGTTTCTTTGATGGCAAAGAAGTGTGCAGACTTTGTGAGTCGATCCACGATCACCCAAATAGTGTCATTCCCACGTTGAGATCTAGGCAGGCCAGTAACAAAGTCCATGGAAATTTGCTCCCATTTCCATTGTGGTATCTCAGGTTGTTGGAGTGGTCCTGACGGTTTCTGATATTCTGCCTTGACTCTCGCACAAGTCAAGCATTTGCTAACGTATGTGGCTATGTGGGCCTTCATGCTAGGCCACCAATATGTAGTTTTGATGTCGTGGTACATTTTATCCGCACCTGGATGCACCGAGTAGCGAGACTTATGAGCTTCATCCATTACGAGCTCGCGTAGATTACCATAGAGTGGAACCCAGATGCGTCCTGTTACGTAATAAGCACCATCTTCCTTCTGTTCTAAGCGTTGCCTTGAGCCACGTAGGGCTTCAGCCCTGACATTTTCTGGTTTCAATGCTTCTACCTGAGCATCTCGTATCTGAGAAGGAAGACTAGACTGTATAGTGAGTTGTAAAGCTCGCACGCGCTTAGGCGCGGTGTCCTTTCGACTGAGGGCGTCAGCCACAACATTGGCTTTGCCTGGGTGATACCTGATTGAGCATTCGTAGTCATTTAACAGTTCAACCCATCGTCGCTGTCGCATATTCAGTTCTTTCTGTTTGAAGATATGTTCGAGGCTTCTGTGATCAGTGTAGATTGCGCACTTGGTACCATACAAATAGTGTCGCCATATCTTAAGTGCAAAAACAACCGCTCCCAGCTCTAGGTCGTGTGTCGTGTAATTCCGTTCGTGAATCTTAAGTTGGCGCGAAGCATAAGCAATAACTTTATCCCTCTGCATCAATACACATCCAAGACCTTGGATAGATGCGTCGCAGTAGACTACGAAATCGTCCGTGCCTTCAGGCAGTGAGAGGATAGGTGCGCTACAAAGTCTATCCTTTAAGTGCTGAAACGCTGTTTCCTGTGCATTACCCCAACGATAAACAACACCCTTCTGCGTCAGTAGTGTAAGTGGCTGAGCAATTTTTGAGAAGTCCTTGATGAACCTTCTGTAGTAACCTGCCAAACCCAAGAATTGGCGTATTTTGGTTGGTGTACGAGGTGCAGGCCAGTTCTTGATCGAATCCACCTTGGATGGATCGACATGAATCCCATCCTTGTTTACCACGTGGCCTAAGAAGTGGACTTCACGAAGCCAGAAGTCACATTTGGAAAACTTAGCGTATAGCTGTTCCGTTCGCAGAAGTTCCAGTATAAGTCGTAAGTGCTGCTCGTGTTCCTCCTGACTTTTCGAATAAATCAGGATGTCGTCGATGAAAACAATGACGAACTTGTCGAGATAGGGTTTGCACACCCTGTTCATAAGATCCATAAATACGGCAGGCGCGTTCGTTAGCCCGAATGGCATGACCATAAACTCGTAGTGGCCGTAGCGAGTTCTAAATGCTGTTTTGGAGACGTCCTCATCCCGGACTCTCAGCTGGTGATATCCTGACCTTAAGTCTATTTTGGAGTAGTAGCTCGACCCTTGCAGCTGGTCGAATAAATCATCTATGCGCGGAAGAGGATAACGATTCTTGATCGTCACCTTGTTGAGTTCACGGTAGTCTATACACATCCTGAACGTACCGTCTTTCTTCTTTACGAATAACATTGGAGCTCCCCAAGGCGAAGAGCTAGGACGTATAAAACCCTTTTCCAAGAGTTCTTGTAGCTGCTTTGACAGTTCTTCCCATTCAGTTGGAGCTAAACGATAAGGTGCTCGAGCTATGGGTGCTGCTCCAGGAGCTAGCTCGATCTGAAATTCGACCTGGCGATGAGGCGGTAACCCAGGTAATTCCTCAGGGAACACTTGAGGAAAGTCACGTACCACTGGAATATCCTCAATCTTCTTCTCTTTCTTCGAGGTATCTGTAACGAGTGCCAAAATAGCAGTGTGCCCCTTGCGCAAACACTTCTGAGCCTTCAAAAAGGAGATAGTACCACTCACGACACCACTCTTGTCGCCTTGAACTTCGAGAGGTTCTTTGCCAGAACGAGGAATGCGAATAACCTTTTCTTTGCATAGGATCTCCGCTTGTTGTTAAGATAACCAATCCATACCAATGACGACGTCGAAGCTACTCAAGGTTATAGGAATGAGATCGATGGAGAAAGTCTGACCAGCGAGAATAAGATTACACCCTTTAACTATGTGTGTGGCTTCTAAACTTTTACCGTTAGCTAACTCTACAACATGCTTGGTGTTTAGGAGAGTTGGTGCACGTTTTAACATTTCACTAACTTTTAAAGACATGTAACTTGTATCCGCACCAGAATCAAATAGTACAGTAACATAAAAGTCGTCTAGAAGAAACTTACCCATAACTACGTTGGGATCATTCCTTGCATCACCCTGACCGATCACAAACATACGGCCTCTAGCACCATTGTTGTTGTTGTTCCCACCGTTGTTGTTGTTCCCGTTGCCCTGATTGTTATTGTTGTTGTTATTGTTCTGGTTCTGGTTTAACTGAGGGCAATCCCGCTTGTAATGACCTTCAGCCCCACACTGGTAGCATCCCCTGTTTCCATGCTGCTGCTGCTGAGGCTGGTTTCGTGGAGCAGGTGGTTGTTGCTGCTGGTTCTGATTCGCAGGTCGAGAACTCCTGCAATCTTTAGCCTCGTTACCCGTCTTAAAACATCTTTGACACTGTTCCCTGCGACATCTTCCGCTGTGGTGTTTGTTGCACCTTCTACACCATGGGTGAATTCCCCGATAGCCACTCTGCCCTTGACTACCCGATGATTGCTGATTCGGACTCTGGTAGTCATTTGTCTTGCGTTGCTGAGCTTGAGACTGAACAGTGGCTGAACCGTTGCTAGAATCCCCCTCCCATTTCCTCTTATTGTCGCTGGGAGTAGCAGGAGTAACTGAAGTGGTAGCGGTAGCAGTAGCGCTGATGCGTTTAGGCAACCTGTTTTGCTCCACCGCCTGATCAGTGAGACGGTGGGCCAACTGAACAACCTGCTGGTAAGTGGCATGATTTGCTGAAGTCACATAACTTTGGATTTCTGGCACCAGACCCTTAAGATAAAGTTCGATACGTTTGTCCACCAGAGTAGGACACAGTAACGCAAGCTCATTCGATCTTTTGGTATACGCTTCAATCTCAGACCCCGTCATCTTGAGGTTGAAAAACTCGACTTCCAGCTTATGAATATCATCTCGACTGCAGTATTCTTCCTTGATCATTTCTTTGAAATTGTTCCATGGGGTGGCGTTAGCAGCAACCAACCCCAGTATTTGGACCTGAGCTTTCCACCATGTGAGGGCTAAACCCTCGAGGGTACCGGTAGCATACTTCACCCTGCGTGCCTCAGGGCATTCACACATCTCAAACACAGACTCTATCTTTTCAAACCAGTGCAGGAGACCTACGGCTCCTTCAGTGCCGCTGAAAGTGGTTGGACGACAGTCCATGAAAGTCTTGAAAGTGCAAACAGGTGCTTGACCTGTTGTGTAGAAGAATTAGGACAAGTTTAAACACGAGAGTTGATTTAGGAATGCAGGATCTAAGGATCCTAGTGGGAGTTGTAACTGCAGGGTATACCTCCTGCTTGTGCGGCTGCAACTGCCGCAGTAACTCGTTCGTTAATGAGGGCCGTCAACTGGTCCTGGGTCATGTTGATACGTGCAGACATGATCTTCATAGTAAAGATAACGTAAGTGAGATAGGTTCGTGAATAGTGCGATGACAGAAGAGAGTAAGCACACAAGTGTTCTCAAGTAATAGCATATAGTGGGTTCTGTAATCTAGGCATACCACGAGCAAAGTTCTATGTAGTTCTAGCATGTAGGTAATGTAACATGAATAGTAATACCTATGGTGTTGAGCCTTGCACGTGGAGCGAAGCGTCGTTGTGGATCGTTGAGAGCACTGTTCTGGTTATAGTCTGGTTTTAACAAAATCGTTTTCCCTTTATTAAAACCAAGTTCTCTATAACCAATGGCTCTGATACCAATCTGTCACACCCCCAAAATCCACACGCGGAGTATCACCGCTTGGAGGCGTGACTGACCAGGATCAAGCCACCAATCATATTGAACATATAAGTAATTACCAAAAATCATTCATCAATACGAAAGGTGTTTTTAAAACCAAACATCAACAAGTATGTAGCGGAAGCATAAGTATGTAAACCCAATGTAAATAGTAAATTCAAATGTTTAGATAGATAACATGGCATCATCGATCCATGTCCCACAACGACCTGCTCCTCCCTGTGCAAGCTCCATATGTACCTAAGGTCCTGCAAGGCATGCAAGAGAGAGTCAACAACTAGTTGAGCGAGTTCACAGTTAATAGTTCAGTAATAGTATAGCGTGAGTAGTAGTATGTTCGTTCGTTACAAAGTATCGTATTATTTCCCATCGCGGCCTTCCAGGCAGGTGTGCGAAGATATTGGGGAATGTTTTTCCCAAGTATTCTAGACTAGGTTTATTTGTATCGCGGCCTCTCCAGGCAGGTGTGCGAAGATTTGTAAATTTAGTTCGCAGCCATCATATGGCAGGTGTGCGAAGTCAGTCATAATATCGCGGCCAATCCTTGGCAGGTGTGCGAAGATCGTTCAATAAGTGTTACTAGTCTAGCAGTAGGTTCTATCATTTATGTATGTACCGTAAATCATCAAATCCCCATTCCCACCCCGGGAACCCCATGCCTTGGCTTGTGTGAACTCACCTTGGGTTTGCTCGGTATGCTAAGTATATGTTCGCAAGTAATCAATTCCGTCCTAAAGTATGCACGTATGTGAAATCAGTTTGTGTTCAAGTTATGCACGATTAAACATGTAGCACGTAATCACAATCATATACAAGATGGTTACACTTAACAGCAGTTAAATATTCCAGTTAACACTTAACAGAATTAACCCGAGTTACTGTGCAGATTACATATACGGCGAAACACACATTTGGCGAAACACAATATTGGCGAAACACAATATTGGCGAAACACAATATTGGCGAAACACAATATTGGCGAAACACATATGTTTCGTCGAGGTGTCCCTTGGCGAAACAGAACTTCTGATTCGTCGACTACCCTTGGCGAAACACATTCTGTTTCGCCGAGAGTTCGGTTTCGTCAGACAGTTCAGTTACGTCAGTACAGTTACATGCAGAAACCCTAATCATCACTAACAGCCGACATCAATATTATCAATCATGCAGTAATCATTCAACACAGAATCATTGTAACATCATCATAGCATAATCATCGGACCACTTTAACGTCTAGCATGAACCCTAGCTTACGTATACAACATATCGATTACAACATCACATCATCAAACCCTATCAAGATGCTAACTTGCATTCAGAACCAGATCATAATAACAACGTCCAGAACCGAGTATTCAATCATATTAACTTTCGCATAAAACCATTTATATCCGACTACAATATTCATATCGAAATCCATATCATCATCATCATAACAAGAACCCTAATATTTAACATGTATCGATTTCAAATATATAACATCAAAACAGAATCACATGACACATAGACACGTACACGGATGAACGATCAATCAAGACACATAGATTTACTAACCGAGATGATGGTTTGATCGCACAAGGGTTTCCGGTGGGTTCTAGTTTGCCGTCACACAGTAGAGTGTCCTCTAGGGTTTCAGATTGCTCAAAAGTGTGAAACAAGAGGTTGGTTCACGTAGTAATATGCGAGTTTACGTACTGGGCCTAAGCTGGGCTTCGTGAATTACTGGGCCGGCGAAACAGACTTCTGTTTCGTCAAGATGTATATGGCGAAACAGTCTGTTTCGTCGGGATGGGTTATGGCGAAACACTCTTGTGTTTCGTCGGGTTGTTCAAATCATAAACAGCTTATGTTTCTCAACAAGTTCCACATTATACAATCAAACACATAATCATGCAACATAATACGTCTCATCATATCACAAAGTGTACAGTTACGAAGTCAGGCAAGTCAAACAACTAAACAGTCAAAGTCAACGTGCATTAAATGCGAATAGAGAATGTCGGAAATTCGAGTTGTCACAATGCTACTGTCTTCCGGAGTCAGGAAGGACACTTACGTAAAACCTACGTAAACCCCCCCGCGTACCCCTTTCCTCGGTTGTGAAGGACACTTACGTAAAACCTACGTAAAATTTGTACGTACTACTGTTCTCGGTAAGAAGAACACTTATGGTTACAAATAGTCTAGTGTATATGCAACATGGGAAGCCCCCACTAATAGAACATACTATCGGCCTAGTAGCGCCACATGTTACGAAACAAACTTACTATTACGAACTTACTTACTGTGAACTCGCTCAACTAGTTGTTGACTCTCTGTTACATGCCTTGAAGGACCTTAGGTACTTTTGGAGCTTGCACGGGAGGCGCGGTCGTTGTGGACAAGGATCGTGAATGCTTTGATTTAAACACTATGACATTTCATACTTTACTTATGTTGGGCTTTTACTTATATGCTTCCGCTAAATATTGATATTATACTTTGGCTGTTGAACACCATTCATATCGTTTGGTTTAAATTACATCTATTACTTATTATGTTCGATATGATTGGTGGCTTGATCCTGGTCAGTCACGCCTCCAAGCGGTGATACTCCGCGTGTGGATTTTGGGGGTGTGACAGATTGGTATCAGAGCCATTGGTTATAGAGAACTCGGTTTTAATAAGGGGAAAACGATTTTGTTAAAACCAGACTATAAACAGAACAGTGCTCAACGATCCACAACGACGCTTCGCTCCACGTGCAAGACTCAACATCCTAGGTAATATGGTACATGTTTTATTGCCTACTTGCTAGAATCACATAGAACTTTGCTCATGGTATGCTTAGATAAACGTAAAAACTGTTGATTGAAACACTTGTGTGCTTACTCTCTTCTGTCATTCCACACTTGCGTATTGATACGACGCACTTCTCACTTGTGTTCTCTTACTTGTGTTCGATCGTGAGTGGACACGTTAACTTAACTCAGGCCCAGTTGGCGGCTTCGATCACTGAACAAGTTACTGCAGCACTCGCAGCTGCCCAGGCAGGAGGTATAACCTGCCATCACCGCTTAATCTAGGATCTTTAGATCCTACTCTCGTAAACCAACACTCGTGCTCAAGTATGTTTACTCTTACGCACACGACAGGTCAACACGCTCAGCCACCTGTGTGCACGTTCCAAACGTTCATGGACTGTCGTCCTACTACTTTTAGCGGCACGGAAGGAGCAGTTGGACTCCTCCACAGGTTTGAGAAGCTCGAATCGGTCTTCGAGATGTGTGAATGCCCTGAGGCTCGTAGGGTGAAGTACGCTACCGGTACTCTCGAAGGCACTGCGCTAACTTTGTGGAACGCGCAAGTTCAGATGCTGGGGCTGGCGGCTGCTAATGCCACCCCATGGAATGATTTAAGGAACTGATTAAACGTGAATACTGTAGTCGTGATGACATCCACAAGCTGGAAGTGGAGTCCTTTAACCTGAAGATGATGGGGTCAGAGATAGAAGCGTACACAAAATGATCCAACGAACTGGCAGTGTTGTGTCCAACTATGGTGGGTCCTCCCATCAAGCGCATTGAGCTGTACCTCAAATGCTTAGTACCAGAGATTCAAAGTCATGTGACTTCTGCTAACCTTGCAACTATTCAAGATGTTACTCGTCTTGCTCATCATCTCACAGACCGGGCAGTGGAACAGAACAAGCTACCTAAACGCATTGGTACTACTACTACTTCTGCTATTCCCTGGGACAACAAGAGAAAGTGGGATGGAACCTCCAACAAGGGTTCAACTTCAGTTCAGCCCCAGGCACAGTAGCGAAAGATTGATGACTATCAGGGCCCTGGTCAGCAATCTTCTGGTAGTCAAGGGTTGTAACCTCGTCTTAGCTGGTCAGACATTCTCCATCAACCTCATTCCCATAGTTTTGGGTAGTTTTGACATCGTCATTGGTGTGGATTGGTTATCCCAACAACAAGCAGAGAACCTATGCAAGGAGAAGGTCATTCGTATTTCCCCGTACTGGCAAAGAACCTCTCGAAGTTCAAGGTGACAAGAGTGGTGTCGTGAGTGGCATCATATCCTTCTTGAAGGCTCAGAAGTGTTTACGAAAGGGCCACACAGTTGTTTTAGCACTCGTTACTGATACATTGAAGAAAGAGAAAAAGATTGAGGATATTCCAGTGGTACGCGATTTCCCTCAAGTGTTTCCTGAAGAGTTACCTGGGTTACCGCCTCATCGCCAAGTCGAATTTCAGATCGAGCTAGCTCCAGGAGCAGCACCCATAGCTCGAGCACCTTATCGCTTAGCTCCAACCGAACTGGAAGAACTATCTAAGCTATTGCAAGAACTCTTGGAAAAGGGTTTCATACGTCCTAGCTCTTCGCCCTGGGGAGCTCCAGTATTATTTGTGAAGAAGAGAGACGGTACCTTCCGCATGTGTATAGACTACCGCGAACTGAACAAGGTGACCGTGAAGAATCGTTATCCTCTTCCATGTATCGACGACTTATTCGACCAGTTGCAAGGGTCGAGCTATTATTCGAAGATTGATCTGAGATCAGGCTATCATCAACTGAGAGTCCTGGATGAGGACGTCTCCAAAACAACATTCAGAACTCGCTACGGCCATTACGAGTTTTTGGTCATGCCATTCGGGTTAACGAACGCGCCTGCGGTTTTCATGGATCTTATGAACAGGGTGTGTAAACCTTATCTTGACAAGTTTGTTATTGTTTTCATTGACGACATCCTGATCTACTCGAAGAGTCGGGAGGAACACGAGCAGCACTTACGACTCATTTTGGAACTTCTTCGAACGGATCAGTTGTACGCCAAGTTTTCAAAATGCGACTTCTGGCTTCGTGAAGTCCACTTCCTAGGCCACGTAGTAAATAAGGATGGGATTCATGTTGATCCATCCAAGGTAGATTCGATCAAGAACTGGCCTGCACCTCGCACACCAACAGAAATACGCCAATTTTTGGGTTTGGCGGGTTATTACAGACGGTTCATCAAAGACTTCTCAAAGATCGCGCAGCCGCTTACGCTACTGACACAGAAAGGTATTGTTTATCATTGGGGTAATACACAAGAATCAGCGTTCCAACACTTAAAGGATAGACTTGGTAGTGCACCTATCCTCTCATTGCCTGAAGGCACCGATGATTTTGTGGTCTACTGCGACGCATCAATTCAGGGTCTTGGTTGTGTATTGATGCAAAGGGATAAAGTCATTGCTTATGCTTCGCGTCAACTTAAGATTCACGAACGGAATTACACAATGCATGATTTAGAGCTGGGAGTTGTTGTTTTTGCACTTAAGATATGGAGACACTACCTGTATGGTACCAAATGCGCTATCTATACTGATCACAGGAGCCTCGAGCATATCTTTAAACAGAAGGAAGTCAATATGCGACAACGACGATGGGTCGAACTGCTAAATGACTACGAATGCTCGATCAGGTACCACCCGGGCAAAGCCAATGTTGTGGCTGACGCCCTCAGTCGAAAGGACACCGTGCCTAAGCGCGTGTGAGCTTTACAACTCACTATACAGTCTAGTCTTCCTTCTCAGATACGAGATGCTCAGGTAGAAGCATTGAAACCAGAAAACGTCAGGGCTGAAGCCCTACGCGGCTCAAGGCAACGTTTAGAACAGAAGGAAGATGGTGCTTACTACGTCACAGGACGCATTTGGATTCCACTTTATGGCAACTTACGCGAGCTTGTAATGGATGAAGCTCATAAGTCTCGCTACTCGATACATCCTGGTGCGGATAAAATGTACCACGATATCAAAACTACATATTGGTGGCCTAGCATGAAGGCCCACATAGCAACATACGTTAGCAAATGCTTGACTTGTGCGAGAGTCAAGGCGGAATATCAGAAACCTTCAGGTCCACTCCAACAACCTGAGATACCACAATGGAAATGGGAACAAATTTCCATGGATTTTGTTACTGGCCTACCTAGATCTCAGCGCGGAAATGACACTATTTGGGTGATCGTGGATCGACTCACTAAGTCTGCACACTTCCTGGCAATCAAGGAAACGGATAAATTCTCCACGCTAGCAGATATATATCTTAAGGAAGTTGTCTCGAGGCACGGGGTGCCCACCTCTATTATTTCTGATCGTGACGCACGTTTTACTTCAGAACTGTGGCAAGCGATGCACAAATCTTTTGGCTCTCGTTTAGACATGAGCACAGCTTATCACCCTCAGACGGATGGGCAGTCTGAGCGCACGATTCAAACTCTAGAAGACATGCTTCGGGCGTGTGTAATTGACTTTGGCAATGGCTGGGAAAACATTTGCCACTTGTGGAATTTTCGTACAATAACAGCTACCACACCAGCATTAAAGCTGCCCCATTCGAGGCATTGTACGGGCGTAAATATCGGTCACCTCTTTGTTGGGCAGAGGTGGGTGATAGTCAGATCACAGGTCCAGAAATGGTTGTTGATACTACTGAAAAGATTGCTCAAATACGACAACGCATGGCGGCAGCTCGTGACCGTCAGAAAGCATACGCCGATAAAGACAGAAAACTACTCGAGTTCCAGGTTGGGGACCGAGTGCTACTCAAAGTTTCACCCTGGAAGGGTGTTGTTCGTTTTGGCAAACGCGGCAAACTCAATCCACGATACGTTGGACCATTCGAAGTCATAGAGAAAATAGGCAAAGTGGCCTACAGACTGAACTTACCACCTGAACTCAGTGCAGTTCACAACGTCTTTCACGTATCGAATCTGAAGAAGTGTATGTCGGATGAGACCTTTATAGTTCCTTTGAAAGAACTCACTATCGATGAGCGGTTGCAATTCGTCGAAGAACCAGTTGAAATCACGGACCGGGATGTTAAGGTCCTCAAGAACACGAGAATCCCTCGTGTACGAGTTCGTTGGAACTCCCGTCGCGGCCCAGAGTTCACCTGGGAGCGTGAAGATTAAATGAAACTCAAGTATCCCCAGTTATTCGGAACCCATGCAACTACTTCTGAGGCTGAAGCTACTACTGCAGAATTTCGGGACGAAATTCCAAATCAACGGGGGGATGATGTGACACCCCAGGAAAACCAGTAAACGATACAAATTACCTAGCTTCCTCAGTAACCGCATGCTAAATTTCGGGACGAAATTTCTTTCAAGTTGGGGATAATGTGACAACTCGAGTTTCCAAGATTCCATGTTCGCACTATTGCACGTTAATTGTTTAGATTGTACGATACACGACTTGTTTGTTTCACAACCGGACACGTTGTAATACGTTAAAACGCATTGTAGTCGGTATATTATACTTGATGGGTGTTGAGTGTGTTTATATGTTTTGATGTGGTAATATTATGCTCTGTGTTATTAATATGTTGGTGAAATTATAATCAATACAATTGAATCATGCCAAACACCCCCTCATGAAATCATCCCACCCCACGAAAACACCAAGTGTTTTCGTCCACACTTGGAGGTCAACGAAAACAGGTATGGGCCTTGGCCCAGTGATGTCCTGTTATATGTTTTAAATTCCAACCTATACTATTAGAGTTTGATCGCAAAACCCTAGAGCACTTCTCTAACAGTGACGGCAACCACAAGCCTACGGAACCTTCTTGTGCCATCAATCCATTAGTTCCAATCTCGGTTAGTGTGATCTTTGTTCGAGTAGTGGATTAAAAACATTTGTGATTAATTGTTTGATCTTATGTAGTAAGAGTTAGGTAATTTTATTCATGAATATAATATATATGCGATTAGGTTATGGCAGATTATGCATGTGCTTTGTATCGAAATTTCAGCCAAAGTAGATAAAGCTTCACTTCATGAGTTGTCGGCCACTTTATGTAAACTCTTTTTATTATATTGTTGTATGCATGTGCAGCCAAAGAAATAGAAATCATTTGAACGGCTGCTAGGTTATCACTTGCATGTGGGTGTCAGTGTTATGTGATGTTTTTGAGGATGGAATGATTAATTTACCGACAACTAATCAATACAATTTAAATAGATAAATGCGACAGGAATAATCCCATGAACCGATGTATGATCTGTAGTGCCATGTTAATTGTTCAGGTTCGATTTGATATTGATGATATGATTGATCCTATGTTCTGGTAAATGAATTATCTACGGATGGATCATAATCCTGGTCTCGCATGATTTAGCAATGATTGATCGATTGTTCTTGTTATTGTAACTGTTAATGATGATGTTAGATTGTGATAACCTTGTAAAAATAAAGGCTGCCCATGTGCTATGGAAGTGAATTAATCGAACAAAGTGGAAAATATCAATGAGGTTTTCAGTGATTTAGAAGTGTGTGAATTGTGTATTAGGATTTCATGTGAAAACTATCATGCACAACTTTTGTCGGCCATTATAAAAGAACAATGTATATATATATTATCTATCGCACACTGCCATGTATTTTGGATTATATGAATGATATTAGTGGGTTAGTGTTACTAGGTAACTGATTAAACGACGTGACAAATATGCTGACGAAACGCAAAGCATGGCGAAACAAATGTGTTTCGCCGAGACCATTCACGATGAAACAGACGTGACGGAACATAAGTGTTTCGTCGAAGGGGTATATGGCGAAACAGGGGTGTTTCGCCAAATGGGTAATCGGCACAGTAACTTATTTATTTTCTGTTAAGTGTTAACTGAACTAACTAACTGCCGTTAAAGGTTAAACATAACTTGTACAAGTTTGTATACGTGCTTTGTACTATGTGATGAACATTGATTCAGTATCCACTATGAATGTGCTTATACGTGAACTTTGTGAATACAAATTGATTCTGTACATATGCGTACCATAGGACGTGATTTATTATTTGCGAGCACATACTTTAGCATACCGAGCAAACCAAGGTGAGTTCACACTTTTACTAAGGCATGGGATTCCCAGGGTATGGGAATGGGGATTGAAGGAATGAGGTTTGAATAGATACTCGTACTTAAACTGTTACTAGACTATCTACCATCGTCCTCGGATGCGCAGGATACATACGTAAAACCTACGTATACTTGTACTCATCACTGTCCTCAGGTTGCGAAGGACACTCACGTAAAACCTACGTGAACTTATACTCACTACTGCCTCGGTTGTGTCAGGCACTTACGTAAAACCTACGTAAACAAGAACATGCTACTGTCTTCCGGAGTCAGGAAGGACACTTACGTAAAACCTACGTAAACCCCCCCCCCCCCCCCCCCGCGTACCCCTGTCCTCGGTTGTGAAGGACACTTACGTAAAACCTACGTAAACTTTGTACGTACTACTGTTCTCGGTAAGAAGAACACTTATGGTTACAAATAGTCTAGTGTATATGCAACATGGGAAGCCCCCACTAATAGAACATACTATCGGCCTAGTAGCGCCACATGTTACGAAACAAACTTACTATTACGAACTTACTTACAGTGAACTCGCTCAACTAGTTGTTGACTCTCTGTTACATGCCTTGCAGGACCTTAGGTACTTTTGGAGCTTGCACGGGAGGCGCGGTCGTTGTGGACAAGGATCGTGAATGCTTTGATTTAAACACTATGACATTTCATACTTTACTAATGTTGGGCTTTTACTTATATGCTTCCGCTAAATATTGATATTATACTTTGGTTGTTGAACACCATTCATATCGTTTGGTTTAAATTACATCTATTACTTATTATGTTCGATATGATTGGTGGCTTGATCCTGGTCAATCACGCCTCCAAGCGGTGATACTCCGCGTGTGGATTTTGGGGGTGTGACAGCAAGCTTTGGACAATTTCTTCGGAAATGACCCATCTCGCCACAATTGTAGCAAGAACCTGGTGGAAAGCGAACTTGAGCAGGATTGTTGTCAGCTTGATTTGGTGCAACTGCAGCTCGGCAAACTTTTACGGTTTGACCTTTACGTCCACAAATTTGGCATTCGCGGCACTTCACATTAACATAATGATGAAGTTTACATTGGTTGCACAAGGGTGAAGTTCCATTGTATGGCTTCCTAGCAGGGGGTTGAGCTGGTTGGTTGGGGACGGCTTGATCATTGCGAGTAACCATGGCGAAGTTCTGAGAAGCCTTTCGCTTCTTTGACTGCTTAGGGGATCCAGTCTTTTCATCCATGGTCTTTGATTCCTCGATTGGCTTCTTGTCACCCTTTCGAAAAAGTTTACGTTTCCTGATCTGAGATTCAGTCAAGGTTGCAGATAGCTCGATGGCCTGCCTAACCGTAGTGGGGTTACTACCAGTAACAATGTCCTGAACTGAGTCAGGGAGACCATCAATGTATTTTTTGATCGCCTTATCCAAAGGCGTAACCATGGTAGGACACAACAGGCTCAGCTCCTCATATCGATCAGTGTATGCTCGATGTTCGCCGCTGTCTTGCTTAAGATCGTCGAATTCCCTTTCCAAGGCTCTGATCTCGTGACAAGGACAGAATTCCTTCATCATCAGTGCTCTAAGTTCTTCCCACGTTTGAGCCAGTGCCACATCGGCACCCCTATCTCTCACCACACCGTTCCACCACGTCAAAGCTCGTTTCTCAAAGATACTAGATGCGAAATCTACCTTTCACTCGTTTGGACATTGAACATGCCTGAAGGTGCTCTCTAGACTCTCGCACCATTGCAGAAGTGCAGGCGCTCCTTGAGACCCATAAAACTTTGATGGCTTAGCCGAGTTGAACGTCTTGAAGTTGCAGAGGGCATTATTGTTGTTGAGAGCTTGGTGACATTGAGCAACGATATTCGGGATTGCAGCAGTCATTTGCTGTGTAATGACAGCTGCCAGCTCTTCAATAGATACCGGATTTTCGCGTCGTGGAGGCATTCTAAAAAGGGGAAACAAGAGAGAAAACAAATGAAATGGCATTGGGTAAGAATAGGATGTTGCAAATACCGACCAAAATCATGGGTGATGGTCATTTGTTTGAACCACGAAACAAACAAACAACACAAAGGCTGAATCAAAGCAAATAGATCCTCGTAGTGTATCGCGAAGACATGCTCGCCTATAAGTGGACACTCACCCCAAGAGTTCCCAGGTAAGAGTGACTGGTCCGATTATGTGGATTTGTACGAACACTCTAGCCTTAGACAGAAAACTCAGGGTACAGGCATTCACTCTTCCAGTTTGCACGTGTTCACACTATTTAGGACCCAAAACTTTGACGAGATTTTGAAAACTCAAAGGGGTTCAAAACCTTATAACAGAGGGTTCAAAACCTAGTAATCAATCATCCTAGAACAGATGATTAGTTTTCAAAGCGGTTTTGAAATTTATGTTCTTGTTGTGGTCGTCGCCTAAGGATAGGTGACGGTATTGTTTTATGACTAAACGCAAGTAAACTCGCGTTAGGGTCCTAGGAAGGTTATAGACTAGGTCAAAGCATTACTAATAACCTAATTCCCTATAACCATTGGCTCTGATACCAACTTTTCTGTCACACCCCGACCACGTAGGACAACCAAACGTGGCGGAAAACGTCGGGGAGTGTTGTAACAGAATCATTTGTTTCACAACCATGGATAATAAAGTTTCGTTTTATTAATCAAATAAGAGAGTTATATTGTTTTAACAAGAAACAAAGAATACATAACATAAATTAACTAGTACTTGTCTCGTTTTAAGTCACTAAGGCACTGGTCCGCCTAAGTATGTCTTGATAAGTCCTATGCATCATCTCCTGAAAACACATGTGAAAATAGGTACGTCAGCAAAAAAATGCATGTGAGATACATAGGTTTTGTGAAAATAGGATTCATGACTTATGTTTGAGAAAATGTTTAGTCATGAACCTTGTAATTTGATTTGTCTTGTAAATCATTTGAAAAACGATAAGATCAGATGATACGTATAAATAAGAGAATAATGTATGGTTAAATGAATAACCATGTGAGATGAGTTTGTATAAGATAAGTTGTTTGTAAATCAATGTCTTGTGAAAAGTATGTTATTTGTATAAAATGTTATATGTCTCAAATTGAAATGATTCAAATAACGCTACGATATGTAATACCATACAAGCACTTATATATATAGGAAGTACCAACGGCGTATCCACCATACGTGTATCATATTACACACGCCTCGTTACTTAATCACTTAATCAAACCAAACTACCAAAGTAAAATGTTCATGTTTAATGTAAATCATGTAATGTGTATCCAAAATGTAAGCATGTGATGAATAACAAATGTACTAAGTATGCAACAAAGAACATACATAGCATAAAGTGTAATGTATAACAATGTACTAAGTATGCAACAAAGAACATACATAGCATAAGTGTAATGTAAAACAATGTACTAAGTATGCACACAATGGACATACATAGCATGAAATGAAATGTAGGACGATGTACTAAGTACGCACACAATGGGCATACATAGCATGAAATGTAATGTAGAACGATGTACTAAGTACGCACCCAATGGGCATACATAGCATGTAATGTAAAACGATGTACTAAGTACGCACACAATGGGCATACATAGCATGAAATGTAATGAAATCATGTACTATAATGTACTAACGAACATAGCAGGTATATGATGTGAAAACATGGAAAGCATGAAAGTAACAAGTAGGCACATGTGTTCCACCCCAAAACGTTTGAAAAACGGTAAAATAGGGGTCTATGTACTCACTTGAGATTGCTCAAAAGTCCTAAGATAACCACCAAGCAATGCTAGAGATCTCGGAAATCAAACGGCACCTAATATAGGTAACTATGTTAATAAACCGGACCTAAATCGGAGGATTTAGATAGTATGAGGGTCTGTAAACCAAACGAGTATGGAGACTCGTGTAATATGGTTTTAACAAAGTCTACATACATACTAAATGAAACCTAACCTAAGCACTTACGACCCATTACGACCCGTTTAGGTAGCTTATGCTACTTTAACGCGTCGTTCGCGCGAAACGCGTTCGGACCGCTTACCTAGTCCTATGACAAGTAATATAAGCCTTAACATGTCTAATATTGTCACCAAATCAGTTTAGATGTCAAAAGTTATGTCACATATGTTTATATTGAATTTTGGCATCAAAGGGGTATTTTGGTAATTTACCTAAGGCATATAAACTACCTATCATACAACTACTTAAACGAAGCGACCATAAGGTATAACCTCGGAAGGTTATTCCCTATATACTATGGTCACCTAATGTGTTTGGTCGGATCCTAATGATCGACCAAATGGGTCGGGTTCGAAGGTATAAGCGATTTATAAGATCGCTTACCCTTACGACCCTAGACAACGTGGTAATCAGTAGGCATTGTCACAAGGGACTATAACCATCGTGATTACGCTCACGTTGCGAAGTTCAAACGAACTTCGCATTGACCATAAACTGGTCAATGCAGAAAGTCAAACAAAGTTTGACTTTCGGACTCGAAAAACAATAAAAGAACGAAGGAATACTTACGAAGGGTCCCCGAATCCTAATCTAGATCAAAATAGCTCAGGTATGAAACAAAGGTTTCAACTTAGAGCACATTAGATCAGATTCTAGTGGGTTTTGAAGTTAAGTGGGTTGGGTATTTATAGGATTTCCCGAACCGTTAGGATCGTTTCTTGGAAAACGTGATGGAATCTCGTGCGTACACTTGTTGGAAAGTTGTGGTAACTAAAAATGGCCCCTAATGAGCTGAAAGGTCAAGTGTGGGTTTGTGGTTGTGAATTAAACAGCTGTAATATGCTGACAAATCGATCTTATATGATCTGAGACCCTGACGCGGGCCGCGTAAAGATGCACACAAACCTTACGCGGGCCGTATGGCCATGTCTGATCAGAACCAAGTTTGTTAAATGACAGTTTCAGTCCCTGTTAGTGTTTAAGGCCATTTCCGACACTTCTAAGGCCCGTAAAGCCAACTTTAAGGCCCTAAAATGATGCCTAAACATTGTGGACATGAAACATGCTTAAAAATATCTCGGATGTCGGTTCGTTTGGTCGTACGATCGCGATGTTCGCTTAATTACGACGGAATGCGCATAAGCGCGAAAAACGATCCAAATGACGCGACGAATGTATTTTTCTCATGCCAAACACTAAAATAAAATATTTTAGTGCTTACATAAATGTTTGGATGTCCGGATGTATTCAGAACGTAAGTTATGCGCGAAAGTGCAAACTTTTGCACTTTTTGACGCTTTTAATCCCTGAAAGACCCAAAAGTTTATTTTAGCATACCGAACCCCTCAAAGCCTATTTCTAAGCTATGTGAAGGATATTTAGGGTATGTTTAACTTATGGTCATGTTCCGGAATGTCTGTTACAGTTCAGATTGGCATACTTTCGCAGTTTGTCAACTTTAGTCCATGTAAGCGATTTAACTTGTTTTTGCCATACCAAAGCCTTCAAAACTTATTTCTAAGTTATGTAAAGGTTATTTAAGGTATGTTAAGTATATTTCACTATTACGGAGTGTTCGTTGCATTAAACTGGTTATATCTACGCATCAGTGCGCGTATAACCTTCCAGAAAGCGATTTAGAACTTGAAATCGAACAAGACTTGATATGTGCAAAAGATACACATATTTATACAGATCCCAAGTATGAAATACAATATTTCATTGGCTTGGCATTTGTTTGATGGTCGCAGTGACCCAGGTGTCACAGTCTCCCTACTTTAGGAAATTTCGTCCCGAAATTTATTCGTAGGAGTCTATTCGTGACTTTGTGTCAAATAACCATTAAAGATAAGTAAGGCATAATCCTGTTATTTCTCTTTAACGGACATTTTTCAGAAATGAAAAATGAACGGAGTTATTTTCAACAGGCATTCTTCAGAAACGAAAAAGAACGGAATGAGTCATTTTCCACAATTTCTTCAGAAACGAAAATGAACGGAATGAGTCATTTTCCACAACCTCTTCAGAAATGAAAATGAACGGAATGAGTCATTTTTAACAATTCCTTCAGAAACGAAAATGAACGGAACGAGTCATTTTCCACAACCTCTTCAGAAACAAAAATGAACGGAATGAGTTATTTTTCACAATTCCTTCAGAAACGAAAATGAACGGAACGAGTCATTTTCCACAACCTCTTCAGAAACGAAAATGAACGGAATGAGTCATTTTCCACAACCTCTTCAGAAACGAAAATGAACGGAAAGAGTCATTTTCCACAATTTCTTCAGAAACAAAAATGAACGGAACGAGTCATTTTTCACAATTTCTTCAGAAACGAAAATGAATGGAACGAGTCATTTTCCACCATTTCTTCAGAAACAAGAATGAACGGAATGAGTCATTTTACACCATTTCTTCAGAAACAAAAATGAACGGAACGAATCATTTTTCACAATTTCTTCAGAAACGAAAATGAACGGAACGAGTCATTTTCCACCATTTCTTCAGAAACAAGAATGAACGGAATGAGTCATTTTACACCATTTCTTCAGAAACAAAAATGAACGGAATAAGTCATTTTTCACAATTTCTTCAGAAACGAAAATGAACGAATCAACTCTAGAAACATGACAAAACTCGCTGTGGTTTCTGTGCACTGAATTCCATAATTATGTATGCATCCATAATTACGTAATTCCTTGCATAGTCCACACAGTTTGTCTTGTAATGTTTAGGGAGGAATATCAAACCTGTGATGAGTGTGACTGGACTACCATAGGGTCCTTTTAATTAGATCGACAGATGATTTAATTAGGCCACCAAGGAGTCCTTTCAGCTATATCATCACATGATGTTCCTAACAAGATTTTTGGATCAATCTGTTTAACTAGACCACTCAAGGGGTCTAATTATGGAGTAGTACTTTATAATCCAAGGGACTTAATCTACAACGTAGTAGTCCATTAAGGATTTTATGTAGTACCTTTGGGTATCCTACTACGAATCTCTCATATGAAGATACGAAAGGTTCTACGAGGATTTAGATAACAAAACTTGGATCACACAAAAACATAAAAAGGAACACATAAGCACATAATCACATAGTTGTTTATCTTGGTTATTAATTTGTTATCGATTGAGAATGGATATGGAAACCAGTCGATGGGCTACAATGTCCTCTAGGATCTATCTGAAAAGATAGGAAGATCACCCAAATATTCGATTTTTGTTCTCAAAGAAACGTAATATTCGAATTAAGGAACATAACCATTTTAGGATTTACGGAAATACCCTTAGGTACCCTATTAAGGATTTATAGTGGTACTTTGGGTATTCGTCCAGTGTTGTAACTTGCGCCTTGTACTTCGTTTCCTTGGAAGAAACGGGTACTTAGGATTTTCGTGGAAAACGCAAGAGATCATAAAATAGAAAAATTTAATTGGGGGTAGTTTGCTTTTCAAGGAATACGATTCCTTGATTGTTGGTATTGTAAGGGATATGTTGTTTATACATACAACCTCATAAATACATTGAAATGTAAATAAAAGATTTATTTATAAACAATGATAACAACTGTTTCATGGATCTTGACAGCAAAAGAAAATAATACATAAGACATGATTATTTCTAAGGGTGTTGTCTTCTAGTCGGTCAGATGCTCATCGCTGCGCTGGATTAGCATTAGCAAGCTTTGGGCAATTTCTTCGGAAATGACCCATCTCGCCACAATTGTAGCAAGAACCTGGTGGAAAGCGAGCTTGAGCAGGATTGTTGTCAGCTTGATTTGGTGCAACTGCAGCTCGGCAAACTTTTGCGGTATGACCTTTACGCCCACAAATTTGGCATTCGCGGCACTTCACATTAACATGATGATGAAGTTTACATTGGTTGCACAAGGGTGAAGTTCCATTGTATGGCTTCCTAGCAGGGGGTTGAGCTGGTTGGTTGGGGACGGCTTGATCATTGTGAGTAACCATGGCGAAGTTCTGAGATGCCTTTCGCTTCTTTGACTGCTTAGGGGATCCAGTCTGTTCATCCATGGTCTTTGATTCCTCGATTGGCTTCTTGTCACCCTTTCGAAAAATTTTACGTTTCCTGATATGAGATTCAGTCAAGGTTGCAGATAGCTCAATGGCCTGCCAAACCGTAGTAGGGTTACTACCAGTAACAATGTCCTGAACTGAGTCAGGGAGACCATCAATGTATTTTTCGATCGCCTTATCCAAAGTCGTAACCACGGTAGGACACAACAGGCTCAGCTCCTCATATCGATCAGTGTATGCTCGATGTTCGCCGCTGTCTTGCTTAAGATCGTCAAATTCCCTTTCCAAGGCTCTGATCTCGTGACGAGGACAGAATTCCTTCATAATCAGTGCTCTAAGTTCTTCCCACGTTTGAGCCAGTGCCACATCGGCACCCCTATCTCTCACCACACCGTTCCACCATGTCAAAGCTCGTTTCTCAAAGATACTAGATGCGAAATCTACCTTTCGCTCGTTTGGACATTGAACATGCCTGAAGGTGCTCTCTACACTCTCGAACCATTGCAGAAGTGCAGTCGCTCCTTGAGACCCAGAAAACTTTGATGACTTAGCCGAGTTGAACGTCTTGAAGTTGCAGAGGCCATTATTGTTGTTGAGAGCTTGGTGACATTGAGCAACGATATTCGGGATTGCAGCAGTCATTTGCTGTGTAATGACAGCTGCCAGCTCTTCAATAGATACCGGATTTTCGCGTCGTGGAGGCATTCTAAAAAGGGGAAACAAGAGAGAAAACAAATGAAATGGCATTGGGTAAGAATAGGATGTTTCAAATACCGACCAAAATCATGGGTGATGGTCATTTGTTTGAACCACGAAACAAACAAACAACACAAAGGCTGAATCAAAGCAAATAGATCCTCATAGTGTATCGCGAAGACATGCTCGCCTATAAGTGGACACTCACCCCAAGAGTTCCCAGGTAAGAGTGACTGGTCCGATTATGTGGATTTGTACGAACACTCTAGCCTTAGACAAAAAACTCAGGGTACAGGCATTCACTCTTCCAGTTTGCACGTGTTCACACTATTTAGGACCCAAAACTTTGACGAGATTTTGAAAACTCAAAGGGGTTCAAAACCTTATAACAGAGGGTTCAAAACCTAGTAATCAATCATCCTAGAACAGATGATTAGTTTTCAAAGCGGTTTTGAAATTTATGTTCTTGTTGTGGCCGTCGCCTAAGGATAGGTGACGGTACTGTTTTATGACTAAACGCAAGTAAACTCGCGTTAGGGTCCTAGGAAGGTTATAGACTAGGTCAAAGCATTACTAATAACCTAATTCCCTATAACCATTGGCTCTGATACCAACTTTTCTGTCACACCCCGACCACGTAGGACAACCAAACGTGGCGGAAAACGTCGGGGAGTGTTGTAACAGAATCATTTGTTTCACAACCATGGATAATAAATTTTCGTTTTATTAATCAAATAATAGAGTTACATTGTTTTAACAAGAAACAAAGAATACATAACATAAATTAACTAGTTCTTGTCTCGTTTTAAGTCAGTAAGGCACTGGTCCGCCTAAGTATGTCTTGATAAGTCCTATGCATCATCTCCTGAAAACACATGTGAAAATAGGTACGTCAGCATAAAAATGCCTGTGAGATACATAGGTTTTGTGAAAATAGGATTCATGACTTATGTTTGAGAAAATGTTTAGTCATGAACCTTGTAATTTGATTTGTCTTGTAAATCATTTGAAAAACGATAAGATCAGATGATACGTATAAATAAGAGAATAATGTATGGTTAAATGAATAACCATGTGAGATGAGTTAAGATAAGTTGTTTGTAAATCAATGTCTTGTGAAAAGTATTTTATTTTTTATAAAATGTTATATGTCTCAAATTGAAATGATTCAAATAACGCTACGATATGTAATACCATACAAGCACTTCTATATATAGGAAGTACCAGCGGCGTATCCACCATACTTGTATCATATTACACACTCCTCGTTACTTAATCACTTAATCAAACCAAACTACCAAAGTAAAATGTTCATGTTTAATGTAAATCATGTAATGTGTATCCAAAATGTAAGCATGTGATGAATAACAAATGTACTAAGTATGCAACAAAGAACATACATAGCATAAAGTGTAATGTATAACAATGTACTAAGTATGCAACAAAGAACATACATAGCATAAGTGTAATGTAAAACAATGTACTAAGTATGCACACAATGGACATACATAGCATGAAATGAAATGTAGGACGATGTACTAAGTACGCACACAATGGGCATACATAGCATGAAATGTAATGTAGAACGATGTACTAAGTACGCACCCATTGGGCATACATAGCATGTAATGTAAAACGATGTACTAAGTACGCACACAATGGGCATACATAGCATGAAATGTAATGAAATCATGTACTATAATGTACTAACGAACATAGCAGGTATATGATGTGAAAACATGGAAAGCATGAAAGTAACAAGTAGGCACATGTGTTTCACCCCAAAACGTTTGAAAAACGGTAAAATAGGGGTCTATGTACTCACTTGAGATTGCTCAAAAGTCCTAAGATAACCACCAATCAATGCTAGAGATCTCGGAAATCAAACGGCACCTAATATAGGTAACTATGTTAATAAACCGGACCTAAATCGGAGGATTTAGATAGTATGAGGGTCTGTAAACCAAACGAGTATGGAGACTCGTGTAATATGGTTTAACAAAGTCTACATACATACTAAATGAAACCTAACCTAAGCACTTACGACCCATTACGACCCGTTTAGGTAGCTTATGCTACTTTAACGCGTCGTTCGCGCGAAACGCGTTCGGACCGCTTACCTAGTCCTATGACAAGTAATATAAGCCTTAACATGTCTAATATTGTCGCCAAATCAGTTTAGATGTCAAAAGTTATGTCACATATGTTTATAATGAATTTTGGCATCAAAGGGGTATTTTGGTAATTTACCTAAGGCATATAAACTACCTATCATACAACTACTTAAACGAAGCGACCATAAGGTATAACCTCGGAAGGTTATTCCCTATATACTATGGTCACCTAATGTGTTTGGTCGGATCCTAATGATCGACCAAATGGGTCGGGTTCGAAGGTATAAGCGATTTATAAGATCGCTTACCCTTACGACCCTAGACAACGTGGTAATCAGTAGGCATTGTCACAAGGGACTATAACCATCGTGATTACGCTCACGTTGCGAAGTTCAAACGAACTTCGCATTGACCATAAACTGGTCAATGCAGAAAGTCAAACAAAGTTTGACTTTCGGACTCGAAAAGCAATAAAAGAACGAAGGAATACTTACGAAGGGTCCCCGAATGCTAATCTAGATCAAAATAGCTCAGGTATGAAACAAAGGTTTCAACTTAGAGCACATTAGATCAGATTCTAGTGGGTTTTGAAGTTAAGTGGGTTGGGTATTTATAGGATTTCCCGAACCGTTAGGATTGTTTCTTGGAAAACGTGATGGAATCTCGTGCGTACACTTGTTGGAAAGTTGTGGTAACTAAAAATGGCCCCTAATGAGCTGAAAGGTCAAGTGTGGGTTTGTGGTTGTGAATTAAACAGCTGTAATCTGCTGACAAATCGATCTTATATGATCTGAGACCCTGACGCGGGCCGCGTAACGATGCACACAAACCTTACGCGGGCCGTATGGCCATGTCTGATCAGAACCAAGTTTGTTAAATGACAGTTTCAGTCCCTGTTAGTGTTTAAGGCCATTTCCGACACTTCTAAGGCCCGTAAAGCCAACTTTAAGGCCCTAAAATGATGCCTAAACATTGTGGACATGAAACATGCTCAAAAATATCTCGGATGTCGGTTCGTTTGGTCGTACGATCGCGATGTTCGCTTAATTACGACGGAATGCGCATAAGCGCGAAAAACGATCCAAATGACGCGACGAATGTATTTTTCTCATGCCAAACACTAAAATAAAACATTTTAGTGCTTACATAAATTTTTGGATGTCCGGATGTATTCAGAACGTAAGTTATGCGCGAAAGTGCAAACTTGTGCACTTTTTGACGCTTTTAGTCCCTGAAAGACCCAAAAGTTTATTTTAGCATACCGAACCCCTCAAAGCCTATTTCTAAGCTATGTGAAGGATATTTAGGGTATGTTTAACTTATGGTCATGTTCCGGAATGTCTGTTACAGTTCAGATTGGCATACTTTCGCAGTTTGTCAACTTTAGTCCATGTAAGCGATTTAACTTGTTTTTGCCATACCAAAGCCTTCAAAACTTATTTCTAAGTTATGTAAAGGTTATTTAAGGTATGTTAAGTATATTTCACTATTCCGGAGTGTTCCTTGCATTAAACTGGTTATATCTACGCATCAGTGCGCGTATAACCTTCCAGAAAGCGATTTAGAACTTGAAATCGAACAAGACTTGATATGTGCAAAAGATACACATATTTATACAGATCCCAAGTATGAAATACAATATTTCATTGGCTTGGCATTTGTTTGATGGTCGTAGTGACCCAGGTGTCACAGTCTCCCCTACTTTAGGAAATTTCGTCCCGAAATTTATTCGTAGGAGTCTATTCGTGACTTTGTGTCAAATAACCATTAAAGATAAGTAAGGCATAATCCTGTTATTTCTCTTTAACGGACATTTTTCAGAAATGAAAAATGAACGGAGTTATTTTCAACAGGCATTCTTCAGAAACGAAAAAGAACGGAATGAGTCATTTTCCACAATTTCTTCAGAAACGAAAATGAACGGAATGAGTCATTTTTCACAACCTCTTCAGAAATGAAAATGAACGGAATGAGTCATTTTTCACAATTCCTTCAGAAACGAAAATGAACGGAATGAGTCATTTTCCACAACCTCTTCAGAAACAAAAATGAACGGAATGAGTCATTTTTCACAATTCCTTTAGAAACGAAAATGAACGGAATGAGTCATTTTCCACAACCTCTTCAGAAACGAAAATGAACGGAATGAGTTATTTTCCACAACCTCTTCAGAAACGAAAATGAACGGAACGAGTCATTTTCCACCATTTCTTCAGAAAAAAGAATGAACGGAATGAGTCATTTTACACCATTTCTTCAGAAACAAAAATGAACGGAACGAGTCATTTTTCACAATTTCTTCCGAAACGAAAATGAACGGAACGAGTCATTTTCCACCATTTCTTCAGAAACAAGAATGAACGGAATGAGTCATTTTACACCATTTCTTCAGAAACAAAAAAGAACGGAATAAGTCATTTTTCACAATTTCTTCAGAAACGAAAATGAACGAATCAACTCTAGACACATGACAAAACTCGCTGTGGCTTCTGTGCACTGAATTCCATAATTATGTATGCATCCATAATTACGTAATTCCTTGCATAGTCCGCACATTTTGTCTTGTAATGTTTAGGGAGGAATATCAAACCTGTGATGAGTGTGACTGGACTACCACAGGGTCCTTTTAATTAGATCGACTGATGATTTAATTAGGCCACTAAGGAGTCCTTTCAGCTATATCATCACATGATGTTCCTAACAAGATTTTTGGATCAATCTGTTTAACTAGACCACTCAAGGGGTCTAATTATGGAGTAGTACTTTATAATCCAAGGGACTTAATCTACAACGTAGTAGTCCATTAAGGATTTTATGTAGTACCTTTGGGTATCCTACTACGAATCTCTCATATGAAGATACGAAAGGTTCTACGAGGATTTAGATAACAAAACTTGGATCACACAAAAACATAAAAAGGAACACATAAGCACATAATCAGATAGTTGTTTATCTTGGTTATTAATTTGTTATCGATTGAGAATGGATATGGAAACCAGTCGATGGGCTACAATGTCCTCTGGGATCTATCTGAAAAGATAGGAAGATCTCCCAAATATTCGATTTTTGTTCTCAAAGAAACGTAATATTCGAATTAAGGAACATAACCATTTTAGGATTTACGGAAATACCCTTAGGTACCCTATTAAGGATTTATAGTGGTACTTTGGGTATTCGTCCAGTGTTGTAACTTGCGCCTTGTACTTCGTTTCCTTGGAAGAAACGGGTACTTAGGATTTTCGTGGAAAACGCAAGAGATCATAAAATAGAAAAAAAATTAATTGGGGGTAGTTTGCTTTTCAAGGAATACGATTCCTTGATTGTTGGTATTGTAAGGGATATGTTGTTTATACATACAACCTCATAAATACATTGAAATGTAAATAAAAGATTTATTTATAAACAATGATAACAACTGTTTCATGGATCTTGACAGCAAAAGAAAATAATACATAAGACATGATTATTTCTAAGGGTGTTGTCTTCTAGTCGGTCAGATGCTCATCGCTGCGCTGGATTAGCATTAGCAAGCTTTGGGCAATTTCTTCGGAAATGACCCATCTCGCCACAATTGTAGCAAGAACCTGGTGGAAAGCGAGCTTGAGCAGGATTGTTGTCAGCTTGATTTGGTGCAACTGCAGCTCGGCAAACTTTTGCGGTATGACCTTTACGCCCACAAATTTGGCATTCGCGGCACTTCACATTAACATGATGATGAAGTTTACATTGGTTGCACAAGGGTGAAGTTCCATTGTGCTCTAAGTTCTTCCCACGTTTGAGCCAGTGCCACATCGGCACCCCTATCTCTCACCACACCGTTCCACCACGTCAAAGCTCGTTTCTCAAAGATACTAGATGCGAAATCTACCTTTCGCTCGTTTGGACATTGAACATGCCTGAAGGTGCTCTCTAGACTCTCGAACCATTGCAGAAGTGCAGTCGCTCCTTGAGACCCAGGAAACTTTGATGGCTTAGCCGAGTTGAACGTCTTGAAGTTGCAGAGGCCATTATTGTTGTTGAGAGCTTGGTGACATTGAGCAACGATATTCGGGATTACAGCAGTCATTTGCTGTGTAATGACAGCTGCCAGCTCTTCAATAGATACCGGATTTTCGCGTCATGGAGGCATTCTAAAAAGGGGAAACAAGAGAGAAAACAAATGAAATGGCATTGGGTAAGAATAGGATGTTGCAAATACCGACCAAAATCATGGGTGATGGTCATTTGTTTGAACCACGAAACAAACAAACAACACAAAGGCTGAATCAAAGCAAATAGATCCTCATAGTGTATCGCGAAGACATGCTCGCCTATAAGTGGACACTCACCCCAAGAGTTCCCAGGTAAGAGTGACTGGTCCGATTATGTGGATTTGTACGAACACTCTAGCCTTAGACAGAAAACTCAGGGTACAGGCATTCACTCTTCCAGTTTGCACGTGTTCACACTATTTAGGACCCAAAACTTTGACGAGATTTTGAAAACTCAAAGGGGTTCAAAACCTTATAACAGAGGGTTCAAAACCTAGTAATCAATCATCCTAGAACAGATGATTAGTTTTCCAAGCGGTTTTGAAATTTATGTTCTTGTTGTGGTCGTCGCCTAAGGATAGGTGACGGTATTGTTTTATGACTAAACGCAAGTAAACTCGCGTTAGGGTCCTAGGAATGTTATAGACTAGGTCAAAGCATTACTAATAACCCAATTCTTTATAACCATTGGCTCTGATACCAACTTTTCTGTCACACCCCGACCACGTAGGACAACCAAACGTGGCGGAAAACGTCGGGGAGTGTTGTAACAGAATCATTTGTTTCACAACCATGGATAATAAAGTTTCGTTTTATTAATCAAATAAGAGAGTTACATTGTTTTAACAAGAAACAAAGAATACATTATGCCATTTCAGGAGGGTTCGTTTCCAGTTCGGTATCTTGGGGTCCCTTTGATATCTACTAGACTTACGGCCAAAGATTGCAAGACTCTTTTGGAGCGCATGGATAAACGTATTGATAACTGGATGACAAAATCTCTTTCGTTTGCATGGAGACTTCAGCTTATTAATTCTGTCCTAACGGCTTTATACTCATATTGGGCGTCGGTTATGATGCTCCCAACTAGTATCTTAAAGGATTTGGAAAAACGGTTGCGTAGATTTCTTTGGAACGGTGGTAAGTCAGGATCGGTTCGAGCTAAAGTTGCCTGGAAGGATGTCTGCATGCCTAAAGATGAGGGTGGCCTAGGTATTCGAAGCATAATAGATGTTAATAAGGCTCTTTTAACTTCTCATATTTGGAGTTTAGTCACCAATCGGCCTTCTCTTTGGGTTCAATGGATACATTCGTACAAGCTGAAAGGTAAAAGTTTTTGGGAGGTTCAATGTAGAGCTAATGTTAGCTGGGGTTGGAGGAAACTATTATCTATCCGTTCGAGTGTTCGCTCCTTTTTTTGGATGTCGATTCGAAGTGGCCTTCAAACAAACGTATGGAGTGATAACTGGTGCTCTTGTAGTCCGATTCGGTCATTCATATCCCCTAGAGCTATTGCTAATGTGGGTTTTTCTTTAAATTCTAAAGTGGCTGACATTGTGACGGAGGATGGCCAATGGCTTTGGCCTCAGGCATGGTATACTCTTTTTCCTGTCCTTATAAATATTGAATCCATCCAGATTACTCCTGATATGAATGATCGATTTTGCTGGAAAGATTTAGAAGGTAACCTTCAAGGTTTTAGTTCTTGGGAGGTTTGGAACTGTTTACGGAATAGGTGTCATAAGGTTGCATGGGTAAGTGCAGTTTGGTTTAGCCAATGTATACCACGACATTCTTTCCACATATGGTTGGTTATCAAGGACAAGTTGAAAATGCAAGACATGATGGCCATTTGGGAAGCGGGTAGTGCTACTAATCTGCGTCTCATGTGTTGTCCTCTATGCAAGTCTAACCGAGATTCAAGAGACCACCTGTTCTTTCAATGTGTTTATGCTTCAGATGTTTGGAGATTGGTTAGGCAATTGGTTGACATGGAAAATGTTACGGATTCTTGGGATTCTATCATGAAATGGATGGAGCTTAATGCTAATTCTAAAACCATGGATAAAATCGTTAGTAAGGTCCTGGTAGCGGCTGCAACGTACTTTGTGTGGCAGGAAAGAAATAACAGGTTATTTTCTCATCATCAGCGGAGTGCGAGTGTGCTTGCAAAGGTTGTCATTGAGACGGTTCGACTCAGAATTATGGGGTTTCGGTTTGGGAGAGACTCGCAACAAAAGAAGATTATGGATAGGTGGCAGATCTCGAAGAACAACATAGAGGTTGATCCAGGCTAGAGAGGCTCGTGGGGGTTTTTGGCATGTTTGTTTAGGGCCGTGCTTTGTTATCTTGTATTTCCGGTTGTTTTGGTTGTGTTGCTTGTCGGGTTTATTGTTTTTCTGTTTTCCTAGTCTTGGTATGCCAAGTCTAGTAGTGTGTATCGGTGTCTTGATACACCCTGTTTTTATTTGGTTGATATAAAATTTCACCGGGGTAACCCTTTACCCAAAAAAAAAACAAAGAATACATAACATAAATTAACTAGTTCTTGTCTCGTTTTAAGTCACTAAGGCACTGGTCCGCCTAAGTATGTCTTGATAAGTCCTATGCATCATCTCCTGAAAACACATGTGAAAATAGGTACGTCAGCATAAAAATGCCTGTGAGATACATAGGTTTTGTGAAAATAGGATTCATGACTTATGTTTGAGAAAATGTTTAGTCATGAACCTTGTAATTTGATTTGTCTTGTAAATCATTTGAAAAACGATAAGATCAGATGATATGTATAAATAAGAGAATAATATATGGTTAAATGAATAACCATGTGAGATGAGTTTGTATAAGATAAGTTGTTTGTAAATCAATGTCTTGTGAAAAGTATGTTATTTGTATAAAATGTTATATGTCTCAAATTGAAATGATTCAAATAACGCTACGATATGTAATACCATACAAGCACTTATATATATAGGAAGTACCAGCGGCGTATCCACCATACTTGTATCATATTACACACGCCTCGTTACTTAATCAAACCAAACTACCAAAGTAAAATGTTCATGTTTAATGTAAATCATGTAATGTGTATCCAAAATGTAAGCATGTGATGAATAACAAATGTACTAAGTATGCAACAAAGAACATACATAGCATAAAGTGTAATGTATAACAATGTACTAAGTATGCAACAAAGAACATACATAGCATAAGTGTAATGTAAAACAATGTACTAAGTATGCACACAATGGACATACATAGCATGAAATGAAATGTAGGACGATGTACTAAGTACGCACACAATGAGCATACATAGCATGAAATGTAATGTAGAACGATGTACTAAGTACGCACCCAATGGGCATACATAGCATGTAATGTAAAACGATGTACTAAGTACGCACACAATGGGCATACATAGCATGAAATGTAATGAAATCATGTACTATAATGTACTAACGAACATAGCAGGTATATGATGTGAAAACATGGAAAGCATGAAAGTAACAAGTAGGCACATGTGTTCCACCCCAAAACGTTTGAAAAACAGTAAAAGAGGGGTCTATGTACTCACTTGAGATTGCTCAGAAGTCCTAAGATAACCACCAATCAATGCTAGAGATCTCGGAAATCAAACGGCACCTAATATAGGTAACTATGTTAATAAACCGGACCTAAATCGGAGGATTTAGATAGTATGAGGGTTCGTAAACCAAAAGAGTATGGAGACTCGTGTAATATGGTTTAACAAAGTCTAATATTGTCGCCAAATCAGTTTAGATGTCAAAAGTTATGTCATATGTTTATAATGAATTTTGGCATCAAAGGGGTATTTTGGTAATTTACCTAAGTCATATAAACTACCTATCATACAACTACTTAAACGAAGCGACCATAAGGTATAACCTCGGAAGGTTATTCCCTATATACTATGGTCACCTAATGTGTTTGGTCAGATCCTAATGATCGACCAAATGGGTCGGGTTCGAAGGCATAAGCGATTTATTAGATCGCTTACCCTTACGACCCTAGACAACGTGGTAATCAGTAGGCATAGTCACAAGGGACTATAACCATCGTGATTACGCTCACGTTGCGAAGTTCAAACGAACTTCGCATTGACCATAAACTGGTCAATGCAGAAAGTCAAACAAAGTTTGACTTTCGGACTCGAAAAGCAATAAAAGAACGAAGGAATACTTACGAAGGGTCCCCGAATGCTAATCTAGATCAAAATAGCTTAGGTATGAAACAAAGGTTTCAACTTAGAGCACATTAGATCAGATTCTAGTGGGTTTTGAAGTTAAGTGGGTTGGGTATTTATAGGATTTCCCGAACTGTTAGGATTGTTTCTTGGAAAACGTGATTGAATCTCGTGCGTACACTTGTTGGAAAGTTGTGGTAACTAAAAATGGCCCCTAATGAGCTGAAAGGTCAAGTGTGGGTTTGTGGTTGTGAATTAAACAGCTGTAATCTGCTGACAAATCGATCATATCTGATCTGAGACCCTGATGCGGGCCGCGTAAAGATGCACACAAACCTTACGCGGGCCGCATGGCCATGTCTGATCAGAACCAAGTTTGTTAAATGACAGTGTCAGTCCCTGTTAGTGTTTAAGGCCATTTCCGACACTTCTAAGGCCCGTAAAGCCAACTTTAAGGCCCTAAAATGATGCCTAAACATTGTGTACATGAAACATGCTCAAAAATATCTCGGATGTCGGTTCGTTTGGTCGTACGATCGCGATGTTCGCTTAATGCGCATAAGCGCGAAAAACGATCCAAATGACGCGACGAATGGATTTTTCTCATGCCAAACACTAAAATAAAATATTTTAGTGCTTACATAAATTTTTGGATGTCCGGATGTATTCAGAACGTAAGTTATGCGCGAAAGTGCAAACTTGTGCACTTTTTGACGCTTTTAGTCCCTGAAAGACCCAAAAGTTTATTTTAGCATACCGAACCCATCAAAGCCTATTTCTAAGCTATGTGAAGGATATTTAGGGTATGTTTAACTTATGGTCATGTTCCGGAATGTCTGTTACAGTTCAGATTGGCATACTTTCGCAGTTTGTCAACTTTAGTCCCTGTAAGCGATTTAACTTGTTTTTGCCATACCAAAGCCTTCAAAACTTATTTCTAAGTTATGTAAAGGTTCTTTAAGGTATGTTAAGTATATTTCACTATTTCGGAGTGTTCGTTGCATAAAACTGGTTATATCTACGCATCAGTGCGCGTATAACCTTCAAGAAAGCGATTTAGAGCTTGAAATCGAACAAGACTTGATATGTGCAAAAGATACACAAATTTATACAGATCCCAAGTATGAAATACAATATTTCATTGGCTTGGCATTTTTTTGATGGTCGCAGTGACCCAGGTGTCACATCTACATTCTAAATCGAAACCTATCCTAAGTGCTTACTACCCATTACGACCCGTTTAGGTAGCTTACACTACTTTAACGCGTCGTTCGTGTAAAACGCGTTCGGACCGCCTAAATAATCATATGACAAGTATTATATGCCTTAACATGTCTAATAATATTGCCTAATCAGTTTAGATGTCAAAATTTAGGTTACAAGTTTGATATCAAAACAAAGGGTTTTGTTACCCAAGAATAGTTTGGTTGCAAAATACGCATAAACGCGTATTTTGACCGAAACTATGACTCGTCACTATGCCTAAATAACGTGGTAATCAGTAGGTATAGTCACAAAGGACTATGACCATCGTGATTACGCTCACGTTGCGAAGTTCAAACGAAATTCACGTTGACCAAAGACTGGTCAAAGCAGAAAGTCAAACATTGTTTGACTTTAACGCTTAAAAACGCATAAAAGCATGAAAGAAACTTACAAAAGGTCCAAGCGATGAAGAATTTGATCTAAGATACACAGGTATGAAGCAAAGGCTTCAACTTAGAGTATAAACTCAGATCAAATGTGAGGATTGAAATGAAACAAGGTGGGTATTTATAGGAATTCAAGAGCCGTTAAGATCGTTTCTTGGATTACGAGCTTTGATCTTTGTCACACCCCGACCACGAAAAACAACAAATCATGGCGGAAACATCGGGGAGTGTCGTAACAGAATCATTGTTTCATAACACATGGATTGAAGTTATGTTTTATTGAATTAAATGTATTACATTATATTGGAATTAGAAACAAAACATGAACAAATAAATTTTCCTTGTTATTAAGTCACTAAGGCCTCGTCCATTCCTATGTGAGCATACACCAATATCATTATCAAACATCATCAACTATTGTACCTGAAACACATGTGAAAATACGTCAGCATAAAAATGCCGGTGAGTGCATAGGTTTTATGTGAGTGTCAGATTCATGGCTCGTTTACCTTTTAAAATAACTTGAATAACTTTGTTAATTAATAATTAGAAAACCAAGTTTTGTAAAATATTTATATTGTAAATTGGAATAACCAGGTCAAAACAGATTAATTAAAGTTTATAAAATCTCGATACCACGAATCTTAACTCCAAAACATTTGTTTAAGTAAACCCAAATTGTAAATCGTTTTTTAAATAAAACTCGAATGTTTTATATTATTAGAAAAACCTTGTAATATAACTTTGTTTTGATAAACTTGCCCAAGTGATCTAAATAACGCAATGATATATAATGTATTAAAAGCACTTATATATATGAAGTACCAGCGGCGTATCCACCATGCTTTTAACACATTACACCCGCCCCGTTACCTAATCACTTCCCTAACCCAACGGTTCAAACAATACCAAACGGTTCACATAATCAAACAGTTACAAACGGTTCATATAAATCAAACAGTTACAAACGGTTCATATAAATCAAACAGTTACAAACGGTTGACATAATCAAACAGTTACAAACGGTTCATATAAATCAAACAGTTACTAACGGTTCACATAATCAAACAGTTACTAACGGTTCATATAAATCAAACAGTTACTAACGGTTCACATAATCAAACAGTTACTAACGGTTCACATAATCAAACAGTTACTAACGGTTCATATAAATCAAACAGTTACAACGGTTCAAAATGTAAAACAATGTGTCCATATGCTGAGTGAACATATGCAACAAAATGTAATATACAAAAATCAATGTGCTAGCATGTTAAGTGAACATACATAGCAAAACATAATGAAATCATGTACTATATATGTACTAATGAACATAACAAGCATATGATATAAAATCATGAAAAGCACGAAAGTAACTAGTAGGCACATGTGTTGAACCCAAAACAGTTTGAAAACAGTAAAAGAGGGGACTATGTACTCACTTGAGAATGCTTAGAAGTCTTGACTAACAACCAAGCAAAGCAAGAGGGATAACGGAAATCAAACGGCACCTAATATAGGTAACTAGGTTAATAAACGGACCTAAATCGGAGGATCGGATAAAATGAGGTTTTGTAAACCCAATGAGTGTAGGGACTCATGTAATATGGTTTAACAAAGCCTACATTCTAAAACGAAACCTAACCTAAGTACTTACGACCCATTACGACTCGTTAAGGTAGCTTACGCCACTTTAACGCGTCGTTCGCGTAAAACGTGTTTGGACCGCCTAACTAGTCCTATGACAAGTATTATATGCCTTAACATGTCTAATAATGTTTCCTAATCAGTTTAGATACCAAAATTTATGTTACATATGCTTAAAATGAATTTATGTGTAAAAAGGGCATTTTGGTCATTTCCCTAAGGCATATAAATTACCTATCATACAACTAACTAAACGTAGTGACCATAAGGTATAACCTTGGAAGGTTATTCCCTATACAACTATGGTCACTAAACATGCTTGTTCGGATCCTAAAGATCGACCAAACAGGTCGGGTTCGAAAGTCTAAGCGGTTGTTTAGACAACTTATCTTACGACCCTATATAAGCACTAATCTAAAAGTGACGAGTTAAACATGTTAAAACATGTTTAACGATGTTAGAAAACAAGTTTGATATCAAAACAAAAGGTTTTGATACCCAAGAATAGTTTGGTTGCAAAATACGCATGAATACGCATTTTGACCGAAACTATGACTTGTCACTACACCTAATCAACGTGGTAATCAGTAGGTATAGTCACAAGGGACTATAACCATCTTGATTACGCTCACATTGCGAAGTTCAAACGAACTTCGTGTTGACCAAAGGCTGGTCAAAGCAGAAAGTCAAACACAGTTTGACTTTCGTGCTTAAAAACGCATAAAAGCATGAAAGAAACTTACAACGGGTCCAAGCTAGGAAGAACTTGATCTAAATACTCAGGTATGAAGCATAAAGCTTCAACTTAGAGCATAAAATCAGATCAAGGTGTGAGGAAAATGGAATGGGAGCATGGGTATTTATAGATTTCGGAGAACCGTTAGGATCGTTTCTCGCAAATCGTGTGTGACATCTGTGCCTCCACAGCCATCAAACAAATACCAAATCAATGAAATATTGTGTTTCATACTTGGGATTTGTATAAATATGTGTATCATTTGCACATATCAATTCTTGTTCGATTTCGACCTCTAAGTCACTTTCTGAAAAGTTATACGCGAACTGATGCGTAAATGTAATCAGTTTAACGTGAAAAACACTCTGGAACAGTGACATAGGCTTAACATACCTTAAATAACCTTTACATAACTTAGAAATAAGTTGTGGAGGGTTTGGTGTGTCGAAATCAAGTTTATTCGCTTACAAGGACTAATTTTGACAAACTGCGAAAGTATGCCAATTCGTACTGTAATGAACATTTCGGAATATGATCATAAGTTAAAAATGCCCTAAATATCCTTTACATAGCTTAGAAAAAGGCTTTGAGGTGTTTGGTGCGCAAAAATAAACTTATTTGATCAACAGGGACTAAAAGCGTCAAAAAGTGCATAAGTTTGCATTTTCGCGCATATCTTACGTTCTGAATATATCCGGACATCCAAAAATTTATGTAATCATTAAAATATTTTATTTTAGTGATTCGCATGATAAAATTCAATTCGTCGCGTAATTTGGATCGTTTTTGCGTTCGCTACGATTTCCGTCGTAATTAACCGAACAGCGCAACCGTACGACCAAACGAACCGACATCCGAGATATTTTTGAGCACATTTCAAGTTCCCTATACTTTAACTTTATTTTAGAGCCTTGAAATGGGGTTAACGGGGGCTTAAAAGTGCCAAAAAATCAAGTTTTACAAGTGCAGGGACCATTTTTGAAATTTCTGGCAGATACATTGAACTTGGTCCATTTTTGAGGTTTTGATGGTTTTAACCCAAGGTTTTGCACTCTATGGGCTGGAATTTGATGTTTTTAAGTATTCCCATGGTTTTGAAAAACCATGTGCCCAAGTGAAGGGCCAAGATCGAAGCACGAAATGTGAGAAACGATCCTAACGGTTTACCGAAATCTATATAAACCCAACACTTTCATTCTCATTCCTCACAATCTGATTCAAATAGCTCTAAGTTGGGGATTAACACTTCATACCTGATCAATTTGAATCAAGATCTTCTAGCTTGGACCCTTTGTAAGTCTCTTTCGTGCTTTTTATGCGTTTTTAGCACGAAAGTCAAACAGTATTTGACTTTCTGCTTTAACCACGAGTTGGTCAACACGAAGTTCGTTGAACTTCGTAACATGAGCATAATCACGATGGTTTTAGTCCCGTGTGACTAAACCTACTGATTACCACGTTGATTAGGCGTAGTGACGAGTCGTAGTTTTGGCCAAAGTGCGTATTCATGTGTATTTTGTAACCAAACTACTCTTGGGTATCAAAACCATTTGTTTTGATATCAAAACCTGTTTTCTAACTTAACTAAACATGTTTTAACACGTTTAGCTCATCACTTTTAGTATAGTGCTTGTATAGAGTCGTAAGTCAAGCGGTCTTATCAACCGCTTAGACTTTCGAACTAGACCCGTTTGGTCGATCATTAGGATCCGACCAAGCATGTTTAGTGACCATAGTTGTATAGGGAATAACCTTCCGAGGTTATACCTTATGGTCACTTCGTTTAGTTAGTTGTATGATAGGTAGTTTATATGCCTTAGGAAAATGACCAAAATGCCCTTTTTACGCATAAATTCATTTTAAGCATATGTAACCTAAATTTTTATATCTAAACTGATTAGGTAACACTATTAAACACGTTAAGGCATATAATACTTTTTTTTTGGTAAAGGAGGGCGGCACCTCCGGTAAATTTTATTAATATCAAAAAATATAATTACACCTAAAGGGGTTTAGTCTCCCGGGACATAAAACCCAAGGAACACCACACCCCTAATGCAACGAGCCTAACAAAATGGACCAACATGATCCGGCTCTTGCCTAGACACACCACCAACCAACCTATCCAGCTAAACAAAAACCAATCCATCAAAATACATAACCAAAAGACAAAAGCCCTATACATCAAATCTATCAAAAAACATAACACAACATTCAAACCATCTTCCATCCATGTACCTGCAAAAACAAATATAAAACAATATTGAAACTTCAAATCTTCAGCTCCCTGAATATCCAGCAATCTTCTAATCAGCAACTCATATTCCAGCAGCCATCCATCATGCAGCCTCCCCAGCAGCAACCATCTACCCATATTAACTGTTTTTGCACTAGCCAAACATAATTTAACCAAAACAGCACTACCCAAAACATCTAAACCACCACTCATACCACTATCCCAACCCATCACATTATCAAACCTCCCCTCACCATCTGGGTTAATATAAAACCAGCACCAAAAAATCCCCAAATACCCTTTCTTTACCAAACCCACCACATACACAAAATTCCATCTAAACAACTCCCAAACAACACACCCAAACACCACAATCCCTTTCAAAATAAACCGAACCAAAACATCCATATTCCAACACCAAAAAATACCCAAAATACCCCTCCACCCCCCTTTCACACTCCCAATGTTACCAACCATACCCTCCCAACTACAAACCAACCAATAATTAACCATTCCCATAACTGTCATCCCCAATCTGCCCCAAACACCCATAACAACCCAAACCTGCACCTCAACCAACCCCCACATTTGCAACCCCATTAAGATTAATACCATTACCTTTAGTCTTCACTTAAAAACCCCAAATTTCAGCAACCATTCTCACATTAGGAGTATCTTTAAAGCATAGACCCAACAACCTCATTCTAACAGTTTCAAAAACTGTACCACATAACTGCTGCACAGAATGCTTCCCCTCCCCAAAATGCCTATAATTCCTCTCTTGCCAAATAAAATACACTGAAGCAGCGAGAACTAATTTCCCAATAATACCCCATACAGAATTTAATAAACCCTTTTCTTCCACAAACCTAGTGATATCAGGCCATGAATTAGGAGCATCATTCATTCTACCAAATACTTTACACCTTCTCCACACAGCTAATGCATACTCACATTCAAAAAACAAATGCCTATGACTATCAGGACATTTTCTGCATAGCGCACACCTCAGATCACCTTCATAACCCCATTTAAATAACCTGTCCTGAGTAAGTAACCGAAATTTAAAAGCCAACCATAAAATAAATGCATGCTTCGGGATATTTTGACTAAACCAAATAGCACTACTCCAAAGAACCTTAGGGCCATTCATACAAAGAGTTTTATACACTCTTCTAACAGCATACTCTTCCAACTTCCCGTTCTCCATTTTCCACATAAACTTATCTTCTCTTAAAGCATTATACTGATAAATATTAGAAGAAACTAACCAAGGATATTTAGAGAACCACTCCTAGGAAGCTTCCATTCTTTGCCATAAAAAATTTTAGCAACTCTAGTATTCATAGTAAAACCCACAGCCTTTATATCACGCCTATTAATACTATTCAGAAGAATACCCTTTTCAAGCGAAAGATCAAGCCATGCCCTCACACCCTTCCCATTACCTATCACAGCATAGAATTTTTCTCTAAACATACTTCTATGCTGCAAAATTTGCCTCCAACTCCAAGAATCAACACTAGTCTCACTAACTTCCCAAAAACTTTTACCGCATAATTTGTATTTTCCAACCCACCTCACCCATACAGAATCCTTATTAGACAAAACATTCCACATATGCTTCGACATCAAAGCAATATTCTGGATTTTCAGAGAAGAGATATTCAATCCTCCTTGACATTTAGCCATACAAATTTCCTCCCATTTAACTCTAGCTATCCCCTTATTTCCCCTCCCCTGACTCCACAAAAAACCACACAGCAGCCTTTCAATTTCTTCACTGATAGCAACAGGAAGGATATACAACGAAGCCCAATATATAGTGATAGAAGATAAGACAGATTTTATTAACTGAACTCTACCAGCAAAGGATAAAAACTTAACCTTCCAGTCAGAAATCCTCCCCTTCACTCTATCAGTTAACGCTTTACAATCTTTCTGATACAGCCTCTTAGAAGAAAGCGGAATCCCCAGATACTTCCTAGGAAAACTCCAACTCTAAAAGGTAAAATATCAAGAATTAACTTCTGAACCTTCTCATCAACATTACCAAAAATTACATCACTTTTATTCATATTGGGAACCAAACCAGACACAGAACTGAATTCATTCAAAGCATCCTTTATAACCTTCACAGATCCAATATCCGCCCCATAAAAAATAAGCAGGTCATCGGCAAAGCATAAATGAGTTAGTTTCAACTTATCACACCTCCAATGGTAACTGAAACCTTCAGCAGCCTCAATTCTTCTTATAAGCATCAAATTTAACACCTCCATTACCAAAGTAAACAAATATGGAGAGATAGGATCCCCCTGCCTCAAACCTCTTTCTCCTTTAAAAAAACCATACAAATTCCATTGATAAGCAACTGAATAATGAACAGACGTCATGCAAACCATAATCCAGCTAATAAATTTTTTATGCAACCCAAAATTCACCAAACATTCTTCAAGGAACCTATGATCAACAGAATCATACGCTTTCTGCAAATCTATTTTAAAAGAACCCTCGGACATCCCTTAGCCCAATCATAACCTTTAACTAATTCTTGTGATAACATTATGTTATCACTGATCAGCCTACCCGGAACAAAAGCACTCTGATTATTACATACCAGTTTTCCCAACACATTCTTCAACCTATTGCTTAAAACCTTGCTAATGCATTTGTAAATAACATTACAACATGCAATAGGCCTGAATTGATTCACCACATTAGGAACTTTAACTTTAGGTTGACTTGTTTAATGCGTCTAGTTGTATTGTTGACTTGTTTAGCCTGATGTGCTTGTTTTTTTAGTCTACTCTAGTGTGGAATGCCATGCTAGAGAACTGAGGATCGTTTCTTTTCCTCACTTGGTTGTTTATTGGTTTGATTTATAAAATTTACCGGGGTAACCCTTTACCCAAAAAAAACTTTAACTTTAGGTACCACTGAAATGATGGTAGCATTGATCTCTTTCAATAACTTTCCATTACAGAAAAATTCCATCACAGCATCAGTAATATCTTCACCAATAACACCCCATGAAGCTTTAAAGAATTTTGCTGTATACCCATCTGGCCCAGGTGCTTTCTCATCATCAATCTGAAACATTGCTTCTCTCACCTCTTCCCTACTAACTTTACAAATAAGTTGCTCTGCTTCCCCGATACTCAACTTATTAATGAACAAACTTCCCGGATCATCAATCCTACTAACATCAGCTGCCAATCCCATAATACCCTTAAAATATTTCACAAAAACCTCCCCCACATTTTCCCCAGAAAAAACATTACCTTCCAGATCCTCTAGAGAATTAACTTTATTTCTGCATTCCCTATTCTTCATAGATTGGTGAAAAAACTTCGAATTTTGATCCCCCACCTTTAACCAATGAACTCTAGCTTTTTGTTTCAACAAATATTCCTCATCAATTAAAACTTCCTTATACGCTGCCACATAAACAGCCTCTTTAACCCTCAATTCTTCATTCAAAGGATCCAATACAATTTCCTTATGTATCCTTTCCACCTCACTTCTTAACATATCCACCTTTTTATGCAAATTACCCTGACAGAAATTCAACTTTCTCAACGGCTTCTTTAACGCTTTTAATTTTGATACAACCACATACATCTTGCAACCCACAAACTTATTTTCCCAACCCTTTTTAACAATAGGCAGAAACTCATCTTTATTCACCAAATAATTCCAAAACGTAAACGGCTTAGGCTTAGCCTTATAATCAGAACCCAAAACAAGAAGAGCAGGAGCATGATCAGAAGAATAGAAAGGTAAAAACTTAGCATAAGCAGCCGGGTACTTCACAACAAACTTCTGGTTACCCATAACCCTATCTAACTTTTCAAGAATACCTCCTCTATTCCCTGGTTTTTGATTCCACGTAAAAAACAATCCCGACATCGAAATATCAACAACATGCAGCTCATTAACACACCCTTTAAACTCCTCCATCCCATAATTAACTCTCTTATGCCCATTACTCTTCTCATCAGGATTTAGAATAGCATTAAAATATCCCAAAATAGCCCACGGAACTTCCTGCAAATCCCTACTAAACTCCCGCAAATTATCCCACAAAGATCTTCTCCCAGCAACTTTAGTAAAACCATAAATAAACGAACACATCAGCACTTCTTCTTCCCCAACAGATTTTATTTTACAGTGAATAACCTGCTCATTATAATCCAAAATAGTCACATCAATCACTCTAGGGTCCCATCCCACCAAAATTCTAACCCAACTACCACACCGATTAGCATTAGAAAACCAGCTCCATCTTCTACTTATTTTCAACCCCACATTAGCAATGTTTTCACAACCCACCCTAGTTTCAACCAAACCACAGACATTAACTTTGTTATCTTTTAATAACCTTCTAACTTCAGACTGACGCTCATTTAACCCAAGACCCCTCACATTCCAAGCCATAATCTGTAACTTTTTTTTTGGGTAAAGGGTTACCCCGGTGATTCTATATATTCACAACCAATTGCAAACAAACCCCATCAACTGAGCTACTCAAGACATGAGCAGGCTCATCAGTAATAATATCCCCATCATCTTTCATAGACACTGCCATCTCATCACCCTTAGACTTTACCTCACCAGAATCCACCACTTTTTGAAACATGATTTTATCCCACTGCTCAAAAAATAACCTTTTCTGACCAATATTCCACTTCAGCATAGTATCATTTGCAGGACAAATCTTATTAAGAACATAATGAGACACTTCATTAAACTGCTCTTCATTCATTTTAAAATAACCACACTTCGTATTAACTTTTGTTTCAATTTTACCAATCAAACTATCATTCTTTCCCTGATCAACATTCTCACTTCCCACAATTTTGACTGGCTTCAAAACTCTCTCTTGCACATTCATGTTATTAATCCCATGCTTCCCCTTATCAACATTCATGCCCTTATTCTGCACATTTTTATTATTCACCCCTCCAATCTCTTCATTCATCTCCCCCCCCCCCATATTCTCTTTCCCCAAAACATCAAATCTATTCGCAACTTTAACCACATTCTCACCACTAACTACACCCTTCTTAGCATTACCAGCTCCCTGACTTTTAACCCTGAATTCCTGTTTCACCCCATTTTCCACCCCACCCTTCCTCATTCCAGCATTACTTTTCACCTGCTCACCATTCCTTTGATTTATTATCTCCCCTTTATCATTTTTTACCCCAGAAGTACTAGCCCCTCCACTACCCACTCTACATCCATTCCCAGGATTACCCATTCTATTTCCACCACCTTGAACCCTCTTATACACATTACCTTTCCCTTGCATATACCCCTGCTTACTATCCACCGGTTTGATGACTTTGTTATTCTTCCCCACCACTTGATAACCAGAAGAATCCACACCAGAAACAGGTAAAGATTGATCTCCAGCCTTTTTAATATCATTCAATAACTTCATTGCCTTAACACTGAACTCATCCTCAGACATGATTCTCTTGGTACATGTTTCAAAATCATGTCCAAAATCTTTACACACTGAACACTTCTTAACTTTTATTTGATAAGCCACTCTTATTTCTTTTATAAACGTCGGATTTCCATCATCTTCAGGATAATACGCTTTAACAAACTCAGGCAAGACAGTATCAGCACCCACTTCCACCAACACTCTCGCAAACCCAGGCGGTCCTTCTTTTAGCCCACATCTTTCAGTAGTAATCTTATCAAATATGATCGGGTTTCCAATACAACTAAGCATGCTACATATACTTTCAGAATTCCATAATTCCAACGGTAAATTAGGAATTGTTACCCATAACGGAATCTCAGACGGTTCCTTCTTCTCCAAACAAATACCAGCCTCCCATTTCTTGATACATAGAGGAATATCATTCACCAACCAAGGCCCCTTTTCAACAGCATTAATCATTCCCACCTCATTTCTGAATTTGAAAAAGAAAATCCCATTGTTATTAGTTGAAATATCCAATATTCCAAACTTCTTCCACATCTTATACAAATGATATCTCACCATACCAATAGGCAAATCTTTCCCCACAAAATACCCATACAAATAAGCACTATAAACTTTTTTGGCTTCTGCAAGTTTCTCAGGTTTAATCACAGCCACCTTTTCACCATTCTCCAAAACTTTTGGAGGGTAAAACTGAACCTTCTCAGTCATCACATTCCTTGACTCACCCACAGTAGCTGCATAGGATAAATTATCTTTCTACTTCTCACTCCCCTTAATAGCACTTCTGGTTGCAGTAAACACAACATTATCCTTCAACTTAACAGAGTTCAGAAAAGACTTCACAGTCGGTGTCAAACTGTTAATAAAAGGCAGATCAACTTTAGAAATACGATACGGACTATTTTCAGCAGCTGAATTAGCTTTTTCATAGAAACTCTTTTATTAATCTTATCCCCGCCCATCTTCACACCAATACCCTTGTTATCAATCCCAATAGTACCACTAATATTCTTCCCCCCACTCGCTTTAAACTCAGGAACAGGCTCCTTCACTTTTCCATCCTTAGAACCCGGATTAAACGAAAAGTTTAACGCAGCCATAGAAAATCTAAACATTCTAGCATTATCATTGAATCCACTTCTTCTACTACTTCTCAACATCCCATCTCTATTCATACCCTTATTCCCCAAACTCACCAAAGAAGCAGCCAATTCATGAGCACAAGCCCCATCAGGCAACACCTCATCTTTTCCAACCACACTTCCTTCTATCGGAACTTTCACAAACGACTTATCATCCCACATAACTTTGCTTGCCTTCACTTTTAACCCCTCATTCCTGATAGACCTCTTCTTCCTCTTTTCCATAGTCTCAAAACTCCCAACAGCATTTAGGTCAAACACATTGATATTAGGATCTAACTGAGGGAACTTAGTCCTACCACCCATCTCTTTCATAACCAAATCCTTCCCATCTGTCCTTCCCCCATACTTAACTAGCTTAGCCAAAACCTCTAACACAGACCCATATTGATCAGAACAAACCTCATCATAACCGTCCCCCTACCCAACCCTTCTATAATCAAATTCACAGGACAATCAACCTTAAACCCATCCAGTCCTGCATCAGCACTAAAAGAAACCTTCAGATCCGAGTTATTGAACACAAGTTTCTCATTCAGAACCCTAGATCTCCAGTTATCCCCCAACACATTCCCCAAACAAACCATATCAGCCTCCCTAAGAATAATAGAACGAATAATACCTGAATCCATACCAACAGGGACCTCTGAAACCCTAATACGATTAGACCATCCCAAACCAGCATCATTCATCTTCAAATCCTCCTTCGATCCACCGAACCCAAAGTTACTCCCATTAGAAAACACAAGACCATCGGGCTCAATCGAAAAACCCCCAACCCTTGAATCCGTTGGAGGATCAGGGGGAATATGAACAGACTCATGCTTAGGGGTGAAATCCATAAGCAATCCAAAGAAAACAGTGAAGAAAATCGAAGAAACAAAAAACGGACAAGAAAACCCAAGGCATATAATACTTGTCATAGGACTAGTTAGGCGGTCCGAACACGTTTTTCGCAAACGACTTAAAGTAGTGTAGGCTACCTAAACGGGTCGTAATGGGTCGTAAGCACTTAGGTTAGGTTTCGATTTAGTATGTAGGCTTTGTTAAACCATATCATATGAGTTCCAATACTAATTTGGTTTACAAAACCTCATCCTATCCGATCTTCCGATTTAGGTCCGGTTTATTTACTTAGTTACTTATATTAGGTGTCGATTGATTTCCGTGATCCCTCTAGCTTTGCTTGGTTATTCGAGACTTCTAAGCATTCTCAAGTGAGTACATAGTTCCCCTATTTTCCTGTTTTCGATTGTTTTGGGGTGATTCATATGTGTTGAATGATTTCGATGTTTTTAACGATGGTTTCGAAAATGATTAAAATGGTTTATATTAAATTAATAACGATTTCGATAATGTGGATAAACTTGTTGGTTGTAATTACATAACGAATAACATTCATTAGTTTTGGCCGAACCGACCAGTATTAGGTTATGGTACCATAGGATCTGACAAATCCCGTTATCAGACTGCACCCATGGTTATGCGTGGGTTAGGTGGGTAACGACTGAATCTGTGATTGTTTTTTTTGGGTAAAGGGTTACCCCGGTGATTTTATAACATAACCAAAACAAAACAAGTAGGAAGGCTGACATACCCCCTAGTTCTCTCCGTGACATACCACAAGAGAGTAAACAAATAAACAACCAATCAAACCAAACAAACTAGAGACAAATACTAGCTATGGTCTTCAGGTTTCCTCATAAAAATCCGCCCCCTCAATCTTCCACTCTTCCAAGAAACGCCTAACATTATCCGAATCTTTGTATTTGAATGATAATAACTTGGCTCGGACCGTGCTAATAATAACTTATGAAATCTTCTCAGGAGGTCTTAATCGATTACTAAAGAATCTAGCATTTCTTTCACTCCAAATCACATAAGCCGAGGCAGCAACCACTAGTTTACTAGCAATCGGATATATAGATCTGGATTTGGCTCTCGTTCCCAGCCAGTTTGCTATGTCTTCCCATCTTTGTTGCACCGAGTTCATACCTACTTTGTCACAAACAATATTCCACACCGTTGAAGAGTACGGGCATTGAAAAAATAAGTGATCATGAGTCTCTAGACCTGCATAGCACAGTAAACGACACATCTGATTCATAGAGCCAGTAACCGTGTGATTCCACCTAAGAATACAATCTTGCATCCAAAGCTTCCCTTTGAATATCAACCAACATGTGAACGCGTGTTTTGGAATGTTAAAAGACGACCAGACGATGTCCGCCCAAGCATGTTGATGATCTCGAACCCGAATGGTATCCCACACCTCTTTAGAAGCGAACGACACTAATTTCCTTTCAAAGTTTCGCCACAAAACCTGATCCTTTGCATTCGAAAGATGACAAGATTGCAGCCGAAACAAAATCGGAAATATAGTTCTCCAATCTTCCGGCCACGACCATAATCCATGCTTAATAACATCCGCTACCTTGGTCGTCACATTATACCCGTATCTCGCCATTTGCCTGGGCGTAATCACGTTCCCTAAAGGACATTCATCACACCATTTATCAAACCAAACAAATGTATTTTGGCCATTACCTATTTTAGTCCAAAAGTAATCCCGAAAGAACAACCGACAACTTAGCAATTTTTTCCATCCCCATGGAGCGCTCCCTTGAACCGGAATATCCCATAAACTACGGCCTTTGAGCCTGTGTAATTCGACCCAAGTAGTCCGCAAAGAATTCCTACCCATAAGAGACTTATTTACATCAGAAATTCGCCTGATCCCCAACCCACTTTCAATTTTTGGAAGACAAACCTCCTTCCAAGCAACTTTCGCTCGACCTTTCGAAGCTGTGCCATAACCCCACAAAAACCATTTCATTTTGTTCTCCAACTCCTTTATAATACTCGCCGGTAAAACAAAAACATAGGCCCAGTAGACATGTATGGATGAGAGAACAGAGATAACCAACTGAAGCCGACCCGCAAAAGATAGAAATCTATTTTTCCAGTCTAATATACGCTTGTTCATTCGTTCCACCAGCACTTTACAGTCTTTAACTAAAAGTCTAGAAGCCAACAAGGGAACTCCGAGATATTTGATAGGAAGCTTACCTTCCTCAAACGGAATTAACTCCAATATTCTGGACTTAGCACGGTTCGGCACATTACAAAAGAAGACAGTGCTTTTAGAGTTACTAGGGACCAAACCCGAAACCTCTTCGAACTTCTGTAAGGATCCCATTATAACTTTGACCGAGTTGACCTCCCCTCGCGCGAATAAGAGTAAGTCATCAGCAAAGCAAAGGTTGATAATCATCTGTTTTTCACATTTATTGTGGAACCTGAATGAAGTATCCAAGTCAGCATCTTTTCGAAGAATCAATGTTAAGACCTCCATGACCATGGTAAATAAGTAAGGAGACATCGGATCACCTTGTCTTAATCCTCGTTTACCTTTATGTCACACCCCGACCGCGTAAAACAACAAATCGCGGCGGAAACATCGGGGCGTGTTGCGACAGAATTAATTGTCTCATAACCATGGCATACAAAGTTTTATTTAATTATTAAACAAGGGTGTTTCATTGTTTCAAACAGGTAATTAAAGAGTTCAGAACATAATTAAACATAGTCTATCTTCTTTTAAAGTTTCTAAGGCACAGGTCCGCCCTAGTATCATGATCAACATCCTATGGAAAAGCACCTGAAAACACATGTGAAAATAGGTACGTCAGCATAAAAATGCCTGTGAGATACATAGGTTTTGTGAAAATAAGATTCATGACTTATGTTTGAGAAAATGTTTAGTCATGAACCTTGTTATTTGCTTTGTCTTGTAAATCATTTGAAAACAATAAGATCAGATGATATGTATAAGTAATTGTCAGGTTAAATAGATAACCATGTAAAAATGTGTTTGTATAAGATAAGTTGTTTGTAAATCAATGTCTTGTGAAAAGTATGTTATTTGTATAAAATGTTCTATGTCTCAAACTGAAATGATTCAAATAACGTTACGCCATGTAATACCATACAAACACTTATATATAGGAAGTACCAGCGGCGTATCCACCATGCTTGTATCATATTACACACGCATCGTTACTTAATCACTTAATCAAACAAACCAACCAATGTAAGAAGTCTATGTTTAAACAAATTGTCAAATGTATTGAATAATATGTCAAGTGTAAATCATGTCAAATGTCTATGTCAATTATCCATGTCAAATGTCTATGTCAAATATCCATGTCGAATGTCTATGTCAAATATCCATGTCAAATGTCTATGTCAAAATATCCATGTCAAATGTCTATGTCAAAATGTCATGTATGGCAAGTGAATTGTCTCAACTAAACCATATGCACAAAAACAAAGTATTGAAGTAAAACTTGGTTTAAATCAAAGCTATGTTTTGTGTAAATGCATGCAACTATTTAATATGAACATTTATGTGGTATTGTGAATATGCATACATCCAAGCCTGGCGACTGTGGTGATAAACCCTTTAAACAAATTAAAGGTCTATCTGTCTTAATGTCAACGAATTCGGTCATTCCTTTCTGTCCCCTTACCCTGGGATGTCCGGAACGGGAGTTGTCAATTCCTATGGTACCACTACCTACTAACGAACGGCGTAGCTAATGTTAATGGATATATTGTCCCATGTAAACAAACCAAATGTCATAACAAAATGTGAGCATGTGAAAACAATGCACTAAGTATGTAATCAAATGAACATACATAGCGTGAAATGTCATGTAAAACGATGTACTAAGTAATGCACACAATGGGCACACCTAGCATGAAATGTCATGTAAAACGATGTACTAAGTAATGCACACAATGGGCACACCTAGCAGGAAATGTCATGTAAAACAATGTACTAAGTAATGCACACAATGGGCACACCTAGCAGGAAATGTCATGAAATCATGTACTATAATGTACTAACGAACATAGCATGTATATGATGTGAAAACAGGAAAGCATGAAAGTAACAAGTAGGCACATGTGTTCCACCCCAAAACAGTTTGGAAAACAGTAAAAGAGGGGTCTATGTACTCACTTGAGATTGCTCAGTTGTCTAAAGATAACCACCAAGTAATGCTATAGATCTCGGAATCAAACGGCACCTAATATAGGTAACTATGTTAATAACCGGACCTTAATCGGATGATTGGATAGAATGAGGTTTCGTAAACCAAACGAGTGTAGAGACTCGTGTCATTTGGTTTAACAAAGCCTACATGCTAAATGAAACTTAACATAATTGTTTACGACCCATTACGACCCGTTTAGGAAGCTTATGCTACTTTAACGTGTCGTGCGCGTGAAACGCGTTCGGACCGCCTAACTAGTCCTATGACAAGTGTTATATGCCTAAACATGTTACATAATCAGCTACGTGACAAAGGTTTAGGTTACATATGCTTAATTACCAATTATACATGAAAAAGGGTATTCTGGTAATTTACCTAAGGCATATAAACTACCTACCATACAACTACTTAAACGATGTGACCATAGGGTATAACCTCGGAAGGTTATTCCCTACCTACTATGGTCACCTAATGTATTTGGTCGGATCCTAATGATCGACCAAATGGGTCGGGTTCGAAGGTATAGGCGATTTATTAGATCGCCTACCCTACGACCCTAGACAACGTGGTAATCAGTAGGCATAGTCCCAAGGGACTATGACCATCGTGATTACAATCACGTTGCGAAGTTCAACCGAACTTCGCATTGACCATTACTGGTCAACGCTGAAAGTCAAACAAAGTTTGACTTTCTGACTCGAAAAGCAGTAAAAAATAAGGAAAAGAACGAAAGAATACTTACGAAGGGTCCCCGAATGCTAAACTCGATTCGAAAATCTCAGGTATGAAACTAGTGTTTCAACTTAGAGTTTCTCAAATCAAATTTCTAGTGATTATGAATGAAACATATGGTGGGTATTTATAGTTTTTCCATATAGAATATTCCTAGAATATTCCTAGAATATTCCTAGCATATTCCAAGCATATTCCTAGCATATACCTTAGCATATTCCAAGCATATACCTTAGCATATTCCAAGCATATACCTTAGCATATTCCAAGCATATGCCAAGCATATTCCTAGTATATGGCTAAGACGGGTATTTAACTGGGTACCGGGTATTTTATCTAGCGTTTAAATCCCGGTTTATGGCGTTCTAAATTATTTTTATTACTCTATAAAAATAAACTCGCCAAGTTATTACTGAAATAAATTTCAGTTGCCAGGACTGGCTGCGTTGTCTGCGTTTTGCAGTAGAAGCACTGTGTTGCGCAGAAACACACGGTACGCGCTTAAACTTTGAAAAATAACGTTTTTAGGTGTTTTAATTTATTTTTCAACACGGACCTGATTAAAATAAGATTTTAATCATAACAGAATATTTGTGGGATTTAAATATTATCCGGTCGGTCACCAACGTTCGTTTGGTCGTACGATCGCGATGTTCGGTTAATTACGACGGAATGCGCATAAGCGCGAAAAACGATCCAAATTGCGCGACGAATGGATTTTTCTTATGCCAAACACTAAAATAAAATATTTTGGTGCTTACATAAATTTTTGGATGTCCGGATGTATTCAGAACGTATGTTATGCGCGAAAATGCAAACTTGTGCACTTTTTGACACTTTTAGTCCCTGAATGACCCAAAAGTTTATTTTAGCACACCGAACCACTCAAAGCCTATTTCTAAGCTATGTAAAGGATATTTAAGGTGTGTTTAACTTATGGTTAGGTTCCGGAATGTTCGTTACAGTTCAAATTGACATACTTTCGCAGTTTGTCATATTTAGTCCCTGTAAGCGAATTAACTTGTTTTTGCCATACCAAAGCCTTTAAAACTTATTTCTAAGTTATGTAAAGGTTATTTAAGGTATGTTGAGTATATGTTGATGTTCCGGAGTATTTCTCGCATTAAACTGAGTACGTTTACGCACTAGTTTGCGTATAACTCTCCAGAAAGTGATGTAGAGTTTGAAATTACATAAAAGTCAAAACATGAAAAATGTAAAACATAACAAAACAAACATTGTGATCAAATAACATTGTTTTATTGATAACAGAACTGTTCATAGTGATTACAAGCACAGTTGTTACAGTCTCCCCTACTTGTGGAAATTTCGTCCCGAAATTTATTTAGAGGAAACTCGTGGAAAAAGATGCGGATATTTCGCTTTCATTTGATCTTCGCGTTCCCAAGTAAACTCGGGTCCACGTTTAGCTTCCCAGCGAACTTTGACCAAAGGAATGCGCTTGCGTTTAAGCCACTTGACTTCACGTTCCATGATTTCCACTGGTTTCTCAACAAATTTCAGTGTTTTGCCAACACGAATTTCGTCAAGCGGTATGGAGTAGTTCTCATCAGCTGTACACTTCTTGAGATTGGACACGTGAAAAGTTGGATGAACATTTCCCAGTTCAGGAGGTAACTCAAGTCTGTAGGCTACCTTTCCGATTCTTTCGACGATCTTGAATGGTCCAACGTATCTAGGTGCAAGTTTTCCTTTCTTTCCAAATCTGATCACACCTTTCCTAGGTGAGACCTTAAGTAATACTCGATCACCGACTTGAAATTCAAAGGCTTTGCGTTTTGGGTCCGCATAAATCTTCTGACGGCTTCTAGCTGCCTGAAGGTTATCACGAACTTTCTTGACCTTGTCAGTTGTCTCTAAAATGAGGGCAGGTCCAGTAAGTTGAGCCTCGCCAATCTCATTCCAGCAGACTGGTGAACGACATTTTCGACCATAGAGAGCCTCGAAAGGAGCCATTTTGATGCTAGTGTGATAACTGTTGTTGTAGGAGAATTCAATCAATTTAAGATGTGAATCCCAGCTACCACCAAAATCGATCACACAAGCTCTTAGCATATCCTCCAGAGTCTGGATTGTTCTCTCAGATTGACCATCCGTTTGCGGATGATAAGCTGTGCTCAGATTAAGTTGGGTCCCCATAGCAGATTGCATGGTTCTCCAAAAATGAGAAGTGAAACGAGCATCTCTGTCAGAAATGATGTTCAACGGAACACCATGTCGAGCTACAATTTCATCTACATAGATTTGAGCAAGTCTGTCAGCAGGAAAATCCTCACGGATTGGCAAGAAATGTGCTGACTTTGTAAGACGATCAACGACTACCCAGATGGCATCATGACCTTTCTTTGTGCGCGGGAGTTTGGTAACAAGATCCATAGTAATGTTTTCCCATTTCCAAACTGGGATCTCTGGTTGCTCCAATAAACCAGATGGACGCTGATGTTCAGCCTTAACCTTAAGACAAGTAAGGCATTTTGATACGTATAAGGCAATGTCTTTCTTCATACCAGACCACCAATAGTGAATACGAAGATCCTTATACATTTTATCTGAGCCCGGATGAATAGAATAACGAGACTTATGGGCTTCATCCATAAGCAAGGTACGAAGATCATCCTGGCTTGGGACCCACAAACGGTCCATGAAGTAATATGATCCATTGTCCTTCAGTTCCAGAGCAGGTGTTATGTGATAGGGAAATTCCTTATCCATCAATCCTTGTGAAACACAAGATTGTTGAGACTGAGAAATGCGTGCTTGGATATCAGATCGAGCTTGAATAACAGATTGAACACGTACACAATGAAGCTTAGTACGTTCCTTACGACTCAATGCATCAGCTACGACATTCGCCTTACCAGGATGGTAGCGAATTTCGCAGTCATAGTCGTTTAAAAGTTCAACCCAACGTCGTTGCCTCATGTTGAGTTCTTTCTGGTTGAAGATATGCTGAAGACTTTTGTGGTCAGTGAAAACCACACATTTTGTACCGTACAAATAGTGTCTCCAGATCTTGAGAGCGAAAACAACTGCACCCAACTCAAGATCATGAGTGGTGTAGTTCTTCTCATGTATCTTCAACTGCCTTGATGCATAGGCTATGACTTTGTTCCTTTGCATAAGAACACAGCCAAGACCCAATTTTGATGCATCACAATACACAACAAAATCATCATCACCCTCAGGCAATGATAGAACAGGCGCATCGCAAAGCTTCTGCTTCAGGTGTTGAAAAGCTTCCTCTTGTTTGTTTCCCCAATAAAAGGGCATTTTCTTCTGAGTTAGAGCAGTTAGAGGAACTGCAATCTTCGAGAAGTTTTCTATGAAGCGGCGATAATAACCCGCTAGACCAAGAAAAGAACGAACTTCAGTAGGAGTAGTAGGTGTATCCCAATCCTTAATCGCACTGATCTTGGAGGGATCTACATGAATACCCCGTTCGTTGATAACATGCCCCAAAAATTGAACTTCTTTAAGCCAAAATTCGCACTTGGAGAATTTGGCGAAAAGTTGCCCTTTCTTCAGGAGTTCCAGAGTAAGACGAAGATGCTGCTCGTGATCAGCTCGCGTCTTAGAGTAAATTAAGATGTCATCGATAAAAACAATGACGAACTGATCCAAATAAGGTTTGCAGACCCTATTCATTAAGTCCATGAAAACAGCAGGAGCATTAGTCAAACCGAATGGCATGACTGTGAACTCGTAATGTCCATAACGAGTACGGAACGCTGTCTTCGGAATGTCTTCTTCTTGCACCCGAAGTTGATGATATCCAGATCGCAGATCAATCTTCGAAAAATAAGAAGCGCCTTGTAACTGATCAAAGAGATCATCAATGCGAGGTAAAGGATATCGATTCTTGATGGTAAGTTTGTTAAGCTCACGATAATCGATACACATCCTAAAGGATCCATCCTTCTTCTTTACAAAAAGAACGGGAGCACCCCAAGGTGAAAAACTAGGACGTATAAAACCTTTGTCAGAGAGCTCCTGAAGCTGTTTAGACAACTCTTGCATCTCGGATGGTGCAAGACGATATGGAGCTCTAGCAATGGGATTTGCACCAGGTACGAGATCAATGCGGAACTCGACTTGGCGTGCTGGAGGTAGACCAGGTAAATCTTCAGGGAATACTTCAGAATAATCCCGAACGACAGGAATATCTGAAATAGACTTACCCTTGCCTTTATCTTCTGTAACATGTGCTAAGAAAGCCACATAGTTCTTCTGCAGATACTTCCGAGCTTTAAAACAAGACATGAGTTTGAGACCACCGATAGGCTTCTCACCTTGAACCTGCAGAATCTCGTCTGTCGAAAGCGGCACACGAACAATCTTCTCAGAACAAACTATCTCTGCGTGATGCTTGGATAACCAATCCATTCCCACAATAACGTCGAAGCTTCCGAGTTGCATAGGCGTGAGGTCGATAGGAAAAAGATGGTCGTTAAGATTCAACTGGCAGTTGCGTAGAACAGAATCAAGAATAATGGGTTCACCACTAGCAACTTCTACTGTCAAAGATTTACTTAGTTTTGTTCTAGACACTCGAAGCATGGGCTCAAAAGATAAAGACACGAAACTCTTATCGGCACCGGAATCGAAAAGAACAGATGCAGGCTGATTATTAATAAAGAACGTACCGTTCACCACATTATCGTCAGCCTGTGCCTCTTGGGCATTCATGTTAAAAACTCGGCCTCGAGCCGGAGCCGGATTCTGGTTCTGGTTCTGGTTGGCTAGCCTTGGGCACCGGTTTCTATAGTGGGTCAGATCTCCACAATTGTAACAAGCACCAGGTGGGTATTGTGGTCTTGCAGCTTGACCCTGTTGCGGAGCAGGAGGCTGAGCAACTTGTTGAGCCGGGTTCTGAACCGCGGGATTCTGAGCAGATCGACAAACATTGGCGAGATGGCCTGATTTCCCACAGTTAGTACAGAAACGGCATGGAAGTTGCGGCTGGTGGTGACTGTTGCATCTATTGCACAAAGGTGCATTCCCTGAATAGGGTCTCTTCGCTGGAGGCTGTGCAGGTTGGTTGAGAGCTGCCTGATTAGCTTGGGCAGTGATAGCAAAATTTTGAGAAGCCTTACGCTTCTTCGACCTCTTCGAAGAACCAGAGTTCTTTCCATTCAAGTTTTGACCTTTCTTGCTATCTTCCTTGTCAGCCGACTGCTTCTTGCCCTTGTCACCCTTCCTGTGTAGCTTTCCCTTTCTAATCTGCGACTCAGTCAATGTCGCAGATAGCTCGATCGCCTGACGAAGTGTGGCAGGGTTACTACCAGTAAGAATGTCTTGTACCGAGTCAGGTAGGCCATCGATGTATCTCTCGATAGCTTTGTCGAGTGGGGTGACCATTGTTGGGCAAAGCAGACTCAATTCTTCAAACCGATCAGTATAAGCCCCGTGCTCACCACTATCTTGCTTCAAAACATCAAACTCTTTCTCCAAGGCTCGCTGCTCATGACGAGGACAGAATTCCCTCATCATAAGGGCTCTAAGTTCAGCCCATGTCTGTGCGAGAGCAACTTCTGCACCTTGGTCCCTCATAACCCCGTTCCACCATGTCAAAGCCCTCTTCTGAAATACGCTCGAAGCAAACTCAACCTTGCGATTATCCGGACACTGCACATGGCGAAAAGTATTCTCACTGCTCTCGAACCACTGAAGAAGCCCAGTCGCTCCTTCAGAACCACTAAACTTGAGTGGTTTAGCCTGATTAAAATCCTTGTATTTGCATGGAACATTGTTGTTGTTGTTGGCTTGATTCCATTGAGCAAAGAGATTTGGAAATTGAGCAGCCATCTGCTGCGCAATAATTTCTGCCAGCTCGGCAGTAGCTATCTGGTTCTCGCGTCGAGGAGGCATTCTAAAAGAGGAAAACATGAAAGGAAACGAGTGAGATGATTGGATGAAAAGAATGAGATGAAACAAAATCAACAAAAGCAAAGATGGTGGTCATTCGTCCGTATCACAGAGCAAACAAACAACACACAGCGACTAATCAAAGTAAATGGGTCAAAAATAATGTATAATGAAGACATGCTCACCTATAAGTGAACACTCATCCCAAGAATTCCCAGGTAAGCACAACTGGTCTCGCGTCTGGTTGAGATGTATACGAAGTGCTTGCCTAGACAGAAAACCCAGAATACAGGCGTTCACCCTTCCAGTTTGCACATGTTCACATTATTTAAAACCCAAAACGTTTGACGGGATTTTGAAAATTTGAAGGCACAAGGCCAAAAACCAATACTGAAAAGGGTTCAAAACCATATAACAGAGGGTTCAAAACCTTACAATTGAGGGTTCAAAACCTTGTAAAAATTTATTCAAAAACAGATGATTGTTTTTCAAAAATCGTTTCGGAAAAATTTTGGTTCCTTGTTTTGTTAATCACCTAAGGATAGGTGATGTACATGTTTTAAGATCTAAACACAAGATAACTTGCGTTAGGTTCCTAGAAAAGTTATAGTCTAGGTCAAAGCATTACTAATAACCTAATTCCCTATAACCATTGGCTCTGATACCAACTCTTCTGTCACACCCCGACCGCGTAAAACAACAAATCACGGCGGAAACATCGGGGCGTGTTGCGACAGAATTAATTGTCTCATAACCATGGCATACAAAGTTTTATTTAATTATTAAACAAGGGTGTTTCATTGTTTCAAACAGGTAATTAAAGAGTTCAGAACATAATTAAACATAGTCTATCTTCTTTTAAAGTTTCTAAGGCACAGGTCCGCCCTAGTATCATGATCAACATCCTATGGAAAAGCACCTGAAAACACATGTGAAAATAGGTACGTCAGCATAAAAATGCCTGTGAGATACATAGGTTTTGTGAAAATAAGATTCATGACTTATGTTTGAGAAAATGTTTAGTCATGAACCTTGTTATTTGCTTTGTCTTGTAAATCATTTGAAAACAATAAGATCAGATGATATGTATAAGTAATTGTCAGGTTAAATAGATAACCATGTAAAAATGTGTTTGTATAAGATAAGTTGTTTATAAATCAATGTCTTGTGAAAAGTATGTTATTTGTATAAAATGTTCTATGTCTCAAACTGAAATGATTCAAATAACGTTACGCCATGTAATACCATACAAACACTTATATATAGGAAGTACCAGCGGCGTATCCACCATGCTTGTATCATATTACACACGCATCGTTACTTAATCACTTAATCAAACAAACCAACCAATGTAAGAAGTCTATGTTTAAACAAATTGTCAAATGTATTGAATAATATGTCAAGTGTAAATCATGTCAAATGTCTATGTCAATTATCCATGTCAAATGTCTATGTCAAATATCCATGTCGAATGTCTATGTCAAATATCCATGTCAAATGTCTATGTCAAAATATCCATGTCAAATGTCTATGTCAAAATGTCATGTATGGCAAGTGAATTGTCTCAACTAAACCATATGCACAAAAACAAAGTATTGAAGTAAAACTTGGTTTAAATCAAAGCTATGTTTTGTGTAAATGCATGCAACTATTTAATATGAACATTTATGTGGTATTGTGAATATGCATACATCCAAGCCTGGCGACTGTGGTGATAAACCCTTTAAACAAATTAAAGGTCTATCTGTCTTAATGTCAACGAATTCGGTCATTCCTTTCTGTCCCCTTACCCTGGGATGTCCGGAACGGGAGTTGTCAATTCCTATGGTACCACTACCTACTAACGAACGGCGTAGCTAATGTTAATGGATATATTGTCCCATGTAAACAAACCAAATGTCATAACAAAATGTGAGCATGTGAAAACAATGCACTAAGTATGTAATCAAATGAACATACATAGCGTGAAATGTCATGTAAAACGATGTACTAAGTAATGCACACAATGGGCACACCTAGCATGAAATGTCATGTAAAACGATGTACTAAGTAATGCACACAATGGGCACACCTAGCAGGAAATGTCATGTAAAACAATGTACTAAGTAATGCACACAATGGGCACACCTAGCAGGAAATGTCATGAAATCATGTACTATAATGTACTAACGAACATAGCATGTATATGATGTGAAAACAGGAAAGCATGAAAGTAACAAGTAGGCACATGTGTTCCACCCCAAAACAGTTTGGAAAACAGTAAAAGAGGGGTCTATGTACTCACTTGAGATTGCTCAGTTGTCTAAAGATAACCACCAAGTAATGCTATAGATCTCGGAATCAAACGGCACCTAATATAGGTAACTATGTTAATAACCGGACCTTAATCGGATGATTGGATAGAATGAGGTTTCGTAAACCAAACGAGTGTAGAGACTCGTGTCATTTGGTTTAACAAAGCCTACATGCTAAATGAAACTTAACATAATTGTTTACGACCCATTACGACCCGTTTAGGAAGCTTATGCTACTTTAACGTGTCGTGCGCGTGAAACGCGTTCGGACCGCCTAACTAGTCCTATGACAAGTGTTATATGCCTAAACATGTTACATAATCAGCTACGTGACAAAGGTTTAGGTTACATATGCTTAATTACCAATTATACATGAAAAAGGGTATTCTGGTAATTTACCTAAGGCATATAAACTACCTACCATACAACTACTTAAACGATGTGACCATAGGGTATAACCTCGGAAGGTTATTCCCTACCTACTATGGTCACCTAATGTATTTGGTCGGATCCTAATGATCGACCAAATGGGTCGGGTTCGAAGGTATAGGCGATTTATTAGATCGCCTACCCTACGACCCTAGACAACGTGGTAATCAGTAGGCATAGTCCCAAGGGACTATGACCATCGTGATTACAATCACGTTGCGAAGTTCAACCGAACTTCGCATTGACCATTACTGGTCAACGCTGAAAGTCAAACAAAGTTTGACTTTCTGACTCGAAAAGCAGTAAAAAATAAGGAAAAGAACGAAAGAATACTTACGAAGGGTCCCCGAATGCTAAACTCGATTCGAAAATCTCAGGTATGAAACTAGTGTTTCAACTTAGAGTTTCTCAAATCAAATTTCTAGTGATTATGAATGAAACATATGGTGGGTATTTATAGTTTTTCCATATAGAATATTCCTAGAATATTCCTAGAATATTCCTAGCATATTCCAAGCATATTCCTAGCATATACCTTAGCATATTCCAAGCATATACCTTAGCATATTCCAAGCATATACCTTAGCATATTCCAAGCATATGCCAAGCATATTCCTAGTATATGGCTAAGACGGGTATTTAACTGGGTACCGGGTATTTTATCTAGCGTTTAAATCCCGGTTTATGGCGTTCTAAATTATTTTTATTACTCTATAAAAATAAACTCGCCAAGTTATTACTGAAATAAATTTCAGTTGCCAGGACTGGCTGCGTTGTCTGCGTTTTGCAGTAGAAGCACTGTGTTGCGCAGAAACACACGGTACGCGCTTAAACTTTGAAAAATAACGTTTTTAGGTGTTTTAATTTATTTTTCAACACGGACCTGATTAAAATAAGATTTTAATCATAACAGAATATTTGTGGGATTTAAATATTATCCGGTCGGTCACCAACGTTCGTTTGGTCGTACGATCGCGATGTTCGGTTAATTACGACGGAATGCGCATAAGCGCGAAAAACGATCCAAATTGCGCGACGAATGGATTTTTCTTATGCCAAACACTAAAATAAAATATTTTGGTGCTTACATAAATTTTTGGATGTCCGGATGTATTCAGAACGTATGTTATGCGCGAAAATGCAAACTTGTGCACTTTTTGACACTTTTAGTCCCTGAATGACCCAAAAGTTTATTTTAGCACACCGAACCACTCAAAGCCTATTTCTAAGCTATGTAAAGGATATTTAAGGTGTGTTTAACTTATGGTTAGGTTCCGGAATGTTCGTTACAGTTCAAATTGACATACTTTCGCAGTTTGTCATATTTAGTCCCTGTAAGCGAATTAACTTGTTTTTGCCATACCAAAGCCTTTAAAACTTATTTCTAAGTTATGTAAAGGTTATTTAAGGTATGTTGAGTATATGTTGATGTTCCGGAGTATTTCTCGCATTAAACTGAGTACGTTTACGCACTAGTTTGCGTATAACTCTCCAGAAAGTGATGTAGAGTTTGAAATTACATAAAAGTCAAAACATGAAAAATGTAAAACATAACAAAACAAACATTGTGATCAAATAACATTGTTTTATTGATAACAGAACTGTTCATAGTGATTACAAGCACAGTTGTTACACTTTAAAGTATCCATGAAAATTGCCATTAATACTTAAAGAGAAAGAGGTAGACGTGACACATTCCATAAACCAGCTGATAAACCGTTGATGAAACCCAAACCCATGCAAAACATCACATAAGAACCTCCAATCAACTGTGTCATAGGCCTTTTGAATATCCACTTTCATAGCACATTTTGGAGGACCAATCTGGCGATGATAATTGTGCATAAGCTCCTGTGTTAGCATTATATTATCAGAAATTCTCCTTCCAGGGACAAAAGCTGACTGGTTTTTACTAATAATACCATTAAGACCTTCAAGAATCCTGCTAGTTATTATCTTACTTATTCCTTTATAAACTACATTACAGCACGAGATAGGCCTGTAGTCCATCACAACACCAGGAGTATAAACCTTAGGGATGAAAGCAAGAAAAGTATGGTTTATCTCTTGTAGCATTTTACCCGTTTTGAAAAAATCGATAACAGCTGAAGTAACCTCACTACCAATAACTGGCTACGCCTTTTTAAAGAACTCCGATGTAAACCCGTCAGGTCCAGGAGCTTTATTCTCATTAATAGAAAAGATAGCATTTTTTACCTCATCTTGAGTTGTCACACCCTCAAATTACCACTTAGGGAGTGTCCCTATTAGGCGTGTGACCACTAGTAATGAGCCACCAATTACATTGAATCCATAAGTTTAAAATAAAGTTTCATCATTTAATAGTAATAAAATCCAAACATAAGCAATTCAAAAACCATCAAGTTCAGCGGAAGCCTTAACGTAACATAATGTAAATACTTTCCAAACAACCATAATAAATAAATGTTTGATAAATAAACCCATCAATGCAACCATGACCACTCACACCCTCCAGCCAGCAAGTTCCTGTTCCCAAGTACCTAATGACCTGCGAGCATGTAACAAGTGTATCAGACAAAGCTGGCGAGTTCACAGTTTTAGAAAACGTTTGTTACCAGTTGTATGTAAAACAGTTCAATAACCAATGCAAGTAATATTGTTAATATCTCAATTCCGAACAAGACGGCTCCTGAAATATATGACTGCCCTTCCCACGTACTCCTATCTAGTACTGGGCCCCGACTGGGTCATTAGTTCACATCCGTCCTATCTAGGAGCGGTGTGAGGGTGCCAAACCTAAGTAGCGCTACCAACTAATACCCGTTACCCTCCAGGTAACATAATAAGGGACTTACAAGATTGATAGGTGAGAATATTAACCAATATACCCGTTTTTACCCAAAAGACTTATCCCTCCACGGGATACCCACTGACTGTCCCCAACCACTGGGACGCATGCTCGAATGTAGTGAACTCACCTTAGTTTTGCTCGGTAAGATTATTTACTTGCTTAACAGTTGATCAAATACGTCCTATCACGAGTACCGATAACAGTCAGCTCTATGTACGATTAATTCACACATTCATCGTTCACATGAAGCACATTTAATGGACAGATAACGCACATACATATAGTTTAAGTTGTTACCGTAAATTTATTCGCCTAGTGCCCTCAGATTATTACTTAAGCATGTCATGATTCCAACTTGCATCACACATACATACATAGTTTTATACGCAAACACTACCAGCCCAACCTTTAATCATATTCGGCCCAATTTAAACAGATCCGCTAATCTTGAGGTGCGGCCCGTTGTCATGCCAGCCCAATGTAAAGTGGTTTCAACACCACTCGACCCATCACAAATGTACATATGTTCAAACACTCATGTCCATATAAGTCACTTAATCTGCCTTGCCCAATCTAGTGCGGCCCATACCCAAGGGTGTGAATTAAAAGAAATGCACAGCCCAAAGTCTAGACAGTCCAATCAAACATGTGCATGGCCTAATCTTGAATTAATCCATCAAGTGTGTATGTGATAGCATCAGATACTTTTCTTTATTATTTGCAAATATTACATAACATACATGGTTCTATTTCATCTATTGTTCGATAATTCTAGCAAGCCATTATCAAATCATACTTCAACAATATTTCCAAGTTTGCCACACACATCAGACAATCATACATATCATCACTAACATGCATTCCTAACCCACATATTCACTTTATTTGTGTTACCAACAAACCACATCCTAACATTCTAACGATTTGTTACATACGATTCGAGTGTCATAAGCATTACGCGATCAACATACCAAGATCATAAGATATCATTAATCATCGATCCACTATCACAAGCATACAATACCTACATATATTACCACATGTACATGTCTATTCAGATCACATAAACTTGCTAACCAAGATGTGGAGATTCGATGATGATACTAGCATGCATTAATGACAAAAATCAACAATCATCACATGAAATCATGTAACGCACATGGCAGGCAAACTCACAAGTCAACACATTTGAAATCTCATCCCATCACAAGTAACATGTTATAATGCAACGCACATGGCAGCCAATTCACAAGTCAACATATTTGAAATCTAAACCAATCATAAGTAAGCTTACCTACCAAGATGTGGAGATTATGGGTGTGCAGCCGCCGAATTCGAAGGAGGAGCGAGAGAGTGATTAGGGTTTTTCTTTTGTGTAATGTTTGCTAAATAATTAATATGTGAAACATATTCCTTGCGTAAATATGGGCAGGAAGCTATCGGGCCATGTTAGGCTTCTTTTTGGCCGAGAAACATAACTCAATTAATAGAAGTTTTGGGCCAAGGGTGCATATCATTACTAGTGTGGGTACATTAGGCGACTAGAGCGGACGTTCAACTAATCTAGGCATTTAACACGTTTAACAATTAACACACGACAACTCACAACTATGTAGTCTACAACAAAGTTTTGGGCTTTGGACTTGCATGATCGGCCTAGTATCACCTATGTGGGCCAACGGGTTTAGAACTAAGAGGAGGTGGGTAGCTAGTCAATCACATGTCACGGCCCAGATACACCCCGTGTGTGTGCGGCCCAAATACATGTAGCCCAAACACCCAACTAGTCCTCCTTGTTCATGTTTGAAATTTTAACAAGTTTCTAGCACAATAGTTTAACGACTAACGTGACAAAAAGGAATAAAGAGGAAATCAGGATCACAAAACAGAAAGGCACAATCCTTGAGAGTTCGGGTTGTCACATGAGTGATCGGCCGACACATGAAATCCGCCACCTGAGAGTTGATTTTAGTTGAGAAAATACCATGATCCACCCTATTGATGATACCCCCTTCGGTACCCAAGAACACTCGAAAATGATTAACCAAAGCTGTAGCAACCCCATCACCTTCATGAATATTTCCGGACACATCTTTGATGACATGGATTTTATTAAAATGGTTCCTGCACTTCACAACATTGTGAAAGAAAGCCGTATTTGAATCCCCAACTTCCAGCCACTTTTGCTTAGATTTTTGTTTTAGAAACCTCTCCTCATCCAAAAGAGCATCCTGGTACTTCTTAACACATAAGGATTCAGCTTCCTTGATCGTCATATTGAAAGGATCCGCATCTAATCTGGTCTGAACCCTATCAAGCTCATTTTTAATATCCAACACTTTTTTGTGAAGATTACCTTGCTTGAGCATCAGCACTCTTAACGGATGTTTCAATCCCCGAAGCTTCTTTACAACTCGAAACATAGGGACTCCATCAACCGACACGTCCCACCCCGCCTTTACCACATCCATGAATTCCTTCTTGTGAGCCAGCAAGTTAGTAAATTTAAATGGTTTCGATTATAACGGCTAGACTGAATAATTTTTAAAACGCACGGGCAGTGATCCGAAACTCCATAAGGAAGAAAACTAGCATAGGCCTCCACAAAAGTATCCACAAACTTAACATTGGCCATAATTCTATCCAGCTTTTTCCTGATTCCCACACCATTTTTCGGTCTTTGGTTCCAAGTATAATGCATACCATGTGCCTTTACATCAAGCATTTCAATACAATTTGCATAATCTTTGAAATCCTTCACAGCAGAGCTAACGGAAGAGGATCCCATACAAATATCCTCTAGATTGAGGGTAACATTGAAATCCCCCATTATGACCCAAGGATGATTCTTTGCCACCCCTTTATGCAATTTTAGAGAGGCCCAAAGGTCTTTTCGTTCCATATCACTATTGCTAGCATACACAAACGAAACAAACATCATCCGTTTGTCCTTTTTGAACACTATCTGGGTATGAACAATCTGATCCGTAACATGTAACACCATAACATCAACGCTTTCAACATTCCAACCCAATATGATTCTAGTTCCTTTGCTACACACACTACCATTTGAAGACCATTCCCAATTCCGAAATATATTCTTGCACACTTTGTTTAGATTATCCACCTTAACATTCGATTCCAAGATAGCTAAAACCTGCAAAGCATTACCTTTAACAAGTTTTTGAACCTCTTTTTGTTTCAGGGGATGGTTCAGGCCCCTCACATTCCAAGCAGCGATACTATCCATTGATAACCTTTTCAGCAGGTGTGCTTGCACCTGTTTTCATATGGTTATCACCTTGGTTACCTTCCATTAATTTTGACATACCATCATCCATCTTCAATCTCACTTCATCCGGTTCCACTACCCCTTCACCGTCCATATCGTTTAGAACACTGAATGGGTTACTAATAACAATATTAGGATTTTTTGAGGAGCTCGGTTTGTTCACATCTGCCTTATCTCCCATTTTCTTCGGCCTATAAACAAACTTCTGTTTCTCCTTAACTTGTAATTGCTGCTTCACAGTCTTTTTCCTACTCGTACCACTTCGAAACCCTTGATCATCCATTTTGTCCTTCTCATTCCCTCCCGTTTCAGGTTTGTCGTTGATTCTCATCGGGCGTTCATCATCACCATGACCAAACAAATTACATGTACTGCATCTAGGAGGTTTCCACTCATACTCAATTCTGACATTGCTCCTAAGAAAGCCACTTTCTTCGATATTCGGTATAGCAACAATAACACTATCCTTAAATTCCTTTTCAGCATCCAATTCAATGATAGCTCTTGCAAAACCACTTCTTCCCCACGAGTCAATGCACATTTTGGTCGTTTCATTATCAAGCACCTTTGGAGTACCTAACTTCGACGCAATCAGGCTCAATCCATCTTCCGTATAGGCTGCCAACGGAACGTCATGCATCTTAACCCAAACTGGAATTTTCTTTAACTCTTCTTTTTTCAATTCTGTATTCGGAGACCAATGCTTCAGGAATAACGGAATATTCCTAATCAGCCACGGACCATCTTGAAGCACTTGATCCATTCCTTCCTTAGAGTTGAACTTAAAAAAGAAAAATCCTTTTCCATTCATCATGGACTTTTGCAACCCGTATTTCTCCCATCTATTCCTAACATAGTATTCAACCACTGGAAACGCTAGTCTCTTCCCCAGAAAATACCCGAACAGCACATTAGTAAATCTATCCTGAACCTGTCTTACCGACGCAATTGGTATAGTTACTTCTACGTCTTCAACAGCTTTGGAATTTTCCATGAAACGAAAGTTTACCTTTTGAGTAGGTTTGAATGTGGCCAATTTTTCAGCATAAGATTGCACATTACTTCGGTTATCCTTCAGATCTGGATGGATAACTGGTCCTTTGTTATTAACATTGTTGCATCCTAGTTCATCAGCATGGTCCTGTTTAAAGCCCAAGTCAACCGGCATCGTAATCTTTGTCAACTCATCAATCACATTAATCATCCTTGGTTCCGTGACCTGCTGCTGGACAATTCCCTGTCGAGGCAAAAAGGTAGTCCCTTTTTTTTGGGTAAAGGGTTACCCCGGTGAATTTTATAAATCAAACCATAAAACAGTAGTGTGGCTGAGTTACCACACCCAAACTAGCGTTGGCATACCAACACTAGGAACAAACATCCCACAAAAAAACACAACTAGGCACACAAGGCCACAAACCAGCTAACAAACCAAACACGACCAAAAACAAAAACAAACTACAAACAAAGACAACTAACTAGCCGGGATCAATCTCTAAATTGTTTCCAGGAATCTTCCACTTTTCCACCAAGCTACCATTTTTAAATCTCCGTTTAAACTTGAGGGAAATAAGCCGCAATCGAACAGTATTAATAATCTCCTGAGACACTACCATAGCCGTCCGATGGTTCCAAGAAAACAACCTGCTGTTGCGTTCTTGCCATATAAAATAGGTTGCAGCCGCAACTACCAACCGACTAACAAAATTGTCAGGCTTTTGTAAGGACGAGTTGTGGTTCATCCAAGCCATAATATCGGTCCAGCTTCCATTAACATCTTCCATATTAGTGAGACTCCTAACATTGTTCCAGACCTGTGTAGCAAAAGAGCATTCAAAGAAGAGATGGTCTCTCGAATCCCTGTTGTAACAGCATAAAGGGCAGCACATAAGATTCAAATTTGTTTCACTTCCCGCTTCCCAAACATGAAGCCGATCCTGTGTCTTCAATTTGTTTTGAATAACTAGCCATATATGGAACGCATGCCTAGGAATGCATTGTTTAAACCAAACCATATTCCCCCATTGCACTTTACTTGCATGATGCCGAATATTATTCCAAACCTCCCAAGAAGAAAATGGACGATTGTTCCCTTCCAAGTCTTTCCAAACCAACCTATCTCGAGAATTTTCACATAAAGTAGGAACCACCAGGTTAATTAAGACTGGAAACAGGTTAAGCCACGCAGTCGGCCAACTCCATTGCCCATCTCGATCCACTAGATCAGCTAGAGATGATTGCAAGCTGAAGCCTGCATTAGCGATAAGCCGAGGAGTAATAAAAGCACGAAGAGGACCCACATTGCACCACGTATCACTCCAAGCATTAGTTTCAGCACCATTCCCTATAGTTTTCCACATGAAAGGACGAATGAGTGTCCGACTAGCAAGGAGTTTTCTCCATCCCCATGTCATACGGCCTCTACAAGGGATCTCCCAGAAGCTTCGACCCTTAAGCTTATAAGTATGAATCCATTGGACCCATAAAGATTTCCGATTGGATAGGATGCTCCAGACATGTGAAGATAAGAGGGCCTAGTTAACATCCGATATGCTACGAATACCCAATCCTCCCTCATCCTTCGGAAGACAAACAACCTTCCAAGCAACCTTTGGCTTCACAGTCTTATGGTAATTACCAGACCATAGAAAATCTCGCATACGTTTTTCCAACTCTGTAACAATTTTAGCTGGTAATAAGAATACCGTAGCCCAGTAAGTATGCATCGCCGAAAGGACCGAATTAACCAACTGTAATCTACCTGCAAAAGATAGAGATTTTGTCGTCCAGTTATCAATCTTCTTTTCCATTTTCTCTACCAGCGCCTTACAATCCTTATACGAGAGCTTAGATGATACTAGAGGAACACCCAAATAGCGAACAGGAAGCACACCCTCTTGAAATGGCATAATGCTCAGGATTTCTCTTTTAATAGAATGGGGAACGTTACCAAAGAAGGCCGTGCTTTTCATCATATTGGGAATCAGGCCCGAAACCATAGAAAACCGATTAAGAGCATCTCTCACTATCTTAGCCGAAACGGCATCAGCATTCACAAAAATGAACAGATCATCAGCAAAAGTGACATTTATAATCTTCTGTTTTTTACAATGGATATGGTATCTAAATGCATTACTAGAGGTAGCTGCATTGTGTAGTAAAAGCGAAAGAGCCTCCATAACCAAAGTAAATAGATAAGGAGATATCGGGTCCCCCTGTCTCAACCCCCGTTTGCCCTTGAAATACCCATGAAGATTACCATTAATGCTCAAAGAGTATGAAACAGTACTACCACACGTCATAATCCAACTACCCATTTTGAGAGGGAATCCAAACGCAATCAGAATATCCTCCAGAAAGGACCAGCTAACTGTATCATAAGCCTTCTGAATATCAATCTTAAACGCACATCTAGGAGGCCCAACATTCAGGTGATAGTTATGCATTAACTCTTGAGTAAGAAGGATATTATCTGATATCTTCCTACCAGGGACAAAGGCAGATTGGCTAATATTCACCAGAAAATCCAGGCTACCTTTGATTCTATCAGTAATAATTTTGCTGATACACTTATAAAGAACGTTGCAACAAGAAATAGGCCGATAATCACTTACCGAATTAGGGGTAGTAACTTTTGGGACCAACGCTATGATGGTGTGATTGATTTGTTGCAGCAGCTTCCCATTATTAAAGATTCCAAAATAGCTTTCGTAACCTCATCACCGACAATCTCCCATGAATTTTTAAAAAATGCCGAAGTGTAACCATCTGGACCTAGGGCCTTATTCTCACCAATAGAAAACATTGCACTTTTTACCTCCTCCCGAGTAACCTGACGGATCATAGAGGCTGCAACATTTGAATCCAAACTATTACTGAACAAACCATTTACTTCTAGTTTTTCCACATTATGCACCGTACCCAAAAAATCAGCATAGTGACTAACCAACACTGCAAAAACATCATCACCCTTGAACTGATTTCCGTTAATATCTTTGATTTGGAGGATCTTATTGCACACGTTCCTCGTTTTCACACAGTTGTGGAAAAATTTAGTATTTGAATCACCCGCCGCCAACCAGTCCGCTTTGGCTTTTTGCTTAAGAAAGCACTCTTCATCATAAGAAGCTGAACGGAACTCTTTAAGACGGATAGACTCTTCCTCTCTTAGCCCAGCATCAAACGGATTAGCATCTATAGCCTTTTGGACCTCATCTAACTTCAACCTCAAAGACTTAACCCTATCATGGAGATTACCTTGCTTGTATAGAAGTCGTCTTAGAGGAGATTTCAAAGAGGTGAGCTTTTTTACAACCGAAAACATGGTTACCCCTTGAACCTCCTTACTCCATTCATTTGAAACACATTGGATGATCCCTCCTTAGTTTCTAGGAAGTTAGCAAATTTAAAGGGTTTTGGCCGATTATGTTTATATCTGGATAGGAAAAGTATGCAAGGGGTATGATCCGAAATACGAAAAGGGTGGAAAAGAGCATAAGCATCAGGATACATATCCAAGAAGTGAATGTTCCCCATGATCCTATCAATCTTTTTAACCACTCCTATTCCTTGTTTCGGTTTTTGATTCCAGGTAAAATGCATTCCATGGCTCTTGATATCAACCAGCTCATTACATTGGACACACTCATAGAACTCTCTCATTCCAATAGTAATAGTAGAAGAGCCAACTATACAATCTTCCATTGATAGCGCCGAGTTAAAATCCCCCATTACAACCCACGGCCTATCTCTAACAAAGTTTTTGTGCATACATAAGTTTTCCCACAGTTCTCTTCTATCTTGGTACTTATTCTTGGCATAAACAATCGAACAAAACAGGATCTTGTCATCCGACTTGAGACGGGATTGCACATGGATAACCTGGTCAGTTTGACGGATCACCATAAGGTCCACCAACTCCTTATTCCAGCCCACTATAATCCTAGTACCCCTCGAACAACTACTAATATTAGAATACCACTCCCAGTTCCCGAACACCCCATTGCAAACTCTATCCAGATAAGTAATGTTAACATGCGACTCCAAAACAGCACATATATTAAGATGATTTTCAATAATTAATTTCCGAACCTCTCGTTGTTTCAGGGGATGGTTCAAGCCCCTAACATTCCAAACCATTAAACTACCCATTAACACCCTTTAGACCGGGAGTGCTTGCCCCCTCAGTTGGTTTTGTATGCTTGTCCGCAGCCATAAAATCTGATATTTCAGTTTGTAGGTCCTCTATAACCCCTTCATCATCATTCGGAATCCCTATCGGCTCATTCTTATAGCTCAGGTCCACATAGGGAACCCCCTCCAAAGTATCGTCACTAGATAATGCAGCAAACAAGTTCTGGATTTTTATAATACTGTTATTACTATCGTTACCTCCATTAACACCCTTACTCGTGCCATTCCCATTGAGAAGCTCATCATCTTGTTTCGTTCCAGACGTACCAGCACCAGACGAACCATTACCTCCATTAACACCCTTACTCATGCCAGCCCCAGAAAGATTAGTTTTTTGTTTATAAACAAATTTAGCCTTTTGCTTCTTCTGTGGAAAAACGTGTTTAGCCGTTTTCCTTTTATCAGTCACAAATCCATCCTGATCAATGGAAACTTTTTTGGGCAGCTCCGGTTCTACCTTCGGACAGGACGAGACATCATGGCCAAATAGGCAGCAAGTAGCACATCTTTTCGGTCTCCATTGGAGAAGGTGACTGTACCTGTTCAGACACATGTTGCTAAGGCTAGTTGTCAAGCTGAACCGAGTGTGAATATGACAAAGCATGTCTCTTATGCTGAGAAGCTTCAGTCTTCTGGTGGAACTAAAAGGGTGGTTAATTTTAGGCTTATCGAGGCTCAAGAAGTAATGGAGAATGCTGATATTGTTATCCCTAAAGAAGCGGTTCGGAAAGTGCAGGATAGGTTTACTAATGTCTTGTATGGTTACTTTTTGGGCAGTAGACTTCCGTTTCCTGTGGTAGAATATTACGCAAAAAATGTCTGGAACAAGTATGGATTCTCTAAGGCTATGATGAACTCCAATGGGTTCTTCTTTTTTAAATTTGATTCATCTGAAGGAATGAACAAGGTTCTTGAAGGTGGTCCTTGGCTAATCAGGAAAGTCCCGTTATTTCTCAATGTTTGGACCCCGGCAGTAACACTTAGAAAGGATGGGATCAAATCGGTCCCTGTGTGGGTAAAGTTTCATAATGTGCCTATTGCTGTATACACTGATGATGGCCTGAGTCTTTTGGCATCGAAGATTGGTATCCCAAAGAGGTTGGACAACTATACTGCTGATATGTGTCTTGATAATTGGGGTAGCACAAGTTTTGCACGTGCTATGATTGAAATTTCAGCTGATAAGGAATTGATAGAACATGTAGTTGTAGCTGTTCCTAAATTGGTTGAAGAGGGTTATGTTATGGAGGAAGTCAAGGTTGAATACGAAAAGGTAGTCCCTTCTACATCAACTACACGGCTTTTAATATCCTGAAAGGATATCGGCGGCTTAAATCGGTTGTCATGCACGTTACCCTCAGACTTTTTACGTTCATCCATACCAAAGAAAACCAATCTCTCCATTAAACACAGAATTAATACTTCATGCACCAGAAAATCCGCAATCAAGAAGAACGACAAATCCGAAACAACAAAAACCCTACTCCTAAAACCCTAGAATGAATCTTCAATCCTTAATCGATTAAACCAATGTATTAATCTAGCTAAGTTACACTCAGTTAACCGCGATCAATAACTATCAATTTAATAATTCAGGGCATCGAATCAGAATCTAAGGCGGCAATCGAAAAATGAAAAAGAAAACCCTAATTCCAAATCGGTCACTTTGCTAACTAGTTCGTTAAAGAACTCTGATAATCAAAACTCTAATCACAGACTGTTATACAAAAGATCGCAAAGAAAAACTAGGGTTTCAAGAGGAACAAGAGATCGCCATAGGAGAGAGAGAAAAGGGTTTTTTTTTTATTATTATGCATGGAGTTCTTTTTCCTGAATCTGTGATTGTTAATTTACCCTTTGGTGGTTTATTAATGCGAGAAGCGATAGGCGAGTTGCTAAGGTTTGGATGTTATTAGCGAGACGACCAAAAGTAGATTTCACAATTAAAACGAGAATGATTTAAACGACTGAAGCGATTTTAATGAGTTAAACGATTTGGGTAAACGATTGGTTTTTGGTTAGTGTTTAGATAACGGGACGGGTGTAATGTGATGAAAGCATGGTGGATACGCCGCTGGTACTTCCTATATACAAGTGTTTTCATCATATTACATACCGTGGCGTTATTTAGTTCACTTGGGTAATCGATTTTGAAACGATGTCACACAACAATGTATTCTAAAAGATATAAACCATACGAGTTTTATTAACGAGTTTTTACGAGATGTTTTACAGTTTGATTTAATTAAATAAATGTTTTGGGGTAAGAATCATGGCTACGAGATTTTATAAATTATAACCAACTTGATTTGAGTTGGTTAATTTTGTCGCAATACTATATTTTTCAAAACAAGGTTTTTAATTAAGTATTGCAACATGTAAACTAGCCACGAATCCGACACTCTCATAAACCTATGTACTCGCCAGCATTTCTTTGCTGACTTTGTTTTTACATATGTTTCAGGTGTTGTTGAATGATGTTGATTGCTAGGATGCATGCTTACATAGGACTGGACGAGGCCTTATTGACTTAATAACAATGATAGACTATGTTTAACTTGTTTGTTTAGATTTCAAGATGATGTAAAAGTTTAATAAAACGAAACTTCAAATTTCCGTGTGTTTTGAAACAATGATTCTGTTATAACACTCCCCGACGATTCCGCCATGATTTGTTGTTTTACGCGGTCGGGGTGTGACAGAAAAGTTGGTATCAGAGCTCATGGTTATAGGGAATTAGGTTATTAGTAATGCTTTGACCTAGACTATAACCTTCCTATGACCCTAACACAAGATTCTTGTGTTTAGATCTTAAAACAATACCGTCACTGTTCTAGGATGATTTATTATAAGGTTTTGAACCTTCAAAGTTTTCAAAATCTCGTCAAAGTTTGGGTCTTATAATGTGAACACCTGCAAACTGGAAGGGTGAATGCCAGTACCCAGAGTTTTCTGTCTAAGGCTAGAGTGTTCGTACAAATCCGCAGTATCGGACCAGTCACTCTTACCTGGGAACTCTTGGGGTGAGTGTTCACTTATAGGCGAGCATGTCTTCAGTGATACATTAATATGACCCGTTTACTTTGATTAGTCACCATCTCATTTGTTTGTCTTAGGTAACAAACAAATGATCGCAATTTCTATGCGTTGTCATTCTGTTTTGATTTTCCGATAACATTTCACTTGTTTCCTCCTATGTCTTTCATTTTCTCTAGAATGTCTCTTCATCGCAGCGACACTCAAATGTCTGAGCAAACTGCCAAATTTGCCCAGCGAATAGGCAAAGTAATCCTAAAGTCTGTTGATTTAGGTGTCGCCATGTCTCGTCTCAACAATGAAGCCACCCAAGAAGCATCAAAAGAAGCAGAAGCCGAGCCTTCGAAAAAGTCAAAGAAGCGAAAAGCTCCAAAGGATCCCGCAGCTGTGGCACCAAATCAAGCAGAACCTAGCCAGGTGGCAGCACCACCAGCCAAGAAGCCGTACTTGGGAACTGCTCCCTTGTGCAATCAATGCATTGGTCATCATCCAGTTCGAACACCATGTTTCAAATGTACCCACTGTGGACGATGGGGATATTTGGTCAAAACATGCCGTTTTGCAATACAAAATAAAACTGTTGTAGATCCCGCTGCTGCTCAAGCAGATCCACCATGAGCTCATTTTCCTCCTGGTACTTGCTACACCTATGGCGAGACGGGTTATGTCAGGGACAAATACCCAAAGTTTGTCAATGCAAATCTGACCCACGGATGAGCATTTGGCCGATTAGAAGAAGCTGATGCTTTGAATAATCTGAATCTTATGTTTATGTTTCTAGAGTTTTTCTTTGAACTCTGAAACAATCGATTTTGTTTATAAATAAATCTTTGTTTGCAATTCTGATGTACAAATGTAGTTGCATGTGTGTATGGAATACCCCTACGATACCTACACCAAAGAACCATATTTGTAATTCTCTCGTTCATATGATCGCTCATGATCTCCTCGAAAATTCTAAGTGCTCGTTTCATTCTAAGAAACGAAGTACAGAAAATAAGTGATATCCTGAGTAATCACTTTAAATCCTTGGTTAGATAACTAAGGATACCTTTCTTCAATCTCATATCATTTTATTCTGGTTTTTCGTAACAATATACATAGTATAAGTTTTCAAAACAACCTTCATGATTTTAAAATATTTCATATAGTTTGAAAACGATTTTTAACACAGTATATTTTCATAATATATCAAGTGCATGATTTCGAAAAGCATTATTCATGTTTTCAAAACCCTTATAATTTCAAAATTTATCTCGCATGATTTTAAAATATTTTATAAATATACACATACTTCATGATTTCAAAAGTATTATGTAGGATTTCAAAAACATTAAACACATTTCTAAAAAGAACCCCATGCATAGTTTTCGAAAAGCATTCTGCTCGTATTGCCCAACCTTCAAATTCTGCTTTATGTGTCGCCTTGGCATATCTAGCACCTCAACTTCATGAGCATTCTACCTCGTGTATCGACTTAAGCACGTCTAGTGCAAGGTTTCGAAGCACCTCCTGCTATTCGAAATCCAAAAATCCATATAGGATCTTCTTATCTTCACAATTAGATCCTTGTGGATGATTATCGCTCAAATCAGAGCCCTTGAATTGGATTCCTTGTACGCCTTAATACGTACATTACAATTCAATAAGGACAAGCCGAATTCCTATTAAGATCCTCCTATCTTCATAGTTAGATTCTTGAAAATGTTTAAAGTGACAAATGAAATCCACGGATTGGATTCCTTGTGTGCTTTAAATACCCGTGTCCAAGGATAACAAATGAAAGGTCAAATTAAACAATTATGTGATTATGCGATTATGTGATTATGTGTTTATGTGTTCTCTTTTATGTTTTTGTGTGATCCGATTTTCGTTATCCAAATCCTCATAGAATCTTCCATATCTTCATATGAGGGATTCATAGTAGGATACTCAAAAGGTACTACCTTAAATCCTTAATGGGCTTCTACGTGGTAGTTAAGACCCTTGGGTTATATAGTACCATTCCATGATTCGAAAAAGACCCCTTGTGTGGTCTGGTTAAAAAGATTGATTCAGAATCTGGTTAAGAATGGCATCTGATGATATAGCTGGAAAGACTCCTTGGTGGTCTATTTAAAAAGATCATTTATTGGTTTAATTAAAAAGGACCCTAGGGTGGTCTAGTCACGCTCATCACAGGTTTGTTCATTTGGTTTTCCCCTAGACATTATAAAATGCACTGTGCGGACTATGGAAGGAATTACGTAATTATGGACGCCTACATAATTATGAAATTCAGTGCACAGGAACCCTAGTAAGATTTATCATGTGTAAGAACCTATAGTAGCAACAATAACAAAACGTGAACAATGTAATGGAGGTACGGTGGACCCACCAATGGCGCTTCATATACTGGTATATAAGTGTCCCTCTTATATTGCAAGCATGATGTTATTAAAGTTACTAGAAGTTCAGAACCCTAACCAGTGTTGTTTTATCTTTTCGACTTCATGTTTCGAGCTCTCACAAGTTTCCTTTAAATAAATTTCGGGACGAAATTTCTTGAAGTAGGGGAGACTGTGACATCTGTGACTCCACGGTCATCAAACAAATACCAAATCAATGGAATATTGTGTTTCATACTTGGGATTTGTATAAATATGTGTATCATTTGCACATATCAATTCCCGTTCGATTTCGAGCTCTAAATCACTTTCTAAAAAGTTATACGCGAACTGATGCGTAAACGTAATCAGTTTAACACGACAAACATTTTGGAACAGTGAAATAGGCTTAACATACCTTAAATAACCTTTACATAACTTAGAAATAAGTTTTGGAGGGTTTGGTGTGTCGAAATCAAGTTTATTCGCTTACAGGGACTAATTTCGACAAACTGCGAAAGTATGCCGATTCGTACTGTAACGAACCTTCCGGAATATGATCATAAGTTAAACATGCCCTAAATATCCTTTACAAAGCTTAGAAACATGACCTAACGAACCTCGCGTTAGGGTCCTAGGAAGGTTATAGTCTAGGTCAAAGCATTACTAATAACCTAATTCCCTATAACCATTGGCTCCGATGCCAACTTTTCTGTCACACCCCGACCACGTAAAACAATGAAACGTGGCGGAAACGTCGGGGAGTGTTGTAACAGAATTAATTGTTTCACAACCATGGTAATTAAAGTTACGTTTTATATATCAATCAAGTGAGTTACATTGTCTTAAACAAGAAACAAAGAGTACATAACATAATTTAACTAGTTCTTGCTTCGTTTTAAGTCACTAAGGCACAGGTCCGCCTAAGTGTGTCTCGATCATCCTATGCAACAGTTCCTGAAAACACATGTGAAAATAGGTACGTCAGCATAAAAATGCCTGTGGGATACATAGGTTTTGTAAAAATAGGATTCATGACTTGTAAGTTTAAAGAAACTGTTTAATAAAAGTAGCCATGAATCTTGTCGAGTATTTCCTTTCATAAATCATTTGAAAAGTGATAAATAAACCAAATGATATATATGTATAAGAGAATAATGTATGGTTAAGTGAATAACCATGTAAAATGAGTTTGTATAAGTTAAGTCATTTGTAAAACGATGTTTATGTGAAGATTGTATTGTATATGTAATATGTCTAAACTGAAATGATTTAAATAATGCTACGATATGTAATACCATAAAAGCACTTATATATAGGAAGTACCAGTGGCGTATCCACCATGTTTTTATCGTATTACACGTCGCCTCGTTACTTAAACCCCTTACCCAAAACAACCACCAAAATGTAATGTTTAACAATTGTAGAAATGTTTATGTATGGTCAAATACGGTTCACGCGGTTCAACAGTTACAAATAGTTCGTATAATCAAATGGTTACAACGGTTCACATAGTCAAATGGTTACAAACGGTTCAAAATGTAATGTAATGTGTTCATATGCTGGATGTGTGACACCTGTGTCACTTCAACCATCAAACAAATGCCAAACCAATGAAATATTGTATTTCATACTTGGGATTTGTAAAAATATGTGTATCGTTTACACATATCAACTCTTGTTCGATTTAAAGCTCTAAATCGCTTTCTTTTTTTTTTGGGTAAAGGGTTACCCCGATGAATTTTATAAATAACCAATACAGTACAAGGATGTGTCAAAGCAACACACCAACTAGACTTGGCATACCAAGACTAGGACATCAAACGACAAGACCAAGCAAACAACCAACTTAAAAAGTTATCAAACAAAGCAAGCTACCATGGCCAAAAAATAAGCAACCTAGGCCAAGAAAGAAACTAAACAAATAAACAACTAGCCCGGTTCATCATCCTTGTTATCATTAATCTTCCAGATTTCGTATATCCTCCTCCTAGCCGACTCCACTCGAAACTTGAAACCCATAAGACGAAGTCGAACCACGCTTTTAATCTTCTCAGCAACTTGCAATGCGGTCAATTGGTTGGGGCTAAAAAGGCGATCATTCCGCTCTTGCCATATGTAATAGGTAGCCGCAGCTACCACCAACTTACACACAATATCATCAGTTGTCTTCGAAGTAGAATGTTGATCAACCCATAACATTAAAGACTGCCATGTGTTATCAACATTCTCCAACTTCGCCATAGTCTTCACTTTATCCCAAACTTGACTTGCAAACTCACATTGAAAGAACAAATGATTACGGCTATCTCGATCATGTTTGCACAACGGGCAGCACATAAGATTTAGATTTGTAGCACTTCCAGCTTCCCAAACCGCCAACCTATCCTGAGTTTTTAACTTGTTCCGAAACACTAACCACATGTGAAACGAGTGGCGAGGAATACACTGAGAAAACCAAACCATGTTTGCCCAGTTGACCTGATTATCTCTTGTCCGAATTGTACTCCATACCTGAGCCGATTCAAAATCTGTATACTTCCCATCCAGAGCTTTCCAAGCCAACCGATCAAGAGTACCATCAACCAGCTGAGGCGTTTGGATGCTTATTAAAACCGGGAACAAATCTAGCCAAGCTTGGGGCCATCTCCACTGCCCATACGCGTCAACAACATCAGCGACCGAGGAGTTCAAACTGAAACCAGCATTAGCTATAGACCGAGGAGTAATAAAGGAGCTAAGAGGACTCATCCAATTGTCACTCCAAACATTAGTTTGCTCGCCACTTTTTAGTAGAGACCATATGTGAGGCCGCATAATACAACGAATAGATAGAATTTTCCGCCAACCCCAACTCATATTCCCTCGACAAGGCACCTCCCAAAAATTTCTCCCCTTTATCTTGTGTTCGTGAATCCATGTCACCCAAATGGATTCCCGTTTAGTTATAATACTCCAAACATGCTTAGCCATAAGCGATTTATTGACATCATTTATACTTCGAATGCCCAAACCACCTTCATCTTTCGACAAACACACATCTTTCCAAGCAACTTTAGCACGGATTCTACCCTCCGATCCCGCATTCCACAAGAATCTACGAATTCTTTTCTCAAGTTCATTAATAACCCGAGCTGGAATAATGAAGACAGAGGCCCAATATATATGCATAGATGAAAGAACCGAGTTTATTAGCTGCAAACGGCCAGCAAAAGATAACGACTTGGTCATCCAGTTAGCAATCTTCTTATCCATTCGATCAATAAGAATTTTACAATCCTTAAAGAGCAGTCTGGAAGAAATAAGCGGAACCCCAAGATAACGAACCGGAAAAACACCCTCCTGAAACGACATAATCTCCAGAATTTCCTGTCTAATCGACTGTGGAACATTGCAGAAAAAGACTGTGCTTTTAGCTGGACTAGGAGCCAAACCAAAAACGTTAGTAAACATCCCAAGAGCCTCCTTAACTTTCTTTACCGAAACAACATCAGCATGCACAAAAATAAACAAGTCGTCAGCAAAGGAAACATTGATAATTTTTTGCTTGGCACAATGAGCATGATATTTGTATGGAAAACTAGCAGCCTGTTGAAGCATGAGCGACATAACCTCCATAATTAACGTGAATAAATAAGGTGACATTGGATCACCTTGTCTTAACCCTCGTTTGCCTCTAAAATAACCATGAAGATTGCCATTAATATTCAACGAATAAGACACAGTTGAAACGCATGTCATAATCCATTCAATCATTCTCTGATGAAACCCAAATCGAACCAAAATATCAGGCAAGAAGGTCCAATTAACCGTGTCATATGCTTTCTGAATATCAATTTTGAACGCACATCTAGCCGGACCCCTATTCAGGTGATAATTATGCATTAATTCTTGTGTAAGAAGAATGTTGTCAGAGATCTTTCGACCCGGCACAAAAGCTGACTGGTTGATACTAACAAGAGTACCCAAACTTCCTTTTAAACGATCCGTAATTATCTTACTTATGCATTTATAGAGAACATTGCAACAAGAAATCGGCCTGTAATCTAGAACTGAATCCGGGACATCTTTTTTTGGAATCAAAGCCAGAATAGTATGATTAACTTGAGTCAGAAGTTTACCATTCTCGAAAAATTGCAACACCGCATCCGTAACCTCCTTACCAACAATATCCCAAGCATGCTTAAAAAACGCGGACGTGTATCCATCTGGACCCGGAGCTTTGTCTTCTCCAATACTGAACATCGCATTTTTAACTTCCTCACGAGTAACCCGAGACACCATTTGATCCGCAACCTCACTACTTAGCACATTAGGGAACAAAATGTCTGAATTAACCTTTTCAACCGAGATATCAACCCCCAAAAACTGAGTATAATGAGAAACCAGAATATCCGTAACCGTATCTCCTTCATGGCGAGCTCCCAGAGTATCCGTGATACTAGAAATCTTGGATCTAGCATTTCTAGCTTTAACAGTGTTATGGAAAAATCTGGTATTAGAGTCTCCTGCCCGAAGCCACTCAACCTTGGATTTCTGTTTTAAAAAACATTCTTCATCGTAAGCCGCAGATTGAAAATCTTGAAGACATTGAGTCTCCATTTGTCTAAGCCGAACATCCATCGGATTCTGATCTACCCGAATCAGAATATCATCCAAATTTTTCCTCAACTCCACCACCCTATCATGTAAATTACCTTGGTTAAAAAGAATCTTTCTTAACCTAGGTTTTAAATTCCTCATTTTCTTCACAACGGAGAGCATAGTGACGCCCTCCACTATTTTGATCCACTCCTGCTTCACAGACTCTTTAAAATCAGGTTTAGTAACAATGAAATTCGGAAATTTAAAAGGTCTTGGACGAGTTCCAGATGTGCACATCATTCTTTGAATGCAAGGCGCATGATCAGACACCCGAAACGGGTGAAAGAAAGCAAATGCATCAGGAAAATGATCTATAAACGAAACATTACTCACAACTCTATCAATCTTCTTGAGAAGACCCACACCATTCTTCGGTTTTTGACTCCAAGTGTATTGCATACCATGTGCCTGAACATCAAACAATTCTGTTTGTTGAACACAATCATCAAACTCACGCATACCAATAGAATGGTTGGACGGCCCAAACAAAGTGTCTTCAACTTTGAGAACCGAGTTGAAATCTCCCATAACAACCCACGGCTTATCATGACAAAAAACCTTATGCTTGCATAAATCATCCCATAACGGTCTTCGATCTTGATACTTATTTTCAGCATACACAAAAGAGCAGAAAAGAACCTTTTTGCTATCTTTAAATATTACCTGAGTATTAATAAGTTGATCGGATTGATAGAGTACCATTACATCAAACACATTAGGATTCCACCCCAAAATAATTCTCGTACCACGCGAGCATAAACCACCATTAGAAGTCCAACACCAATTACGGAAAACATACTTGCAAATGTTAGCCAGCTTGGAAACATCCACATGAGATTCAAGAATCGCACACATATCTAAATTATTACCAGTTACAATAGAACGAACCTCACTTTGTTTCAGGGGCCGGTTCAAGCCCCTAATATTCCAAGTCACTATGCTACCCATTTAAACCATTTGAACCGGGAGTGCTTGCCCCCTCAGAATTAGTATGCTGGTCATTATTCATAAACTATGCCATCTCAGTTGGAGTAACCTCCTTCACCTCGTCATCAGTTTTCTTAGCCCGATTGGTCTCGACATGCATCCTCTGATTCTCAACATCTCTAATCTCCTCTCCATTTCCATCCACAGCCGCTAATGCTTCAAAAGAATTCGCTGTTTTAATATGATTATCTTGCTTCGTTCCTGAAGTGCTCGCACCCGATCTATTAGCTTTTGGCTTGTAAACAAACTTTGGTTTCTGTTTTTTCTGCCCAACCCCAAACTTAGAAACCTTTCTCTTATCCGTGACAAATCCTTCCTCATCCACCGTTACTTGCTTCTGGCTAACATTAACATTCTTAGGACAGTTTTGGTCATTATGACCAAAAATGCAACAAGCAGTACAATGATGCGGCTTCCATTCATACTCAACTCTGATTTTCTCCATGATAAAACCATCATCCTCCAGCTTCGGTATAGCAACAACTATCTGGTCCTTAAGAACATCATCAGCACTAACTTCAATCAAGGCTCTAGCAAAGCTGCTCCTACCCCAGCTATCCGCACACATGTCCGCTGTGTAACTATGCAACCTTTTTGGTGTTCCAATTTTCGACGCCAACAAGCTCAAACCATCATCCGTATAGATAGAAATAGGAACATTATGAAGCTTAACCCATATAGGAACTGATTTAATTCCTTCTTTTTTCAGACTAACCGAAGGCGACCAGATGTTGAGAAAAAGAGGAACTTTACGAATTAGCCAAGGCCCACCCTCAAGAACTTTATTCATACCTTCCTTTGTATCAAATTTAAAAAAGAAAAAACCTTCAGCATTCATCATGACTTTAGCAAATCCAAATTTTGACCAAACATTTTTAACATAATACTCCACAACAGGAAACGGCAATCTGTTCCCCAGAAAGTAACCAAATAGCACATTATAAAATCTGTCCTTAACCGTTTTAACTACCTCCCTCGGGATCACAATATCAGCTTCCTGATGAGTCTCCATAGTGTCCAGCTTCCTGAAGTTAACTTCACAATTAGACTTAGAATTCATCATCACCTTTTTAGCATACGACACCTGATTCTCCTGTTGTTTATCCGCATAAACATTCTTAACCGGAACAGTTATCTTCTCCAATTCATGAAGGTTATACGCGCGCTGATGCGTAAATATAACCAGTTCAATGCAACGAACACTCCGGAATAGTGAAATAGGCTTAACATACCTTAAATAACCTTTACTTAACTTAGAAATAAGTTTTGAAGGCTTTGGTATGGCAAAATCAAGTTAAATCGCTTACAGGGACTAAAGTTGACAAACTACGAAAGTATGCCAATTTGAACAGTAACAGACATTCTGGAACATGGCCATAAGTTAAACATACCATAAATATCCTTCACATAGCTTAGAAATAGGCTTTAAGGGGTTTGGTGTGCTAAAATAAACTTTTGGGTCATTCAGGGACTAAAAGTGTCAAAAAGTGCACAAGTTTGCACTTTTGCGCATAACTCACGTTCTGAATACATCCGGACATCCAAAAATTTATGTAAGCACTAAAATATTTTATTTTAGTGTTTGGCATAAGAAAAATCCATTCGTCGCGTCATTTGGATCGTTTTTCGCGTTTGTGCGCATTCCGTCGTAATTAAGCGAACATCGCGTTCGTACGACCAAACGAACTGATATCCGACATATTTTTGAGCATGTTTCATGTCCACAATGTTTAGGCATCATTTTAGGGCCTTAAAGTTGGCTTTACGGGCCTTAGAAGTGTCGGGAATGGCCTTAAACACGTGCAGGGACTGAAACTGCAATTTCTGAAACTTGGTTTCTGATCAGAAGCTCCAGGCGGCCCGCCTGAGCTTAGTCTGATCCTGAAGTGGGCCGCATCAGCCCTTCAGATCAGCAAAGGTCAAGTAAACATCTGATTTCAGCTTTTAACCCCCTCCAAAGGTCAAGTGCCACATGTTAAACTCTTATGGTGGCCAAAAATCAGTCACCACAACATTGCAACAAGTGTACGGGCTAGATCATTCCTGTGACACTCTAGGTTTTTCCGAGCAAACACCTTGTAATTACTAAGCGCGTATGAATAAATGATATATATTATTAAATGAAAGTTGTGTGATTAGTTTGATGATTCTACGTGATCCTTGCACTATGATTTTATAGGTAATATATATATATACGTAGTTATACATATATAAGTGAATCGAGACCACGAGCCCGACTCGAGACCGCTTGGTCTCGAGTAAACAGTGAAGCGATTGGGCCGGTTGGGCCATGCCGCTCGGAAGCCCACTAGGGTGCACCAAGCCGGTCCGGATATAAAACCCACAAGAGGGGTCAACTTTGCCACTTTTCACCATTTGCAACATTTCCTCATTCACTCACTCCCACACACTCTCCCTCACCCTCTCAACAAAACCCTAACAATCAAGCTCACCTCCTCATCTCTCTCTCTCGGATTCAATCAACAACAACAAGGAAAATCGGTCAAGCTCATCATCACCACTCGGACGCTTCTTTTCCTCACTTTCTTCCTTTAAATCGGTGCCCTTCTACAACCGGTTAGTACCTAGACATTCACTATGTGTTTATGTGTATAATAGGGTTATGTGCTTGGAATGATTATAAAGATGATTAAAATAGGTGAACTCTTGCATGATAAAGAAGTGCTAAGATATTTATAAATGATTGATAGTATAGGGTGGTTAATGTTTAGAATAAATGTGTACATGATCCTTGTTGACTTAGTAGCATGATACGCATTGTCATTGAACCGATGATTGTATGTTTATGTTGTAAATGTGTTTAGGTGAATGATTTGGCTTGAATGATGGTATACAAAATCACAAATATCGAGTGTATGTTGATGATGATTATATGACTAGATTTAGGGTTGGGTATATGCAAACAAAGGATGAGTATATGATGAATGTGTAATGAAGGTGCTTGATGAACAACATGAATGCCATGAAAATATTTGAAATATGCTTTGTTTGATCTATTTTGAGTTACAATTAGACAATAAAACATGTTAGTGCAATATGGTTGGTTAGTACAAAATTACATGAAAACAGAATTGTATTGGTTAGTACATTCGCCAGGTTCTAGAAGATTTCTGTGCACGTAATCATGGTTGCGAGTCGGAACCCTTGGTTGCGACTCGAGACCAAAGCATGATGAACCGAGACGGGCTTGAGACTCCTGAGATTGCGACTCGCAAGCAGCACACTCGAGACCAAGACGTGATTCTTCGAGACCGCCCGGTTGCGACTCGAGACCACCCGGTTGCGACTCGAGACTAAACCATGACAAGTCGAAACCTGCAGTTGCGACTCGAAACATCCGGTTGCGACTCGAAACTGTGTGTTCTCGAGTCGAGACCTCCTGGTCTCGACTGGGCTGCTTGTCTCCGTTATTGGGCCAAGGACGTGTGGGCTGCGCATACCGTTCGAATTAGATTCTGTGAAGCTGTTAACTGTTAGTGTGATCTGATAGGCCCAATAACACTTATGATTTGTATGATAGTTGTTGATGTTCACTATTTCACTACTACGTATCAGAATAGGCCCGATAACTTGCTGGGTGATCATGTGTTGTGTATGCTATGTGTTAGTTATGTGTAGATTATACGTGAATACTTGTACCCCAACTTGACCTGTATTGGTGACCATGCTAGGACGTGGTGACCTACGTGATTGACCAAGTAAATAATCTACCGAGCAACCCAAGGTGAGTTCACACACTAAAAGCATGCGTCCCAGGGAGGGACACGAACCAACAAAATAATGTTTTCAAACTAGTAATTTCCGGGGGAATATGCAAACGGTACTCTTGTACTACTACATCCGGGGGAGATACGTTTGGGTATTATTTATAAATCACAACTAGCAACACTAAACGAATCTCTATCACATTAAGTCCCTGCTTATAGTACCGATTAATCGCCGGGGGCGAACGGGTTATTAGTTGATAGCGCTATTAGGTTTGACAACCTCACACCGTGACCGGGGGAGATCGGGCGTGAACTATAGACCTTGCATCTCGGTCAATGACGATAGACATTGACCTGGGGCACCAAATCTTCTCGTCAACAGTTTCGGTAATTCAAGTTTAGTAGCTTTCATATGGGGTAGCTCCCCATGTCGTGATAATAAATGCTTTACCCAAACAACCTACATTTTCTTTTGAAAAGCTAAAACTGGACATCTCGTGAACTCGCCAACATTTCTGTTGACACCCTACTGCATGCTTTGCAGGTAACCAGTGAATCAGGAGCTTGCAGCTTGGGGATATGTAGTGGTCGTCTTAACCCGTGTGTTGGGTTTCAAATAATCTTGAACAATGAACTTTGTTTTGAAACTGTTTGGTTTATGCTTCCGCTGTTTGTTTAAACTACCATTTGAACTTAAACTTTTAGAACTTTAAAATATGATGTTTACTAACTACTGTGGTTGGTGAATACTTTCACTACTAATCAATGCTCAGTATAATTGGTGGCTGGATCCTGGTCAGTCATGCCTCCAAGCGGTAATACTCCGCAAGTGGATTTTGGGGGTGTGACAGATTGGTATCAGAGCCATTGGTTATAGTGAACTTGGTTTTAAAAAGAAGAGTCTTTTTGAGAAAAACCAGACTATAACCCGTGACTCGTGACGACACTACACTCCAAGGGCAAGACTCGGCATACTAGACCTCGTAGCTCGGACTTGTGTTTACTTGCTTGTTTATCTTATATTGACTGCTCTACTATACATACTAGTGTGCCTAATTAGATAGATACACATTTCTCTTCTACCTCATTCTCGCTACGTTACAATATTACACTCATACTGTATTTTCTGGTTATGAAGACAATGAGTGGACGCGGAAGAGGAAGCGTTAACATGACTCAGGCTCAATTCGCTAACTTGCTCAACACGGTGGCAGCAGCTTTCGCAGCTCACCCTGGAGGTAAACTCGTTGCTATAGGATGTTTAGATCCTACCCCCACATCGTCTTTTCACCTCTAAACCTATTCGCCCCATTTCTCACAACAGGTCAGCCTGCGCCTGCGCAACCACGTGTGTGCACTTTCAAAACCTTCATGGATGGCAAGCCTCTCCCTTTCGACGGCACTGAGGGTGCCATAGGCCTTCTGCACTGGATTGAAAAGGCCGAAGCTGTCTTTGCTGTCTGCGAGTGTCCCCCTGCTAACTGGGTTAAGTACGCAACTGGTACGCTTGAAGGAAACGCGCTTTCATGGTGGAAGGCACAGATTCAGATGCTTGGTCTGGAAACTGCTAATGCTACGGCATGGGAAGATTTCAAGAACATGATCAAAGAGGAGTACTGTCACAGGGATGACATCCACAAACTCGAGAACGAGTACTATGCGCTCAAGATGGTCGGATCAGAGATTGAGACCTACACTAAGCAGTCCAACGACTATGCTGCACTTTGCCCAAACATGTCCCAACCTATGTATCGAAGGATCGAATTGTACATCAAAGGCTTGGTCCCAGAAATCCGGAGCCATGTGACCTCGGCCAACCTCAATACCATACAGCCCGTGGTACGTCTTGCTCACAAACTCACCAATCAGGCTGTGGAAGAGGGCAAGCTGCCCAAGAGGATCGGTACTACTGCTGGAACTTCTAGCGATAACAAACGAAAGTGGGATGGAAACCAGGGTAAGGATGCTAACTCTACTCAGGCCCCGGCTCAGCAAAGGAAGACTGAAAATCACAAGGGCCCTCAGCAGCAGGGTGGCTATCAGGGCCATCTCCCCAAATGTAACAAGTGCAATCGGCATCACAATGGGCCCTGTGCGAAGAACAAGTGCCAGCGGTGCAACAAGATGGGACATGAGGCCAAAGATTGTAGGAGCCCTCATCCCGCAAGGCAAAATCAACCACAGCAGCAGCAACATCATGGGAACATCAAGGGTTGTTTCCAGTGCGGAGCTGAGGGGCACATTAAGAAGAATTGTCCTCAGAACAACCCCAATCAGGGTGCGGGAAATAACAACAACAACGCCAACAATGCTGGGAATGGTGCAAGAGGAAGGGCTTTTGTGATTGGAGCCGGAGAAGCAAGGAACGACCCCAACGTAGTAGCGGGTAAGTTCCTCCTTAATGATCGTTATGTTTCTATGCTATTTGATTCCGGAGCAGATGCTAGTTATGTATCCCTACGTATTAGTAAGAAACTTAAGCTCACTCTTACGCCGCTAAGCTCTAAGCACACCGTTGAAATAGCTAATGGTAGAAACCTCGAGGCCTCACACATAATTCGTAACTGCAAATTAGAGTTGTCTGGTCAGACCTTCTGTATCGATCTTTTCCCCATCGTTCTTGGAAGCTTCGACGTCATTATTGGTATGGATTGGTTATCCAAACATCGAGCTGAAATCCTCTGCCAGGAGAAAGCTATTCGTATTCCCCGTCCCCCTGGCAAACCCCTTATCGTTCAAGGCGGCAAGAGCGGAGAAGTCACAGGCATCATTTCATTCTTAAAAGCCCAGAAGTGTCTACAAAAGGGACACACCGCTATCTTGGCACTCGTGGCTGACACACAGAAAAAGGAAAACAGGATTGAAGATTTTCCAGTTGTACGCGACTATCCCGAGGTATTCCCGGAGGAACTACCTGGACTCCCTCCTCACCGTCAGGTCGAATTCCAAATCGAGCTAGCTCCCGGAGCAGCACCTATAGCTCGTGCACCTTATCGCCTAGCTCCCGCAGAACTCAAGGAACTCTCTACTCAGCTACAAGAACTTTTGGACAAAGGTTTTATCCGTCCTAGTTCATCACCCTGGGGAGCCCCAGTGCTCTTCGTCAAAAAGAAAGATGGCTCATACCGAATGTGCATTGATTACCGCGAACTTAACAAGGTTACCATCAAGAATCGTTATCCACTTCCCCGTATCGACGACCTGTTCGACCAGCTGCAAGGGTCGAGCTATTATTCCAAGATCGATCTGCGATCGGGTTATCACCAGCTGAGAGTCCGTGATGAGGACATCTCTAAGACTGCTTTCAGAACCCGCTATGGTCACTACGAATTCCTTGTTATGCCTTTCGGAATGACCAACGCCCCTGCAATCTTCATGGATCTCATGAACCGAGTGTGCAAACCCTACCTCGATAAGTTCGTAATCGTATTCATCGACGACATCCTAATCTACTCGAAGAGCCAAGAGGAGCACGAACAACACCTACGCCTTATTCTCGAACTTCTTCGCAACGAGCAACTGTACGCCAAATTCTCGAAATGTGATTTCTGGCATAGAGAAGTCCATTTCCTTGGACACATCGTCAATCAGGAAGGGATTCATGTTGACCCTGCTAAGATTGAGTCCATTAAGAATTGGCCTGTGCCTAAGACTCCGACCGAAGTTCGCCAATTCTTGGGATTGGCAGGATACTATCGAAGATTTATCAAGGGATTCTCTAGGATCGCTCAACCACTTACGGCCCTCACTCAGAAGGGTGTTACTTACAAATGGAGCGATGCTCAGGAATCTGCCTTCAAGGAACTAAAGAAAAATCTTTGTAGTGCTCCTATTCTTTCCTTACCTGAAGGTACCGAAGACTTTGTTGTTTACTGCGATGCTTCTATCCAAGGGCTCGGTTGCGTGTTGATGCAACGCGAGAAGGTTATTGCTTACGCTTCGCGACAACTCAAGACCCACGAACGGAACTACACGACGCATGACTTAGAATTTGGAGCTGTGGTCTTCGCGCTCAAGCTTTGGAGACACTACTTGTACGGCACCAAGTGCACGATTTACACTGATCACAAGAGTCTCCAGCACATAATGGAACAAAAGGAGTTGAATATGCGACAACGCCGATGGGTCGAGCTCCTAAATGACTACGAGTGTGAAATTAAATATCATCCAGGCAAGGCTAATGTGGTAGCCGATGCCCTCAGCAGAAAGGAGACCAAACCCAAGCGTGTTCGTGCCTTACAGCTCACTATCCACTCGAACCTCCCTAATCAAATTCGGAATGCTCAGGTGGAAGCATTGAAAGCCGAGAACATCAGGGCTGAGTCCCTACGAGGATCGAGACAACGATTGGAACAAAAAGAGGACGGTGCTTACTACGTAGCCGGACGCATATGGGTTCCGCTTTATGGAAATTTACGTGACCTTGTGATGGATGAAGCCCATAAGTCCCGTTACTCGGTGCATCCGGGTTCAGATAAGATGTACCACGACTTGAGGGCTACCTATTGGTGGCCTGGCATGAAAGCCCACATAGCAACCTATGTCAGAAAATGTTTAACTTGTGCAAGAGTCAAGGCTGAGTATCAGAAACCATCAGGCCTACTCCAACAGCCAGAGATCCCGCAATGGAAATGGGAGCAGATCTCCATGGATTTTGTTACTGGCCTGCCTAGGTCTCAACGCGGAAATGACACCATTTGGGTAATAGTGGATCGCTTAACTAAGTCTGCACACTTTTTGGCTATCAAAGAAACAGACAAGTTCTCTACCCTAGCAGAGGTATACTTAAAAGAAGTGGTTTCGAAGCACGGAGTGCCTACCTCTATTATTTCTGATCGAGATGCACGTTTTACTTCTGAGTTGTGGCAAGCCATGCACAAATCTTTTGGCTCACGCTTAGACATGAGCACCGCTTATCACCCACAGACGGATGGGCAGTCTGAACGCACCATCCAAACCCTCGAAGACATGCTTAGGGCATGTGTGATTGATTTTGGCAAGAACTGGGAGAAGCACCTACCGTTAGTGGAATTCTCCTACAACAACAGCTACCACACCAGCATTCAGGCAGCACCCTTTGAGGCATTGTACGGTCGTAAATGTCGATCGCCTCTCTGCTGGGCGGAGGTAGGTGACAGCCAAATCACAGGCCCGGAACATGTAGTCGACACTACAGAAAAGATTGCCCAGATTAGGCAACGCATGGCGGCAGCTCGCGACCGTCAAAAGCACTACGCTGACAAAGATAGGAAACCGCAAGAGTTCCAGGTTGGTGAACGGGCTCTACTTAAGGTCTCACCCTGGAAGGGTGTGGTTCGTTTTGGAAAACGGGGCAAACTTAATCCAAGATATGTCGGACCCTTTGAAGTTACCGAAAAGATCGGTACGGCCGCTTACAGGTTGAATCTGCCTGAAGAACTGAGTGCTGTGCACAATGTCTTCCACGTGTCTAACCTGAAGAAGTGTCTATCAGATGAAACACTCGTCATTCCTTACAAGGAACTTACTATTGACGAACGGCTACACTTTACTGAGGAACCGATTGAGATCACGGACCGTGAAATCAAAACCCTCAAACGTAGCCAGATACCTCTCGTACGAGTTCGTTGGAACTCACGCCGTGGCCCAGAGTTTACCTGGGAGCGGGAAGACCAGATGAAGCGCAAGTATCCCCAACTGTTCCCAAATGAAACTCCCAGCGCTGAAGCTACGACCGAATTTCGGGACGAAATTCCAAATTAACAGGGGGATGATGTGACACCCCGTTGAAACGTTCGCATTTGCACTAGCTTGTCAGTGGCTGCCTTAACTTTCGGGACGTAAGTTCTTAAAACTTGGGGATAATGTGACACTCTAGGTTTTTCCGAGCAAACACCTTGTAATTACTAAGCGCGTATGAATAAATGATATATATTATTAAATGAAAGTTGTGTGATTAGTTTGATGATTCTACGTGATCCTTGCACTTTGATTTTATAGGTAATATATATATATATACGTAGTTATACATATATAAGTGAATCGAGACCACGAGCCCGACTCGAGACCGCTTGGTCTCGAGTAAACAGTGAAGCGATTGGGCCGGTTGGGCCATGCCGCTCGGAAGCCCACTAGGGTGCACCAAGCCGGTCCGGATATAAAACCCACAAGAGGGGTCAACTTTGCCACTTTTCACCATTTGCAACATTTCCTCATTCACTCACTCCCACACACTCTCCCTCACCCTCTCAACAAAACCCTAACAATCAAGCTCACCTCCTCATCTCTCTCTCTCGGATTCAATCAACAACAACAAGGAAAATCGGTCAAGCTCATCATCACCACTCGGACGCTTCTTTTCCTCACTTTCTTCCTTTAAATCGGTGCCCTTCTACAACCGGTTAGTACCTAGACATTCACTATGTGTTTATGTGTATAATAGGGTTATGTGCTTGGAATGATTATAAAGATGATTAAAATAGGTGAACTCTTGCATGATAAAGAAGTGCTAAGATATTTATAAATGATTGATAGTATAGGGTGGTTAATGTTTAGAATAAATGTGTACATGATCCTTGTTGACTTAGTAGCATGATACGCATTGTCATTGAACCGATGATTGTATGTTTATGTTGTAAATGTGTTTAGGTGAATGATTTGGCTTGAATGATGGTATACAAAATCACAAATATCGAGTGTATGTTGATGATGATTATATGACTAGATTTAGGGTTGGGTATATGCAAACAAAGGATGAGTATATGATGAATGTGTAATGAAGGTGCTTGATGAACAACATGAATGCCATGAAAATATTTGAAATATGCTTTGTTTGATCTATTTTGAGTTACAATTAGACAATAAAACATGTTAGTGCAATATGGTTGGTTAGTACAAAATTACATGAAAACAGAATTGTATTGGTTAGTACATTCGCCAGGTTCTAGAAGATTTCTGTGCACGTAATCATGGTTGCGAGTCGGAACCCTTGGTTGCGACTCGAGACCAAAGCATGATGAACCGAGACGGGCTTGAGACTCCTGAGATTGCGACTCGCAAGCAGCACACTCGAGACCAAGACGTGATTCTTCGAGACCGCCCGGTTGCGACTCGAGACCACCCGGTTGCGACTCGAGACTAAACCATGACAAGTCGAAACCTGCAGTTGCGACTCGAAACATCCGGTTGCGACTCGAAACTGTGTGTTCTCGAGTCGAGACCTCCTGGTCTCGACTGGGCTGCTTGTCTCCGTTATTGGGCCAAGGACGTGTGGGCTGCGCATACCGTTCGAATTAGATTCTGTGAAGCTGTTAACTGTTAGTGTGATCTGATAGGCCCAATAACACTTATGATTTGTATGATAGTTGTTGATGTTCACTATTTCACTACTACGTATCAGAATAGGCCCGATAACTTGCTGGGTGATCATGTGTTGTGTATGCTATGTGTTAGTTATGTGTAGATTATACGTGAATACTTGTACCCCAACTTGACCTGTATTGGTGACCATGCTAGGACGTGGTGACCTACGTGATTGACCAAGTAAATAATCTACCGAGCAACCCAAGGTGAGTTCACACACTAAAAGCATGCGTCCCAGGGAGGGACACGAACCAACAAAATAATGTTTTCAAACTAGTAATTTCCGGGGGAATATGCAAACGGTACTCTTGTACTACTACATCCGGGGGAGATACGTTTGGGTATTATTTATAAATCACAACTAGCAACACTAAACGAATCTCTATCACATTAAGTCCCTGCTTATAGTACCGATTAATCGCCGGGGGCGAACGGGTTATTAGTTGATAGCGCTATTAGGTTTGACAACCTCACACCGTGACCGGGGGAGATCGGGCGTGAACTATAGACCTTGCATCTCGGTCAATGACGATAGACATTGACCTGGGGCACCAAATCTTCTCGTCAACAGTTTCGGTAATTCAAGTTTAGTAGCTTTCATATGGGGTAGCTCCCCATGTCGTGATAATAAATGCTTTACCCAAACAACCTACATTTTCTTTTGAAAAGCTAAAACTGGACATCTCGTGAACTCGCCAACATTTCTGTTGACACCCTACTGCATGCTTTGCAGGTAACCAGTGAATCAGGAGCTTGCAGCTTGGGGATATGTAGTGGTCGTCTTAACCCGTGTGTTGGGTTTCAAATAATCTTGAACAATGAACTTTGTTTTGAAACTGTTTGGTTTATGCTTCTGCTGTTTGTTTAAACTACCATTTGAACTTAAACTTTTAGAACTTTAAAATATGATGTTTACTAACTACTGTGGTTGGTGAATACTTTCACTACTAATCAATGCTCAGTATAATTGGTGGCTGGATCCTGGTCAGTCATGCCTCCAAGCGGTAATACACCGCAAGTGGATTTTGGGGGTGTGACAATTCCCTCTTTTCCAAGAAACGGTCCTAACGGTGGACCGAAAACTATAAATACCCAGCCCATTTCACTTCTTTTCTCACTAGAATCTGATCAATTGTGCTCTAAGTTGAAACCTTTGTTTCATACCTGAGCTATTTTGATCTAGATTAGCATTCGGGGACCCTTCGTAAGTGTTCCTTCGTTCTTTTATTGGTTTTCGAGTCCGAAAGTCAAACTTTGTTTGACTTTCTGCATTGACCAATTTATGGTCGATGCGAAGTTCGTTTGAACTTCATAACATGAGCGTGATCACGATGGTTATAGTCCCTAGTGACTATACCTACTGATTACCACGTTATCTAGGCTTAGTGACGAGCCGTAGTTTCGGTCAGAATACGTATTCTTCCGTATTTTGTAACCAAACTACTCTTAGGTATCACAACCGTTTGTTGTGATACCAAACCTGTTTTCTAAACTTAGTTAAGCATGTTTTAACATGCTTAGCTCGTCACTTTTAGTGCTTATATAGGGTCGTCAGGTAAGCGATCTAAACAATCGCTTATACTTTCGAACCCGATCCGTTTAGTCGATCATTAGGATCCGACCAAACACATTAGGTGACCATAGTATATAGGGAATAACCTTCCGGGGTTATACCTTATGGTCACTTCGTTTAAGTAGTTGTATGATAGGTAGTTTATATGCCTTAGGTAAATTACCAAAATGCCCTTTTGACGCCAAAATTCATTTTAAGCATATGTAACATAAATTTTGGTATCTAAACTGATTTGGTAACAATATTAGACAATTAAGGCATATTTTACTTATCATAGGACTAGTTAGGAATTCCGAACGCGTTTTACGCGAACGACGCGTTAAAGTAGCATAAGCTACCTAAACGGGTCGTAATGGGTCGTAAACACTTAGGTTAAGTTTCATTTAGTATGTAGGCTTTGTTAAACCATACTACACGAGTCTCCATACTCGTTTGGTTTACAAACCCACATTCTATCCGATCCTCCGGTTTAGGTCCGGTTTATTAACATAGTTACCTATATTAGGTGCCGTTTGATATCCGTGATCTCTAGCATTGCTTGGTGGTTATCTTAGGACTTCTGAGCAATCTCAAGTGAGTACATAGACCCCTCTTTTACTGTTTTCCAAACGTTTTGGGGTGGAACACATGTGCCTAGTTGTTACTTTCATGCTTTCCATGTTTTCACATCATATACCTGTTATGTTCGTTAGTACATTATAGTACATGTTTTCATTGTGTTCATGCTATGTATGCCCATTGTGTGCGTACTTAGTACATCGTTTTACTTTACACTCATGCTATGTATGCCCATTGTGTGCGTACTTGGTACATCGTTTTACATTACATTTCATGCTATGTATGTCCATTTAGTTCATACTTAGTACATTGTTTTACATTACACTTATGCTATGTATGTCCATGGTGTATATGCTTAGTACATTGTTTTACATTGCATTTCTGTTGCATATGCTCATCCAGCATGTGAACACATTATACTACATTTTGAACCGTTGTAACCTTTTGACTATGTGAACCGTCGTAACCGTTTGATTATATGAACCGCTTGTAACTATTGAACCGTGTGAACTATTTGTATCTGTTGACAGGATTTACATTTGACAATAGACATTTGACATTACATAAACATTTTTACAATTGTTAAACATTACTTTGGTGGTTTGGTTTGATTAAGTGATTAAGTAACGATGCGTGTGTAATATGATACAAGCATGGTGGATACGCCGCTGGTACTTCCTATATATAAGTGTTTGTATGGTATTACATATCGTAATGTTATTTGAATCATTTCAGTTTGAGACATATAACATTTTATACAAATATCATACTTTTCACAAGACATTGATTTACAAACAACTTATCTTATACAAACACATTTTTACATGGTTATTCATTTAACCTGACAATTATTTATACATATCATCTGATCTTATCGTTTTTCAAATGATTTACAAGACAAAGCAAATTACAAGGTTCATGACTAAACATTTTCCCAAACATAAGTCATGAATTCTGTTTTCACAAAACCTATGTATCTCACAGGCATTTTTATGCTGACGTACCTATTTTCACATGTGTTTTCAGGAGATGATGCATAGGACTTATCAAGACATACTTAGGCGGACCTGTGCCTTAGTGACTTAAAACGAGACAAGAACTAGTTAATTTTTGTTATATACTCTTTGTTTCTTGTTTAAAACAATGTAACTCTCGTGTTTGATGAATAAAACGAAACTTTAATTGCCATGGATTTGAAACAATTAATTCTGTTACAACACTCCCCAACGTTTCCGCCACGTTTGGTTGTTCCACGTGGTCGGGGTGTGACAGAAAAGTTGGTATCAGAGCCCATGGTTATAGGGAATTAGGTTATTAGTAATGCTTTGACCTAGTCTATAACCTTCTTAGGACCCTAACGCGAGTTTACTTGCGTTTAGTCATAAAACAATACCGTCACCTATCCTTAGGCGACGACCACAACAAGAACATAAATTTCAAAACCGCTGTGAAAACTAATCATCTGTTCTAGGATGATTGATTACTAGGTTTTGAACCCTCTATTGTAAGGTTTTGAACCCTCTGTTATATGGTTTTGAACCCCTTTGAGTTTTCAAAATCTCGTCAAGGTTTTGGGTTTTAAATAATGTGAACACGTGCAAACTGGAAGGGTGAATGCCTGTATTCTGGGTTTTCTGTCTAGGCAAGCACTTCGTATATATCTCATCAGACGCGAGACCAGTTGTGCTTACCTGGGAATTCTTGGGATGAGTGTTCACTTATAGGCGAGCATGTCTTCGCGATACATTATTTTTGACCTATTTACTTTGATTAATCACCGGGGTCGTTTGTTGCCTTGTAGTAACAAACAAATGACCACTATCCTTGCTTTCATCACATTTGTTTCATCTCATTCTTTTCGACTAATACTCTTACTCGTTCCCTTTCATGTTTCCTCTTTTAGAATGCCTCCTCGGCGCGAGAACCAGATAGTGACTGCCGAACTGGCAGAAATCATTGCGCAGCAAATGGCTGCTCAATTCCCAAACCTCTTTGCTCAATGGAACCAAGCCAACAACAACAACAATGATCCATGCAATTTCAAGAGTTTCATCTCGGCTAAACCACTCAAGTTTAGTGGTTCTGAGGGAGCGACTGGGCTTCTTCAATGGTTCGAGAGCATTGAGAATACTTTCCGCCACGTGCAGTGTCCTGACAATCGCAAGGTCGAGTTTTCTTCGAGTGTGTTTCAGAAGAGGGCCCTTACATGGTGGAACGGGGTTATGAGAGACCGTGGTGCAGAAGTTGCTCTAGCACAGACATGGGCTGAACTGAGGGCCCTTATGATGAAGGAATTATGTCCTCGTCATGAGATCAGGGCCTTGGAAAGGGAATTCGACAATCTTGAGCAAGACTGCGGTGAGCATCGAGCCTACACGGACCGTTATGAGGAGTTAAGTCTGTTATGCCCAAACATGGTCACGCCTTTGGATAAGGCAATCGAAAAGTACATTGATGGCCTCCCTGACTCAATACAAGACATTGTGACTGGTAGTAACCCTACTACAGTTAGACAGGCCATTGAGCTATCTGCAACCTTGACTGAATCAAAGATCAGGAAAGGTAAGCTTTCCCGAAAGGGTGACAAGAAACCGATCGAGGAATCGAACCCAATCGAGGAATCAAAGACCATGGATGAACAGACTGGATCCCCTAGGAAGTCAAAGAAGTGAAAGGCTTCTCAGAACTTCGCCATGGTTACTCACAATGATCAAGCCGTCCCCAACCAACCAGCTCAACCCCCTGCTAGGAAGCCATACAATGGAACTGCACCCTTGTGCAACCAATGTAGCCTCCATCATCATGCCAATGTAAAGTGCCGCAAATGCCAAACTTGTGGACTTATAGGCCATACAACAAGAGTCTGCCCAGCTGCAGCTGCACCAAACCAAGTTGGCAACAACCCTGCTCAAGGTCGTTTTCTACCAGGTTCTTGCTTCAACTGTGGCGAGATGGGTCATTTCCGAAGAAATTGCCCAAAGATTGCTAATGCAAATCCAGCACAGGGATGAGCATCTGACTGACTAGAAGACAACATCGTTTAGAAATAATCACGTCTTATGTATTATTTTCTTTTGTTGTCAAGGTCCAAGAAACAGTTGTTATCGTTGTTTATAAATAAATCTTTTATTTACATTACAATGTATTTATGTGGTTGTATGTATAAACAACATATCTCTTACAATACCGACAATCAAGGAACCGTATTCCTTGAAGGACAGACTACCCCCAAACTTTCTTCCACTTTATGATCTCTTGCATTTTCCACGAAATTCCTAAGTACCCGTTTCTTCTAAGGAAACAAAGTACAAGGCGCAAGTTACAACACTGGACGAATACCCAAAGTACCACTATAAATCCTTAAATAGGGTACCTAAGGGTATTTCCGTGAATCCTAAAATTTTTGGTGTTCCTTAATTCGACTATTACGTTTCTTTGAAAACAAAATCGAATTTTTGGGAGATCTTCCTATCTCCTCAGATAGATCCCTGAGGACATTGAAGTCCATCGACTGGTTTCCATATCCGTTCTCAATCGATAACAAATTAATAACCAAGTTAAAAAAACTATGTGATTATGTGCTTATGAACATTACAAGACAAACTGTGCGGACTGTGCAAGGAATTACGTAATTATGGATGCATACATAATTATGGAATTTAGTGCACAGAAACCACAATGAGCCTTGTCATGTGCCTAGAAGTTAACTCTATTTGTTTCCGTTTCTGAGGAAGCACCCGTTGAAAATGACTCCGTTTGTTCATTTTCGTTTCTGAAGATTGTCCGTCGAGGAAATGAATATCCGTTTGTCTATCATTTTCATTTCCGTTTCTGAGGAAGCACCCGTTGAAAATGACTCCGTTTGTTCATTTTCGTTTCTGAAGATTGTCCGTTGAGGAAATGAATATCCGTTTGCCTATCATTTTCATTTCCGTTTCTGAGGAAGCACCCGTTGAAAATGACTCCGTTTGTTCATTTTCGTTTCTGAAGATTTGTCCGTTGAGGAAATGAATATCCGTTTGTTTCTCCTTTTCATTTCCATTTCTGATGAACAACCCGTTGAAAATGACTCCGTAAGTTCATTTTACGTTTCTGAAGATTGCCCGTTGAGGAAATGAATCCCCGTTTGTTTATTCCTTCATTTCCGCTTCTGAAGAATACTCGTTGAGTAAAATGACTCCATCTGTTCATTTTCGTTCTGAAGAATGTCCGTTAAGGAAATGACAGGATTATGCCATACATATCTCTGGTGGTTATTTGACACAAAGTCACAAATAGACTCCTACGAATAAATTTCAGGACGAAATTTCCTAAAGTAGGGGAGACTGTGACACCTGTGTCACTTCAACCATCAAACAAATGCCAAACCAATGAAATATTGTATTTCATACTTGGGATTTGTAAAAATATGTGTATCGTTTACACATATCAACTCTTGTTCGATTTAAAGCTCTAAATCGCTTTCTAGAAGGTTATACGCGCGCTGATGCGTAAATATAACCAGTTCAATGCAACGAACACTTCGGAATAGTGAAATAGGCTTAACATACCTTAAATAACCTTTACTTAACTTAGAAATAAGTTTTGAAGGCTTTGGTATGGCAAAATCAAGTTAAATCGCTTACAGAATGATGATAAATGTGCTACGAAGGTCAATGATGCGGCTGAACAAGTTCATAAAGTCAAGTTTCGTTCTCTAAACTCAGATGTCTCTATGGATGGAGTGGATGTAGTGCTTCCGATTGATTCTGTTCGCCAGGTTAACAACAGGTTAGCTAACACTCTTTATGGTTATTTTCTCGGGGATAGAATTGCGTATCCAGTAGTTGAACACTTTGTGAGAACAAATTGGAAGAAACATGGTCTTCAGAAAACTATGATGAATTCGAATGGGTTCTTTTTCTTCAAGTTTGAAGACAGAAAGGGTATGGATGTTGTTCTTGAAGGGGGACCCTGGATGATCCGTAATAAACCTATGTTTCTCAACATTTGGTCCCCTACAAACACGCTTAAAAAAGAAGAAGTTAAAAAGGTTGCAGTTTGGGTTAAATTGCATGATGTCCCTCTAGTGGCATATTCTGATGATGGTTTAAGCATGCTGGCTTCAAAGATTGGGAATCCTGTGCGTCTTGATTCGTATACTATTGATATGTGTAATGAGGCTTGGGGAAGGAGTAGCTATGCTAGGGCTCTCATTGAAATATCGGCTGATCAGGATTTGAAAGAGACTCTTACCATGGCTATTCCTGAATTGGATGGGAATAAATATGTTACTGAGACTATTAGGGTGGAGTATGAATGGGAACCCCCGAGATGTGCCCAGTGCTGTGTTTTTGGGCATGTTTATGAGGAGTGTCCTAAAGTCATTCGATCGACAGTGAAACCTCCTATAAACAATCAGAAAGTAGATGAGGATGGTTATACGGAAGTCAAGAAAAAGAAGAATGTAAAGAAGAGTGGTTTTCAAGTTAACAATCAACAGCCTAAATTTGAATATAGACCTGTGGATAAGAAGAAAAAGGCAGTGACTAGCTCGTCCAAGGTTCAAACACACAATTCTTTTAGTGCTCTTGGGTTTGTTGGGGGGGGCGGGGGTTCCTTCCAAGGGAGATCTAAAGGGGGACATGAGTTAAATGCGGAGTCTGACGATGATGAGGTAGAAAATGTATATGATGAAACGAAGGAGTTTATGACTTCGGGTACATATCATACGTCTTCCAGTACAGGGGCAAGCACCTCTCACATAAAGGTGTCCAATGGATAGGTGGCTTCTGTTTCTTGCAAAGGGGCTGCCGGTTGGTAGCAATTTCATTTTTGATGATGGTGGTTGACGTCGTTTGTTTGTTTTTTCGTTTGTCTACTAGTTAGTCATTATCATGATTGTAGTAGGCTAGATTGAGGTGGTAACTTGTTTGTTTTGTTTTTTTTTTGTTTACATATACGGGGCATGTCCTGTATATGAACTAGTGGGGAACTCATCCTCACTACTTGTTCTTATTTGGCGGTTGTCTATAATAGAATCACCGGGGTAACCCTTTACCCAAAAAAAAAAAAATCGCTTACAGGGACTAAAGTTGACAAACTGCGAAAGTATGCCAATTTGAACAGTAACAGACATTCCGGAACATGGCCATAAGTTAAACACACCATAAATATCCTTCACATAGCTTAGAAATAGGCTTTGAGGGGTTCGGTGTGCTAAAATAAACTTTTGGGTCATTCAGGGACTAAAAGTGTCAAAAAGTGCACAAGTTTGCACTTTTGCGCATAACTCACGTTCTGAATACATCCGGACATCCAAATATTTATGTAAGCACTAAAATATTTTATTTTAGTGTTTGGCATAAGAAAAATCCATTCGTCGCGTCATTTGGATCGTTTTTCGCGTTTGTGCGCATTCCGTCGTAATTAAGCGAACATCGCGTTCGTACGACCAAACGAACTGATATCTGAAATATTTTTGAGCATGTTTCATGTCCACAATGTTTAGGCATCATTTTAGGGCCTTAAAGTTGGCTTTACGGGCCTTAGAAGTGTCGGGAATGGCCTTAAACACGTGCAGGGACTGAAACTGCAATTTCTGAAACTTGGTTTCTGATCAGAAGCTCTAGGCGGCCCGCTTGAGCTTTGTCTGATCCTGAAGCGGGCCGCATCAGCCCTTCAGATCAGCAAAGGTCAAGTAAACATCTAATTTCAGCTTTAAACCCCTCCAAAGGTCAAGTGCCACATGTTAAACTCTTATGGTGGCCAAAAATCAGTCACCACAACATTGCAACAAGTGTACGGGCTAGATCATTCCCTCTTTTCCAAGAAACGATCCTATATAAATACCCAACCCATTTCACTTCTTTTCTCACTAGAATCTGATCAATTGTGCTCTAAGTTGAAACCTTTGTTTCATACCTGAGCTATTTTGATCTAGATTAGCATTCGGGGACCCTTCGTAAGTGTTCCTTCTTTCTTTTATTGCTTATCGAGTCCGAAAGTCAAACTTTGTTTGACTTTCTGCATTGACCAGTTTATGGTCGATGCGAAGTTCGTTTGAACTTCATAACGTGAGCGTAATCACGATGGTTATAGTCCCTAGTGACTATACCTACTGATTACCACGTTATCTAGGCTTAGTGACGAGCCGTAGTTTCGGTCAGAATACGTATTATTGCGTATTTTGTAACCAAACTACTCTTAGGTATCACAACCGTTTGTTGTGACACCAAACATGTTTTCTAAATTTGGTAAGCATGTTTTAACATGCTTAGCTCGTCACTTTTAGTGCTTATATAGGGTCGTCAGGTAAGCGATCTAAACAATCGCTTATACTTTCGAACCCGATCCGTTTAGTCGATCATTAGGATCCGACCAAACACATTAGGTGACCATAGTATATAGGGAATAACCTTCCGGGGTTATACCTTATGGTCACTTCGTTTAAGTAGTTGTATGATAGGTAGTTTATATGCCTTAGGTAAATTACCAAAATGCCCTTTTGACGCCAAAATTCATTTTAAGCATATGTAACATAAATTTTGGTATCTAAACTGATTTGGTAACAATACTAGACATGTTAAGGCATATTTTACTTATCATAGGACTAGTTAGGCATTCCGACCGCGTTTTACGCGAACGACGCGTTAAAGTAGCATAAGCTACCTAAACGGGTCGTAATGGGTCATGTTCCGGTTCAATATAAATCCTGTCAACAGATACAAATAGTTCACACGGTTCAATATTGTTACCAAATCAGTTTAGATACCAAAATCATGCTCGAAAAACGCATTCGGACCGCCTAACTAGTTCTATGATAAGTAAAATATGCCTTAACATGTTTAATATTGTTGCCAAATCAATTTAGATACCAAAAGTTATGTTACATATGCTTAAAATGAATTTTGGCGTAAAAAGGGCATTTTGGTAATTTACCTAAGGCATATAAACTACCTATCATACAACTACTTAAACGAAGCGACCATAAGGTATAACCTCGGAAGGTTATTCCCTAAATACTATGGTCACCTAAAGTGTTTGGTCGGATCCTAATGATCGACCAAACGGGTCGGGTTCGAAAGTGTAAGCGATTGTTTAGATCGCTTACCTTTACGACCCTATAATAGCACTAAACTAAAAGTGACGAGCTAAGCATGTTAAAACATGCTTGTTAAAACATGCTTAACTAAGTTTAGAAAACAGGTTTGGTATCAAAACAAACGGTTTTGATACCTAAGAGTAGTTTGGTTACAAAATACGCAAGAATGCACATTTTGGCCGAAACTACGACTCGTCACTGAGCCTAGATAACGTGGTAATCAGTAGGTATAGTCACTAGGGACTATAACCATCGCGATTACGCTCACGTTATGAAGTTCAAACGAACTTCGCATTGACCATAAACTGGTCAATGCAGAAAGTCAAACAAAGTTTGACTTTCACGACAAAACGAATAAAAGAACTAAAGAAGACTTACAAAGGTCCCCGCAAGATTTGATTCCAAGTAATCTCAGGTAGGAAGTGTATAAACACAACCACTTAGAGAAAAACTCAGATCAAATGTGGGTTTTGAGTTGTGAATCAAAGGGGTATTTATAGGATTTCTAGGACCGTTAGGATCGTTCCTCGAATACCGTGCTTTGATCTTGTCCCTACACTTGTTGCAACACTAAGGTAACTCAAAATGGCCCCTACTATCAGGAATCAACATGTGGAAGTGGGTTTATGAGTGCATAACAGCTGTTAACAGGCTGTAAAGCAGGTTTTACTGAACTGGGAGGGCCTCGCGCCCCGCGTAAGGTATGTCCAAACCTTACGCGCCCCGCCTGGAGGTTCTGATCAGAAATCAACTTTCAAAAATGACAGTTTCAGTCCCTGTTGGTGTTTAGAGCTCATTTCGACATGTGTAAGGCCCGTTAAGCCAACTTTAAGGCCCTAAAATGATGCCTAAACAATGTGGACATGAAACATGCTCAAAAATATGCCGGGTGTCGGTTCGTTTGGTCGTATGATCGCGATGTTCACTTAATTACGACGGAATGCGCATAAGCGCGAAAAACGATCCAAATTGCGCGACGAATGGATTTTTCTTATGCCAAACACTAAAATAAAATATTTTAGTGCTTACATAAATTTTTGGATGTCCGGATGTATTCAGAACGGAAGTTATGCGCGAAAATGCAAACTTGTGCACTTTTTGACGCTTTTAGTCCCTGAATGACCCAAAAGTTTATTTTAGAACACCGAACCCCTTGAAGCCTATTTCTAAGCTATGTAAAGGATATTTATGGTATGTTTAACTTATGGTCATGTTCCGGAATGTTCGTTACAGTACGAATCGGCATACTTTCGCAGTTTGTCGAATTTAGTCCATGTAAGCGAATTGACTTGTTTTTGCCATACCAAAGCCTTCAAAACTTATTTCTAAGTCATGTAAAGGTCATTTAAGGTATGTTAAGCATATTTCACTGTTCCAGAGTGTTTGTTTCATTAAACTGGTTATATTTACGCATTAGATTGCGTATAACCTTCCAGAAAGCGATTTAAAGTTCGAAATCGAACAAGAATTGATATGTGCAAAGATCACACATATTTATACAAATTCCAAGTATGAAACACAATATTTCATTGATTTGGTATTTGTTTGCTGGTCGCAGTGACCCAGGTGTCACAGTCTCCCCTACTTTAGGAAATTCCGTCCCGAAATTTATTTGTAGGAGTCTGTCTGTGACTTTGTGTTAAATGATCATTAAAGATATGAAAGGCATAATCCTATTATTTTCCTCAACGGATATTCTCCAGAAGTGAAAATGAACGAACGGAGTCATTTTCCTCAACGAGTATTCTTCAGAAGCGGAAATGAAGGATTAAACAACGGATATTCATTTCCTCAACGGACAATCTTTAGAAACGAAAATGAACAGACGGAGTCATCTTCAACGGTTGCTTCCTCAGAAACGGAAATGAAAAGGATAATCAAACGGATATTCATTTCCTCAACGGGTAATCTTCAGAAACGAAAATGAACTGAAGGAGTCATTTTCAACGGTTGCTTCATCAGAAATGGAAATGAAGGATTAGACAAACGGATATTCATTTCCTCAACGGATAATCTTTAGAAACGAAAATGAACAGACGGAGTCATCTTCAATGGTTGCTTCCTCAGAAACGGAAATGAGAAGGATAAACAAACGGGTATTCATTTCCTCAACGGGTAATCTTCAGAAACAAAAAATGAACTGAAGGAGTCATTTTCAACGGTTGCTTCATCAGAAATGGAAATGAAGGATTAGACAAACGGATATTCATTTCCTCAACGGATAATCTTTAGAAACGAAAATGAACAAACGGTGTCAATTTCAACGGTTGCTTCATCAGAGTTGGAAATGAAGGATAAACGGATATTCATTTCCTCAACGGATATTCTTCAGAAGTGAAAAATGAATAGCTAGTTCATTTTTCCTCAACGGATGCTTCATCAGAAATGGAAATAAATAGGGTTAACTCTAGATACATGATAGAACTTGATGTGATTTCTGTGCACTAAATTCCATAATTATGTATGCATCCATAATTACGTAATTCCTTGCACAGTCTGCACAGTTTGTTTTGTAATGTTTATTGGAAGAAAATCAAACCTGATGATGAGGGTGACTAGACTACCATAGGGTCCTTTTAATTAGATCGACATATGATCTTTTTAATTAGACCACCAAGGAGTCCTTTCAGCTACATCATCACATGATATTCCTAACCAGATTTTTGGATCAATTTGTTTAACTAGACCACTCAAGGGGTCTAATTATGGAGTAGTACCTTATAATCCAAGGGACTTAACTACAACGTAGAAGTCCATTAAGGATTTTAGGTAGTACCTTTGGGTATTCTACTATGAATCCCTTATACGAAGATATGGAAGATTCTACGAGGATTTGGATAACATAATTTGGATCACACAAAAATATAAAAGGGAACATATAAGCACATAATCACATAATTGTTTTCTTGGTTATTAATTGTTATTAACTTGGCGTTGATTTGAACATGGGTATTCAAGGCATACCAGGAACCCAGTTGATGGACTTCAACGTCCTCAAGCATCTATCTGAAAAGATAGGATGATCTTCTAAAAATTCAATTTTTGATTACAAGGAATCACCACATTCGAATTAAGGTATACAACAATTAAGGACTTACGGGAATACCCTTAGGTACCCCATTAAGGAGTGGGTATTCATCCAGAGTTGTAACTTGCGCCTTGTACTTCGTTTTCCTTGGAAGAAACGGGTACTTAGGATTTTCGTGGAAAACGCAAGAGATCATAAAGTGGAAGAATTTTGGGGGTAGTTTGTCTTTCAAGGAATACGGTTCCTTGATTGTCGGTAATGTAGGGGATACGTTGTTTTATACATGCAACCACATAAGCATATTGCAATATAAATAAAAGATTTATTTATAAACAACATCAATAACTGTTTCATGGATCATGACAACAAAAGAAAATAATACATAAGGCTTGTTTATTTCTAAACGGTGTTGTCTTCCAATTGGTCAGATGCTCATCCCTGAGTTGGATTCGCATTTGCAAGCTTTGGGCAGTTTCTTCGGAAATGGCCCATCTCGCCACAGTTGAAGCAAGAACCTGGTGGAAAACGAGATTGAGCAGGATTGTTGCCAGCTTGATTCGGTTCAGCTGCTGTTGGGCAAACCCTCACTGTGTGACCTACAAGTCCACAAACTTGGCATGTGCGGCACTTCACACCAGCATGATGATGAAGGTTACATTGATTGCACAAGGGTGCTGTTCCATTGTATGGCTTTCTAGCAGGGGGTTGAGCTGGTTGGTTGGGGACGACTTGACCATTGTGAGCGACCACGGTGAAGTTCTGAGAAGCCTTTTACTTCTTTGATTTCTTAGGGGATCTAGTCTGTTCATCCATGGTCTTTGATTCCTCGATTGGTTTCGATTCCTCGACCGGTTTCTTGTCACCTTTTCGGAAAAGTTTACCTTTCCTGATCTTTGATTCAGTCAAGGTTGCAGATATCTCAATGGCCTGTCTAACTGTAGTAGGGTTGCTACCAGTCACAATGGCTTGTATTGAGTCAGGGAGGCCATCAATGTACTTTTCGATTGCCTTATCCAAAGGCGTGACCATGTTTGGGCATAACAGACTTAACTCCTCGTAACGGTCCGTGTAGGCTCGATGCTCACCGCTATATTGCTTAAGATCGTCAAATTCCCTTTCCAAAGCCCTCAGTTCATGACGAGGACAGAACTCCTTCATCATAAGAGCCCTAAGCTCGACCCAAGTCTGTGTTAAAGCAACCTCAGCGCCACCATGTAAGAGCCCTCTTCTGAAACACACTGGAAGCAAACTCGACCTTGCGATTATCAGGACACTGAACGTGACGAAATGTACTCTCAGTGCTCTCGAACCATTGTAGGAGCCCAGTTGCTCCTTCAGAACCACTAAACTTGAGTGGCTTAGCCGAATTGAAACTCTTGAAATTGCATGGAGCATGATTGTTGTTGTTCGCTTGGTTCCATTGAGCAATAAGATTTGGGAAAGCAGCAGCCATTTGCTGCGTGATGATTTCTTCCAGTTCGGCATTCGCTATCTGATTATCGCGTCGAGGAGGCATTCTAAAAAGGGGAAACATGAAAGGAAACGAACGAGACGATTAGATGAAAAGGATGAGGTGTTACAATATTTGACAAAAGCAAAGGTGGTTGCCATTTGTCTGTTACCACAAGGCAAACAAACGACACATTGTGACTAATCAAAGTAAATGGGTCAAAATGATGTATCGCGAAGACATGCTCGCCTATAAGTGAACACTCACCCCAAGAGTTCCCAGGTAAGAGTGACTGGTCCGATTATGTGGATTTGTACGAACACTCTAGCCTTAGACAGAAAACCCAGGGTACAGGCATTCACTCTTCCAGTTCGCACGTGTTCACATTATTTAGGACCCAAAACTTTGGCGAGATTTTGAAAACTCAAAGGGGTTCAAAACCTTATAACAGAGGACTCAAAACCTTACAACAGAAGTTTCAAAACCTAGTAATCAATCATCCAAAAACATATGATTAATTTTCAAAGCGGATTCGGAATTGATGTTCTCGTTGTGGTTGCTGCCTAAAGATAGGCAACGGTATTGTTTTCTGACTAAACGCAAGTAAAATCGCGTTAGGGTCCTAGGAAGGTTATATTCTAGGTCAAAGCATTACTAATAACCTAATTCCCTATAACCATTGGCTCTGATACCAACTTTTCTGTCACACCCCGACCACGTAAAACAATGAAACGTGGCGGAAACATCGGGGAGTGTTGTAACAGAATTAATTGTTTCACAACCATGGTAATTAAAGTTACGTTTTATATATCAATCAAGAGAGTTACATTGTCTTAAACAAGAAACAAAGAGTACATAACATAATTTAACTAGTTCTTGCTTCGTTTTAAGTCACTAAGGCACAGGTCCGCCTAAGTATTTCTCGATCATCCTATGCAACAGTTCCTGAAAACACATGTGAAAATAGGTACGTCAGCATAAAAATGCCTGTGAGATACATAGGTTTTGTAAAAATAGGATTCATGACTTGTAAGTTTAAAGAAACTGTTTAATAAAAGTAGCCATGAATCTTGTCGAGTATTTCCTTTCATAAATGATTTGAAAAGTGATAAATAAACCAAATGATATATATGTATAAGAGAATAATGTATGGTTAAGTGAATAACCATGTAAAATGAGTTTGTATAAGTTAAGTCATTTGTAAAACGATGTTTATGTGAAGATTGTATTGTATATGTAATATGTCTAAACTGAAATGGTTTAAATAACGCTACGATATGTAATACCATAAAAGCACTTATATATAGGAAGTACCAGCGGCGTATCCACCATGTTTTTATCGTATTACACGTCGCCTCATTACTTAAACCACTTACCCAAAACAACCACCAAAATGTAATGTTTAACAATTGTAGAAATGTTTATGTATGGTCAAATACGGTTCACACGGTTCAACAGTTACAAACGGTTCGTATAATCAAATGGTTACAACGGTTCACATAGTCAAATGGTTACAAACGGTTCAAAATGTAATGTAATGTGTTCATATGCTGGATGAGCATATGCAACAGGATGTAATGTAAAACAATGTGTCCATATGCTGGATGAGCATATGCAACTAGATGTAATGTAAAACAATGTACTAAGTATGCTAAGTAAACATACAAAGCAGGAAAAGTGATGTAAATCAATGTGCTAGCATGCTCAGTCAACATACATAGCAGAAAAAGTCATGTAAATCAATGTAATGTAAATCATGTACTATAAGTGTACTAATGAACATAACAAGTTTATGATGTGAAAACATGAAAGCATGAAAGTAACAAGTAGGCACATGTGTTTCACCCCAAAACAGTTTGGAAAACAGTAAAAGAGGGGTCTATGTACTCACTTGAGATTGCTCAATAGACTTTAGATATCCACCAAGCAAAGCTAGTAGGTTACGGATTCAAACGACACCTAATATAGGTAATTACATTAATAAACCGGACCTATACCGGAGGATCGGATAGAATGAGGGCTCGTAAACCAAATGAGTATGGGAACTCATGTAATATGGTTGAACAAAGCCTACATACTACAATGAAACCTAACCTAAGTGCTTACGACCCATTACGACCCGTTTAGGTAGCTTATGCTACTTTAACGCTTCGTTCGCGTAAAACGCGTTCGGACCGCCTAACTAGTTCTATGATAAGTAAAATATGCCTTAACATGTTTAATATTGTTGTCAAATCAGTTTAGATACCAAAAGTTATGTTTTTTTTGGGTAAAGGGGTTACCCCGGTGATTTTATAAATTAACAAAAGAAAACAAGTAGGAAGCTGAAATACTCCCTAGTTCTCTTAGTGGCATACCACTAAGAGTGCAACACAGACAAACAAAAAACAACCAATTACATCAAACGATTAAATCGAAATTGGTCTTCACTCTTCATTCAAGAAGTCTTCTTTATCCATCTTCCACTCCTCCAAAAACCGCTTAACATTAGAAGTTTGCTTGTACTTGAAGGAGATTAATTTTGCTCTAACAGTGCTAATAATACCATCGGCAATTTGTTCCGGGGGTCTCAACCTGTTGCTGAAGAATCTCGTGTTTCTTTCACTCCAAATAGCATAAACTGCTGCTGCCACAACCAATCTACTAGCAACCGCATAAACCGATTTCGAACTAGCTGTAGAGACGAGCCTGGCAACTATATCTTCCCATGCTTCAGTAACCGAATCCATGCCAATTTTACACCCCACTTTGCACCACACTAATTTCGAGAAGGAGCAATCGAAAAACAAGTGCTCATGAGTCTCTAAATTTGAATAACATAAGAGGCAACACATCTGATTCATCGAGCCCGTGACTGCATGATTCCATCGTAAAATCCGGTCTTGTGTCCAGAGTTTCTTTTTGAAAATAAGCCAACACACGAATGCATGTTTGGGAATATTGAATGAAGACCAAATAATTTTCGACCAGTCCGTTCGCTGGTCCCAAACTCTGATCGATTCCCATACCTCCTTAGACGAAAAGGGGACTAGCTTACCATTCGTATTCATCCATAGAACTTTATCGTTCATAGAAGTCAAGCTAATAGGCCGAAGCTGAAACAAAATAGGGTACACGTTCCTCCAAGCTTCCGGCCAAGCCCATCGACCATCGCTAATAGCATCCGCGACACGAGACTTGATATTAAATCCATATCTAGCCATTTGACGCGGAGTCACAACATTCTGTAAAGGACACTCAGACGACCACTTATCGAACCAAAGGGACGTGCTAAGATCATTACCTACCTTGCTCCATAGATGATCCTGAAAAACATATCTACACTTCATTAATCTTTTCCATCCCCATGGCGAGTTGACTTGAACCGGAATATCCCAAATGCTTCTGCCACGAAGTCTATGTAATTCGATCCAAGTGGTCCACAACGACTTTCTACCGGACAAAATGCTGAAAATGTGGTAAGCCATTAACGACTTATTCACCTCCGATATCCGTCGAATTCCCAAACCCCCTTCCACTTTTGGGAGACAAACTTCCTTCCATGCCACTTTAGCTCTACCCTTCGAACCCGTATCATAACCCCACAAAAACCATTTCATTTTACACTCCAGCTCTTTTATGATGCTGACCGGCAAGATAAAGACTGAAGCCCAATACACATGGATTGAAGAGAGCATAGAAACAACCAGCTGGAGCCTACCTGCAAAAGAGAGGAACCTGTTTTTCCAGTCATTAATACGTTTAGAAACCCGCTCGACTAACACTTTGCAATCCTTAACCGGCAGTCTCGACGCAAGCAACGGAACACCCAAGTACTTAATAGGAAGACTCCCCTCCTCAAACGGAACCAGCGCAGCAATCCTACTCCTAGCCGATGAATGAACATTACTAAAAAATATGGAACTTTTCGCATTACTAGGAACAAGACCCGAAGCCTCCTCAAACTCTTTTAACGGAACCAAAAGTTATGTTACATATGCTTAAAATGAATTTTGGCGTAAAAAGGGCATTTTGGTAATTTACCTAAGGCATATAAACTACCTATCATACAACTACTTAAACGAAGCGACCATAAGGTATAACCTCGAAAGGTTATTCCCTAAATACTTTGGTCAACTAAAGTGTTTGGTCGGATCCTAATGATCGACCAAACGGGTCGGGTTCGAAAGTGTAAGCGATTGTTTAGATCGCTTACCTTTACGACCCTATAATAGCACTAAACTAAAAGTGACGAGCTAAGCATGTTAAAACATGCCTAACTAAGTTTAGAAAACAGGTTTTGTCACACCCCGACCGCGTATAACATGCAACCGCGGCAGAAACGTCGGGGAGTGTTGTAACAGAATTAATTGTTTCATAACCATGGCATTCAAAGTTGTATTTCATTTATAAACATAAGAGTTACATTGTCTTAAATAGGAAATAAAGAGTTCATAACATAATTAAACTAAGTTTATCTTCTTTTTATGTCTCTAAGGCACAGGTCCGCCCTAGTGTCACGATCATCATCCTACGGAAAAGCTCCTGAAAACACATGTGAAAATAGGTACGTCAGCATAAAAATGCCTGTGAGATACATAGGTTTTGTGTAAATAGGATTCATGACTTATAGGTTTTGTGTAAATAGGATTCATGACCGTATAATGTGTAACATACATTGTATTGATATGTTTCTTAATGCTTCGGCGTTTTTTCATCCTTATCGAGTGTCGGATCATGCTCCTAGTATATTAAAGCTGCCGAATGTGACGAGGGACAAACCAAAGCCGTTTAAATTTGTTAACTTGGTGGCTGAAAAGGATGGGTTTATGGAAGAAGTTAAGCGAGTTTGGCATTCTAATATTGATGGTTATCGTATGTACCAAGTGGTGAGGAAGCTGAAGTTGTTAAAATCTCCTCTTCGGAAATTATTTCATAAACAGGGCAATCTTCATGAGAAGGTGAAGAGTGCTAGAAAAGCTTTAGATGTGTGCCAAATGAGCTTAGATGGTGATCCGTTAAATGAAGACATTTTAGCTCAACATGGTATATTACTTCAACAATATAAGGAAGCCGTTCATGATGAGGGATCCTTTTTGAAGCAAAAATCTAAGGTAGAGTGGCTTGCGGTGGGAGACTCAAATACGAAATACTTCCATAATGTCGTGAAAACAAAAAATCACCGAAGCCGTATTTTCTCTGTTAGAGATGCTATGGGAACTCTTCACGAAGGGGGAGCAGTGCCTTAAGTGATGGTTGAGCACTATACGAAGTTTTTTGGAAGCACGAGTGAAATCAGCTTATATCCAACGCCGGAGTTATTCCAGAAAGTGCTTCATTCTGATACAGCGAGTAACATGGTGCGGATGGTAACGGAAGAGGAAGTTAAAGCGGCTATGTTCTCTATTGCGGGGAATAAAGCGCCTGGTCCGGATGGCTTCACATCAGTCTTCTTTAAGAAGTCTTGGGAGGTAATCGGGAAAGACGTTTGTGGTGCTGTGCAAGATTTTTTCCAAAATGGTAATCTGCTTCAGGAGCTTAATCACACGATTATTGCTCTAATTCCAAAGGTATCTACCCCTTCGACTATTTCTGATTATAGGCCTATTTCTTGCTGTAATACTCTGTACAAGTGTATCAGCAAGATAATTACGAATCGCATTAAGGAAGGGTTGGCCGATATTGTTAGTATTAATCAGTCGGCGTTTGTTCCTGGTAGAAGAATATCGGATAATATTCTGTTAACCCAGGAATTAATGCATAACTATCATCGAGATGCTCGACCCCCAAGATGTGCTTTTAAGGTTGACATCCAAAAGGCTTATGACACGGTTGATTGGAATTTCTTAAAACAAATTTTAATGGGCTTTGGGTTTCATAGGAAGATGGTGTGTTGGATAATGAGGTGTGTAACATCAACTTCATTCTCAGTGGCGCTTCATGGTAATCTGTATGGGTATTTTAAGGGGAAGAGAGGGTTGCGTCAGGATGATCCGATGTCCCCTTATCTTTTCACGTTGGTGATGGAGGTTTTAACGTTGATTTTGATAAAGAAAGTTACAGTGTCGAATGATTTTAGATTTCATAATAGATGTCAAAAACAGAAAATAATTAACTTGTGCTTCGCGGATGATCTTTTTTTGTTTGCTCGAGGGGATCAACCTGTCACACCCCGAAATTTATCAGAGCATTGGCGTGACTGGACTGGTATCTTTTTTTTGGGTAAAGGGTTACCCCGGTGATTCTATTATAGACAACCGCCAAATAAGAACAAGTAGTGAGGATGAGTTCCCCACTAGTTCATATACAGGACATGCCCCGTATATGTAAACAAAAAAACAAAACAAAACAAGTTACCACCTCAACCTAGCCTACTACAATCATGATAATGACTAACTAGTAGACAAACGAAAATAACAAACAAACGACATCAACCACCATCATCAAAAATGAAATTGCTACCATCCGGCATCCCCTTTGCATGAAACAAAAGCCACCTATCCATTGGACATCTTTATGTGAGAGGTGCTTGCCCCTGTACTGGAAGACGTAGGATGTATACCCGATGTCATAAACTCCTTCGTTTGATCATATACATTCTCTACCTCATCATCGTCAGACTCCGCATTTAGCTCATGTCCCCCTTTAGATCTCCCTTGGAAGGAACCCCCGTCCCCCTCAACAAACCCAAGAGCACTAAAAGAATTGTGTGTTTGAACCTTTGACGAGCTAGTCACTGCCTTTTTCTTCTTATCCACAGGTCTATATTCAAACTTGGGCTTTTGATTGTTAACTTGAAAACCGCTCTTCTTTACATTCTTCTTTGTCTTGACTTCTGTATAACCATCCTCATCTACTTTCTGATTGTTTGTAGGAGGTTTCACTATCGATCGAATGCCTTTAGGACACTCCTCATAAATATGCCCAAAAACACAGCAATGGGCACATCTCGGTGGTTCCCATTCATACTCCACCCTAATAGTCTCAGTAACATATTTATTCCCATCCAAATCAGGAATAGCCATGGTAAGAGTCTCTTTCAAATCCTGATCAGCCGAAATTTCAATAAGAGCCCTAGCATAGCTGCTCCTTCCCCAAGCCTCATTACACATATCAATAGTATACGAATCCAGCCGCACAGGATTCCCAATTTTTGAAGCCAGCATGCTTAAACCATCATCAGAATATGCCACTAGAGGGACATCATGCAATTTAACCCAAACTGCAACCTTTTTAACTTCTTCTTTTTTAAGAGTGTTTGTAGGGGACCAAATGTTGAGAAACATAGGTTTGTTACGGATCATCCAGGGACCCCCTTCAAGAACAACATCCATACCCTTTCTGTCTTCAAACTTGAAGAAAAAGAAACCATTCGAATTCATCATAGTTTTCTGAAGACCATGTTTCTTCCAATTTGTTCTCACAAAGTGTTCAACAACTGGATACGCAATTCTATCCCCCAGAAAATAACCATAAAGAGTGTTAGCTAACCTGTCTTTAACCTGGCGAACAGAATCAATCGGAAGCACTACATCCACTCCATCCATTGAGACGTCTGAGTTTAGCGAACGAAACTTGACTTTAGGAACTTGTTCAGCCGCATCATTGGCCTTCCTAACAAATTTATCATCATTCTGTTTCTGAATTAAATCACTACCACGCTTAATATCCCCATACTCGACCTGTTCATTTAGGACCACATCCGCATAAGATTGGACATGAGCATTATCATCTTGCATCTGATCTTGAACACGAGGAGGACTAACATCCTTCAACGGTAGCACAAATGCTACCTTTCGTTTGTCAAAGACCTTTGCATAAATCTGATTAGGAGAATCAGAGCTGCCAATAACATGCTCAGAATCATTAAGCGGCATCATAAAACATACCTTCTTATTCGGCAATTCAGCAACCCTAGCCGGCATAAGTGAAATTTGTCTAGGCTCAAAAGGTTTACCATCAATGTTCTTAATCTTTTTCACAAACACATTAGCATTTTCAGCATCTTGGCCATCCATTGTTGCTGGAACCCTACCGAGATGTTGCTGAATAATCAGCGAACATAAACAATCAGCGAACGAACTTAATCAGCCAACTAATCAGCGAACAAAAGCTTAATCAGCAACAAAGTTAACCAGCGAACATAATAATCAGCGAATGGATGTTGCTGGAACAAGCAACCACTCCGCAAAGCTGAAAAACCCTAGCAGCCGTCAAGAACAAATCGATCAAGCAGGGATGATTCAGATTACAAAAGCAGCAAAACAATCTCTCTTTGTATACCCAATCCAGATTAACAACGAAAGCAAACAACCTGCGGCAGCCAAGTGTAGAAAAAAACCGAAAAACCAACCCTAATCTTGAACAAAAACGAATCAAAGAATGATTATATTGAATCGTAAGTGTAATCAGAATTGATGAGACTCTAATCACACAAAACAATCCCTACAATCATCAAGAAAAACGAGTTTTAGGTCAAGGAATCAAGAGGGTCGATTTTCTCCATTAGAGAGAGAGAAAACTAGGGTTAGGTCAATATTGGCACTGGACTGGTATCTTCATTGCACACCGGAAGCAAATAAGCAAAGACTTCTAGAAATTGAACGCCGCTAAGTACTCGACTCTCCATGGTTCTCCTATTCCAACCGTGCCTTGTCTTAGAAATGCAACCTGAGAAAGAACATGCGAGAAAAATCAACATAATGTTGAGCGAGTTCATAGTTTGTTTGTAAAAGATTTGAAATAAATCTTTTGAGTTGTGAAAGATTTGAAGTAAATCTATTGAGTTGTGAAAGGTTTGAAATAAATCTTTGGAATAACCGGTTTTTGAAATAGTATTGAGAAAATGAATTTAAGAATCATTTTCTTGCCAAGTTATATGGAAACGTTGTGTTTGTAACACGTTATGTTCATAGAACCATGTATTTGTAAAGCCTTGTATTTGTAATGTTCGCATAACCGTCAATGCCCACCCTGACTTTGACTCCATACCCGCATAATCCTATGCTTTAAATTCTTGTATAAAACATGGTGTTTAATTTGTATGAACAAGTATTTTCCGTAAGTATAAAATCCCTGGTATGTAGCAATAAGGAAAAAGAGATCACCAATGGTTTGCAAGGCCATTGATATGTGTGAAGTGCAAGTAGGAAGACTCAAACCTAGCGGATTTGTGCGTCGGGAACATAGTCACCCCGAGGTCCGTTCTGCTGGGCCTGGGGCTGGGCTCGCTACACCCAGATAGATCTACCGCATCGTGCCCCTCGGTCCTACAATGAGGATTAATGGCCTCAAGTACCACCTACCCACTCACATGATCTAAGTAGTAACCCTCCTTACGCTAATCATACCATGTATAAAAATCCCTGGTATCCCCGACCAAATCCCTGGTCACCCTGACCGAATCCCTGGTCACCCTGACCGAAAATCATTCACATTTCAAAAATAAGCATTTGCATCATACTTGGTACTCGTTCTCACCAAGAGTGCTTCTTGTATTTACCCGTAGTTTAGAAAACTAGAATTCGTGGGTATGCATATTCCGAAAGATACGTTTGTTTGAAAACCGGTATGTTTAGTATAAACCTTTCGTAAATCATTTGTGTTCCTCGAAATCCCTTCGTAATATGATTTAGAAATACGAGTTTTGCGTTTGTTCAAAACTTTGTATGTTTTTGCAAAACGTGCATGTCTTTCCACCCCGAAAACATTTACAAAAATGTAAAACCATAAAAAGTGGGGTTATGAACTCACCTGAATATTCCTGTGCAAAGCTAGCTATATACGACTTCGTGATGTCGTTTCCAAAATGAGACTCGCTAGCGCGCATTCTATAATATTCCTAACACGGAATATCTAATAAGTTTCTAAATAAAAGCGGTAACTAGTCTACGTGTCACCGAGCTCTACCGAATCGTTAGCCGAACGATTCGACAGTAAGTTGTTAACTTAATGGAAAAGATTAAGTTATATGTGTTAAATCTCGTTTAATGTCAGTAGCAGTTTAATAAGTCTTGCAAAAGACTTAGTTTCCGAGAGACTTAAAATGAATAAATATTCATATAAAAATATATAAATATCTCGTTGTAGGTGTGTTAGCCGTCTCGAGTAGTCATACGTGTATAAACGAATACGAGTTGTTTGACGCTTGAAATAAATATATAAAATATATTCATTTTATAAAGGAATTGTCGAAATTCCGAAGTTTATAATAAATATAATAATTATATTTATTTGTTGTAAATAAATTTCCGACTCGTCATTTATTGTAAGTAGTAAAGTGTTATCGAAAGAAACTATATGCTTGTATTCGTCTTTCCAAAATATCATTTGAATCCGATGTTTGTTTTATAATAAAACGCGCTCTTTTTACGGATTTTCTCGAAAAACGGGCAGAGTTTCCTCTGTTTTTGGACGCCCCCGACAACACAAGTCGTCGTTTTATTTTCAAAAATTCAACACAATTTAATCAAGATTCAACTATATGTAAACTTTATATAACAAATGCAATTTATAAACAGTCGGTTCGAGCTCGTTTGTCATGTAAGTATCAAAACTATAGAGATAACGAAAGAAAATGCGTCGCTAATCTTTACCATCTTCCGTCAAAATGTCGAGCCGCTTGACTGAGTTGACCGAGTCAACTGAGTTGAACTGAGTCGAGCCGTATGGAACCGAGTCGAACCGAGTTGGACTTGTTAACCTGAGACGAGTCTTGACTGAGTCGACTCGCTGACTGAGTCAACCGAACCGAGGCCGCTGTTGACTTTAACCGATTCTGACCCGAACTGGTTGACCCGTTGACTGACCTTTGACCAAACTAAACCACGAACCGTGAGAACGGAACGAAGCTAACCCGAACACCTCTGGTTCTGACCCGAACCCGCTAACTTTGACCAAGTTGACCAAACCCGAACTTGATGTTGAACCGAACCGAAGTGTTGAACCGCGCTCTCGAAACAAATAAAAATCATATCATCATCATCAGTGACACAACTATCCATCAACTTATTAGTCTCCAGCAGAAACAAAATGAAAGGGAACGAGGATTTACCGGAGAACTTGACCGGAGAAGTTACCACCGCCGTTGTGAGCGGCGGTGCTGCCACCATGTGCAGCCGTCGCCGGCTTCGACCCCCTACCATCACCATCTTCTTGTCAACATTATCACAAGCATCGAAAAACATAATCGTCGTCAACAGGAATGAAGCGGCCAGAGTCGATTTCGGCCAGATCTGACCCGATTCCTCAGCAGCGTCGTCATCATCAGCTTCAACCTTCGTCATCAGTCCGCGTCATCATCTCCGACGTCACCGGCGGAGCCGGTCAGACCATGGAGCCGGGGGGGTCTTGATGTTGTCGGTGAAGGTGGGGTGTTCGAGTGGATCTGCTAGACAAAACACCGCCGACCGTCACCATCGCCGGAGCCCGACGATCAGGCAGGTCGAACAACAGGGGGGGGGTGAGCAGCTGGGGTTCCTCTTTGGGAATGTGACTGCTCTATGTTTGCTTATTGTAACCGAGAGAGAAGAGAGTGAAGATGGATGATGTGTGTCTGTGTTTTTGTTTGTGAAGATGGGGATGGATCTTATAGATGGTAGATGAAACCTTGAAGAAATCTTGTGAGATCTTATGTGCCAGACAAAAAAATCGTTTGTATAGATTTGAAGAGATTTTACAAGATTATCAAATCTTGAAAAGATCTTGAGAGATCTAATATATATGCGCAGGTTTAGGCTTGTGGGTGATGGGCTTGGGCCCACGACCCACAAGCCCATCTCGTGTGTAAGTGGCTCGTAATTCCTACGAGACTCGTTGTCAAATCCTGAACTCCGTTTAACATCAAAAATTAAAATACCCAAAAATGCGGTCGGTAGGCGTTGTTTGCACGCCCGTTCGTCGGTTACGGTAATAATCGCGAAAAGTTGTATCGTTGTCGTCTCTAATCCGTTTTTCGATCCGGTTTCGCCTGTCGTCACTAAATTTTAATTACGAAGCTAAAATATATCGTAAAAATTTAATATTTGTAGGAGTTGTTAGTATTTCGTCTGGTTTCGTTTCGTTATCACTTAACGTTTAACATGTTTCTCCGCTAATCACCGTTCGCGTACTGTAAAGTCGGCTAGACATTCCTAGGCACTCCAAAGGCCTAATTAAGTTAATTTGCGTCTCAAACACTATTTATTGTCGCGTTAATCGCCTGTTAATTACGTAATTAAGAGCCCTAAATCACGGGTTGTCACACAACCGTCAGCTAAAGTTATTATGGAGTCTTTGAATGCATTCAAGAATATGTCGGGCCTGGTTCCTAGCATGAATAAGAGCACTGTATTTTTTTGCAATGTGTCAAACGGTGTGAAGGACCGTATTCGTGATATAATGTCGTTTGAGGAAGGTAGGCTGCCTGTCCGATACCTTGGAGTCCCTTTAATAACATCTAGACTTACTTACAAGGATTGCAAGCGGCTAGTGGAAAATATGGAATCAAGAATAACGGACTGGAAAACAAAGACGTTATCTTTTGCAGGTAGGCTTCAACTGATTCGTTCGGTTCTAACATCCATGAATATTTATTGGGCCTCTATGTTTGTTTTGCCAAAGCGTCTAGTTAAGGAGCTGGAGGATAGGATGAGGCGTTTTCTTTGGGCTCAGGGTAACAACATAAAAGGGAAGGCTAAAGTGAAATGGAGTAAGGTGTGTTTACCGAAAAAAGAAGGAGGTTTGGGGATTCGTAGAGTGTGGGATATGAATATAGCTCTCATGGTCGCTCATGTTTGGAGTATTCTTACGGGTCGAGAGTCTCTTTGGGTCAAATGGATTCATGAGTATCGTATTCGTAAAAGAAGTTTCTGGGATATTCCAAGTAGAAATAATGAGACGTGGACATGGAGGAAAATCCTTCAAATTCGACCTATCATACGTGACCGTATATGGATTAACATTGGAAATGGTAATAGAACGATGGTTTGGTTTGATAAATGCGATGTCGTTTGTCCTCTGATCTCGTTTATCACTCCAAGGATGATAGCTAATGCGGGTTTTGACTTGAGCTCTACAGTTGCAAATGTGTGTGATGCGGGAGGTTGGAGGTGGCCGAACACTTGGCTGATTCGGTTCCCAGATTTGAATAATATGCAACCGGTAATCTTTCACCCGAACGTCCAGGATAGGGTCGTATGGAGAACGAGATCGGGCATGGATATGGATTATCAAACTACGTGTGTTTGGAATGATATTCGGCCTCATCGGAATGAGGTGTCTTGGGCTAGTCTGGTGTGGTATCCTCAAGCTATTCCTCGTCACTCGTTTCTTATGTGGCTGCTTATTAACAAAAAACTGAAGACACAGGATGTGATAAGTACATGGGCTTCATCGGGTAACTATAATTTCAATCTTATGTGTTGTTCCTTATGCACATCTGGGCCTGATTCACATGAACACCTGTTCTTTGCGTGTCCTTATGCGACACAAATTTGGCATGGCGTTAGGAGGAAGGTGGACATGGGATCGATTAACTCTTCATGAGATGAGATTTACACGTATTTGTTAATGTTTGCGGAGTCTAAGAAGGCTGAGCATGTGATTATGAAGCTAGTGGTTGGGGCGTCCGCATATTTTGTCTGGCAGGAGCGGAATTATCGTCTTTTTTCTAGAAAGAAAAGGAGTACGAATCAACTTATTGAAGTGATCTTGAATACGGTTCGAATGAAGCTACACACTATGAAGTTTAAGGCCACAAATTACGCTACCAGAGTCTTGCATGAATGGAGGCTTCCTAGAGGTTTACTGGTTCAGGATGACGACTGCGGCTAATGTTTCATGATTTTAGTTAGTATGTAGTCGGTTGTCTAGTTACTTTGTTTGCAGTTTTTGCTTGTTCACTCAAATATGGCATGTCGTATTTGAGAACTGGGGGTTCGTGTATTTGGCTCCCACTTGGTGTGTATTTGTTGTTTTGAGTGATATAAAATTTGACCGGGGTAACCCTTTACCCAAAAAAAAAAAAAGTTTAGGAAAAATTGTTTAATAACAGTCAGTCATGAACCTTGTATGTTGTTTTGTTGTGTAAATCATTAAAAAGCAATGATATGTATAAATAAGAGAATAATGTAAGGTTAAATGAATAACCAAGTAAAAATGAGTTTTGTGAATCAATGTCTTGTGAAAATAAGTTGTTTATGTAAAATGTAATATGTCAAATATTGAAATGATTTAAGTAACGCTACGACATGAAATATCATACAAACACTTATTTATAGGAAGTACCAGCGGCGTATCCACCATGGTATTATATTACACACGCCTCGTTACTCGAATCATTTACCCAAACCAACCATCAATGTAAATTGTTCATGTATAAATGAATTGTCACGTGTTAATGTGTAAACCATATTGAAATGTCTATGTCCAATGTAAACCACTAAATGTGTATATCAATGTCAAAATGTTTATGTTAATGTAGATCATGTAATGTTTACCCAAAAATATCATGTATGGTAAGTGAAATATATCAACTAAACCATATGTAAAATGTACAAAAGCAAGGTATTGAAGTAAAACATGGTTTAAATCAAAGTTATGTTTTGTGGAACAAATGCATGCTTTACTGATACAAACATTTATGCGGTATTGTGAAAATGCATACATCCAAGCCTTGAGACTGTGGCGATAAACCCTTAAACAAATTAAAGGTTTATCTAAGTTATGTATATCGAATTCGGTCATTCCTTCCAATCCAAACAAACCCAGGATTTCAGGAACGGGAGTTGTCAATTCCTATGGTACCACTACCTACTAACGAACGACGTAGCTAATGTTAATGAATGTATTGTTCCATTGTAAACAACCCAAATGTCATAACAAAATGTAAGCATGTGATGAAAACAACTGTACTAAGTACGCACACAATGGGCATACATAGCATGAAATGTGATGTAAAACAATGTACTAAGTATGCACACAATGGACATACATAGCATGAAATGTAATGTAAAACAATGTACTAAGTATGCACACAATGGACATACATAGCATGAACACAATGAAATCATGTACTATAAATGTACTAATGAACATAGCAAGTATACGATGTGAAAGCAGGAAAGCACGAAAGTAACAAGTAGGCACATGTGTTTCACCCCAAAACAGTTTGGAAAACAGTAAAAGAGGGGTCTATGTACTCACTTGAGATTGCTCAGAAGTCCTAAGATAACCACCAAGCAATGCTAGAGATCACGGAATCAAACGGCACCTAATATAGGTAACTATGTTAATAACCCGGACCTAATATAGGAGGATCGGATAGAATGAGGGTTCGTAAACCAAACGAGTATGGAGACTCATGTAATATGGTTTAACAAAGCCCACATACTAAAACGAAACTTAACCTAAGTGCTTGTGACCCATTACGACCCGTTTAGGTAGCTTATGCTACTTTAACGCGTCGTTCGCGTAAAACGCGTTCGGAACGCCTAACTAGTCCTATGACAAGTAAAATATGCCTTAACATGTCTAATATGGTTGTCAAATCAGTTTAGATGTCAAAAGTTATGTTACATATGTTTAAAACGAATTTTGGCATCAAAGGGGTATTTTGGTAATTTACCTAAGGCATATAAACTACATATCATACAACTATTTAAACGAAGCGACCATAAGGTATAACCTCAGAGGGTTATTCCCTATATACTATGGTCACCTAATGTGTTTGGTCGGATCCTAATGATCGACCAAATGGGTCGGGTTCGAAGGTATAAGCGATTTATTAGATCGCTTACCCTTACGACCCTAGACAACGTGGTAATCAGTAGGCATAGTCACGAGGGACTATAACCATCGTGATTACAATCACGTTGCGAAGTTCAAACGAAATTCGCATTGACCATAAACTGGTCAACGCAGAAAGTCAAACAAAGTTTGACTTTCGGACTCGAAAAGCAATAAAAGAACGAAGGAACACTTACGAAGGGTCCCCGAATGCTAATCTAGATCAAAATAGCTCAGGTATGAAACAAAGGTTTCAACTTAGAGCACAATTGATCAGATTCTTGTGAGGAATGAGTGAAAATGTGATGGGTATTTATAGATTTCGGTCCACCGTTAGGATCGTTTCTTGGAGAAGAGGGAATTATCTAGCCCGTACACTTGTCGTAATGTTGTGGTAACTAAAAATGACCCCTAATGAGCTGAAAGGGCAAGTGTGAATGTGTGGTTGTGAGTTAATCAGCTGAAATCTGCTGACTAATCAGTCTTATCTGATCTGGGAGCCTGACGCGGGCCGCGTAAGGATACACATAGATCTTACGCGGGCCGCCTGGCCTGCACATATCAGAATTAAGTTTCAGCAATGACAGTTTTGGTCCCTGCACGTGTTTAAGGCCATTTCCGACACTTCTAAGGCCCGTAAAGCCAACTTTAAGGCCCTAAAATGATGCCTAAATATTGTGGACATGAAACATGCTCAAAAATATGTCGGATGTTGGTTCGTTTGGTCGTACAAACGCGATGTTCGCTTAATTACGACGGAATGCGCACAAGCGCGAAAAACGATCTAAATGACGCGACAAATGGATTTTTCTTATGCCAAACACTAAAATAAAATATTTTAGTGCTTACATAAATTTTTGGATGTCCGGATGTATTCAGAACGTGAGTTATGCGCAAAAGTGCAAACTTGTGCACTTTTTGACGCTTTTAGTCCCTGAATGACCCAAAAGTTTATTTTAGCATACCGAACCCCTCAAAGCCTATTTATAAGCTATGAAAATGATATTTATGGTATGTTTAACTTATGGTCATGTTCCGGAATGTCTGTTACAGTTCAAATTGGCATACTTTCGCAGTTTGTCAAGTTTAGTCCCTGTAAGCGAATTAACTTGTTTTTGCCATACCAAAGCCTTCAAAACTTATTTCTAAGTTATGTAAAGGTTATTTAAGGTATGTTGAGTATATGTTGATGTTCCGGAGTATTTGTCGCATTAAACTGATTACGTTTACACACCAGTTTGCGTATAAATTTCCAGAAAGCGATATAGAGTTTGAAATTGAATAAAAGTCAAAACATGAAAAATGTAAAACACAACCAAACAAACATTGGGATCAAATAACATTGTTTTATTGAAAATTGAACTGTTCATAATGATTACAAGCACAGATGTTACAGTCTCCCCTACTTGTGGAAATTTCGTCCCGAAATTTATTTAGAGGAAACTCGTGGGAAAAGATGCGGATATTTCGCCTTCATTTGATCTTCGCGTTCCCAAGTAAACTCGGGTCCACGTTTAGCTTCCTAGCGAACTTTGACCAAAGGAATGCGCTTGCGTTTAAGCCACTTGACTTCACGTTCCATGATTTCCACTGGCTTCTCAACAAATTTCAGTGTTTTACCAACACGAATTTCGTCAAGTGGTATGTGGAGGTTCTCATCAGCTAAACACTTCTTGAGATTGGACACGTGAAAAGTTGGATGAACATTTCCAAGTTCAGGAGGCAACTCAAGTCTGTAGGCTACCTTACCGATTCTTTCGACGATCTTGAATGGTCCAACGTATCTTGGTGCAAGTTTTCGTTTCTTTCCAAATCTGATCACACCTTTCCAAGGTGAGACCTTAAGTAATACTCGATCACCGACTTGAAATTCCAAGGGCTTGCATTTTGGATCCGCGTAACTCTTTTGACGGCTTCTAGCTGTCTGAAGGTTATCACGAACTTTCTTGATCTTGTCAGTTGTCTCTAAAATGAGGGCAGGTCCAGTAAGTTGAGCCTCGCCGATCTCATTCCAGCAGACTGGTGAACGGCATTTTCGACCATAGAGAGCCTCGAAAGGAGCCATTTTGATGCTGGTGTGATAACTGTTGTTGTAGGAGAATTTAATTAACTGAAGATGTGAATCCCAACTACCACCAAAGTCGATCACACAAGCTCTAAGTATATCCTCCAGAGTCTGGATTGTTCTTTCAGATTGACCATCCGTTTGCGGATGATAAGCCGTACTCAGATTAAGTTGGGTCCCCATAGCAGATTGCATGGTTCTCCAAAAATGAGAAGTGAAACGAGCATCTCTGTCAGAAATGATGTTCAAAGGAACACCATGTCGAGCCACAATTTCATCCACATAGATTTTAGCAAGTCTGTCAGCAGGAAAATCCTCACGGATTGGCAAGAAATGCGCTGACTTAGTAAGACGATCAACAACTACCCAGATGGCATCATGACCTTTCTTTGTGCGTGGAAGTTTGGTAACGAGGTCCATAGTAATGTTTTCCCATTTCCAAACTGGGATTTCTGGTTGTACCAATAAACCCGAAGGACGCTGATGTTCAGCCTTAACCTTAAGACAAGTAAGGCATTTTGATACGTATAAGGCAATGTCTTTCTTCATACCAGGCCACCAATAATGAATACGAAGATCCTTATACATCTTATCGGAGCCCGGATGAATAGAATAACGAGACTTATGGGCTTCATCCATAAGCAAGGTACGAAGATCATCCTGGCTTGGGACCCACAAACGGTCCATGAAGTAATACGATCCATTGTCCTTCAGTTCCAGATCAGGTGTTATGTGATAGGGAAATTCCTTATCCATCAAACCTTGTGAAACACAAGATTGTTGAGCCTGAGAAATGCGTGCTTGGCTATCGGATCGAGCTTGAATAACAGGTTGAACACGTACACAATGAAGCTTAGTACGTTCCTTACGACTCAATGCATCGGCTACGACATTCGCCTTACCAGGGTGGTAGCGAATTTCGCAGTCATAGTCGTTTAGTAGCTCAACCCAACGTCGTTGCCTCATGTTGAGTTCTTTCTGGTTGAAGATATGCTGAAGACTTTTGTGGTCCGTGAAAACCACACATTTTGTACCGTACAAATAGTGTCTCCAGATCTTAAGAGCGAAAACAACTGCACCCAACTCAAGATCATGAGTGGTGTAATTCTTCTCATGTATCTTCAACTGCCTCGATGCATATGCTATGACTTTGTTCCTTTGCATCAGAACACAGCCAAGACCCAATTTAGATGCATCGCAATAAACGACGAAATCATCATTGCCCTCAGGCAAAGTCAGAACAGGCGCGTCGCAAAGTTTTTGCTTCAAGTTTTGAAAAGCTTCCTCTTGCTTGAATCCCCAATCAAAGGGCTTGTTCTTCTCAGTTAGAGCAGTTAGAGGAACTGTAATCTTTGAGAAGTTCTCAATGAAGCGGCGGTAATAACCCGCTAGACCAAGAAAAGAACGAACCTCAGTGGGAGTAGTAGGCGTATCCCAATCCTTAATCGCACTGATCTTGGAGGGATCTACATGAATACCTTGTTCGTTGATGATTTGTCCTAAGAATTGAACTTCTTTATGCCAGAATTCACACTTGGAGAATTTGGCGAAAAGTTGCTCTTTCTTTAGGAGTTCCAGAGTAAGACGAAGATGTTGCTCGTGATCAGATCGCGTCTTAGAATAAATCAAGATGTCGTCAATAAAAACAATGACGAACTGATCCAAATAAGGTTTGCAGACCCTATTCATTAAGTCCATGAAAACAGCAGGAGCATTAGTCAAACCGAATGGCATGACTGTGAACTCGTAATGCCCATACCGAGTGCGGAACGCCGTCTTGGGAATATCTTCTTCATGCACCCGAAGTTGATGATACCCCGAACGAAGATCAATCTTCGAAAAATAAGAAGCGCCCTGTAACTGATCAAAGAGATCATCTATGCGTGGTAGGGGATATCGATTCTTGATGCTAAGCTTGTTAAGCTCACGATAATTGATACACATCCTAAATGATCCATCCTTCTTCTTGAAAAAAAGAACGGGAGCACCCCAGGGTGAAAAGCTAGGACGGATAAAACCTTTGTCAGAAGTTATGTTACATATGTTTAAAACGAATTTTGGCATCAAAGGGGTATTTTGGTAATTTACCTAAGGCATATAAACTACCTATCATACAACTATTTAAACGAAGCGACCATAAGGTATAACCTCAAAGGGTTATTCCCTATATACTATGGTCACCTAATGTGTTTGGTCGGATCCTAATGATCGACCAAATGGGCCTGGTTCGAAGGTATAAGCGATTTATTAGATCGCTTACCCTTACGACCCTAGACAACGTGGTAATCAGTAGGCATAGTCACAAGGGACTATAACCATCGTGATTACAATCACGTTGCGAAGTTCAAACGAACTTCGCATTGACCATAAACTGGTCAACGCAGAAAGTCAAACAAAGTTTGACTTTCGGACTCGAAAAGCAATAAAAGAACGAAGGAACACTTACGAAGGGTCCCCGAATGCTAATCTAGATCAAAATAGCTCAGGTATGAAACAAAGGTTTCAACTTAGAGCACAATTGATCAGATTCTTGTGAGGAATGAGTGAAAATGTGATGGGTATTTATAGATTTCGGTCCACCGTTAGGATCGTTTCTTGGAGAAGAGGGAATGATCAAGCCCGTACACTTGTCGTAATGTTGTGGTAACTAAAAATGACCCCTAATGAGCTGAAAGGGCAAGTGTGAAGTGTGGTTGTGAGTTAATCAGCTGAAATCTGGTGACTAATCAGTCTTATCTGATCTGGGAGCCTGACGCGGGCCGCGTAAGGATACACATAGATCTTACGCGGGCCGCCTGGCCTGCACAGATCAGAATTAAGTTTCAGCAATGACAGTTTTGGTCCCTGCACGTGTTTAAGGCCATTTCCGACACTTCTAAGGCCCGTAAAGCCAACTTTAAGGCCCTAAAATGATGCCTAAACATTGTGGACATGAAACATGCTCAAAAATATGTCGGATGTTGGTTCGTTTGGTCGTACAAATGCGATGTTCGCTTAATTACGACGGAATGCGCACAAGCGCGAAAAACGATCTAAATGACGCGACGAATGGATTTTTCTTATGCCAAACACTAAAATAAAATATTTTAGTGCTTACATAAATTTTTGGATGTCCGGATGTATTCAGAACGTGAGTTATGCGCAAAAGTGCAAACTTGTGCACTTTTTGACGCTTTTAGTCCCTGAATGACCCAAAAGTTTATTTTAGCATACCGAACCCCTCAAAGCCTATTTCTAAGCTATGTAAAGGATATTTATGGTATGTTTAACTTATGGTCATGTTCCGGAATGACTGTTACAGTTCAAATTGGCATACTTTCGCAGTTTGTCAAGTTTAGTCCCTGTAAGCGAATTAACTTGTTTTTGCCATACCAAAGCCTTCAAAACTTATTTCTAAGTTATGTAAAGGTTATTTAAGGTATGTTGAGTATATGTTGATGTTACGGAGTATTTGTCGCATTAAACTGATTACGTTTACACACCAGTTTGCGTATAACTTTCAAGAAAGCGATATAGAGTTTGAAATTGAATAAAAGTCAAAATATGAAAAATGTAAAACACAACCAAACAAACATTGGGATCAAATAACATTGTTTTATTGACAATTGAACTGTTCATAATGATTACAAGCACAGATGTTACAGGTTTGGTATCAAAACAAACGGTTTTGATACCTAAGAGTAGTTTGGTTACAAAATACGCAAGAATGCGCATTTTGGCCGAAACTACGACTCGTCACTGAGCCTAGATAACGTGGTAATCAATAGGTATAGTCACTAGGGACTATAACCATCGTGATTACGCTCACGTTATGAAGTTCAAACGAACTTCGCATTGACCATAAACTGGTTAATGCAGAAATTCAAACGAAGTTTGACTTTCACGACAAAATGAATAAAAGAACGAAAGAAGACTTACAAAGGGTCCCCGCAAGATTTGATTCCAAGTAATCTCAGGTAGGAAGTGTATAAACACAACCACTTAGAGAAAAACTCAGATCAAATGTGGGTTTTGAGTTGTGAATCAAAGGGGTATTTATAGGATTTCTAGGACCGTTAGGATCGTTCCTCGAATACCGTGCTTTGATCTTGTCCCTACACTTGTTGCAACACTAAGGTAACTCAAAATGGCCCCTACTACCAGGAATCAACATGTGGAAGTGGGTTTATGAGTGCATAACAGCTGTTAACAGGCTGTAAAGCAGGTTTTACTGATCTGGGAGGGCCTCGCGCCCTGCGTAAGGTATGGCCAAACCTTACGCACCCCGCCTGGAGGTTCTGATCAGAAATCAACTTTAAAAAATGACAGTTTCAGTCCCTGTTGGTGTTTAGAGCTCATTTCGACATGTGTAAGGCCCGTTAAGCCAACTTTAAGGCCCTAAAATGATGCCTAAACATTTTAGACATGAAACATGCTCAGAAATATGCCGGGTGTCGGTTCGTTTGGTCGTATGATCGCGATGTTCGCTTAATTACGACGGAATGCGCATAAGCGCGAAAAACGATCCAAATTGCGCGACGAATGGATTTTTCTTATGCCAAACACTAAAATAAAATATTTTAGTTCTTACATAAATTTTTGGATGTACGGATGTATTCAGAACGGAAGTTATGCGCGAAAATGCAAACTTGTGCACTTTTTGACGCTTTTAGTCCCTGAATGACCCAAAAGTTTATTTTAGCACACCGAACCGCTCAAAGCCTATTTCTAAGCTATGTAAAGGATATTTATGGTATGTTTAACTTATGGTCATGTTCCGGAATGTTCGTTACAGTACGAATCGGCATACTTTCGCAGTTTGTCGAATTTAGTCCATGTAAGCGAATTAACTTGTTTTTGCCATACCAAAGCCTTCAAAACTTATTTCTAAGTTATGTAAAGGTTATTTAAGGTATGTTAAGCATATGTCACTGTTTCAGAGTGTTTGTTTCATTAAACTGGTTATATTTACGCATTAGATTGCGTATAACCTTCCAGAAAGCGATTTAAAGTTCGAAATCGAACAAGAATTGATATGTGCAAAGATCACACATATTTATACAAATTCCAAGTATGAAACACAATATTTCATTGATTTGGTATTTGTTTGCTGGTCGCAGTGACCCAGGTGTCACAAGATTCATATGTGTTGAATGATTTCGATGTTTTAAACGATGGTTTCGAAAATGATTAAAATGGTTTATATTAAATTAATAACGATTTCGATAATGTGGATAAACTTGTTGGTTGTAATTACATAACGAATAACATTCATTAGTTTTGGCTGAACCGACCAGTATTAGGTTATGGTACCATAGGATCTGACAAATCCCGTTATCAGACTACACCCATGGTTATGTGTGGGTTAGGTGGGTAACGACTGAATCTGTGATTGTTAATTTACCCTTTGGTGGTTTATTAATGCGAGAAGCGATAGGCGAGTTGCGAAGGTTTGGATGTTATTAGCGAGACGACCAAAAGTAGATTTCACAAGTTAAACGATTTTAACGAGTTAAACGATTTGGGTAAACGATTGATTTTTGGTTAGTGTTTAGATAACGGGACGGGTGTAATGTGATGATTGCATGGTGGATACGCCGCTGGTACTTCTTATATATAAGTATTTTCATCATATTACATACCGTGGCGTTATTTAGTTTACTTGGGTAATCGATTTTGAAACGATGTCACACAACGATGTTTTCTAAAAGATATAAACCATAAGAGTTTTATTAACGAGTTTTTATGAGATGTTGTACAATTTGATTTAATTAAATAAATGTTTTGGGGTTAAGAATCATGGCTACGAGATTTTATAAATTATAACCAACTTGATTTGAGTTGGTTAATTTTGTCGCAATACTATATTTTTCAAAACAAGGTTTTTAATTAAGTATTGCAACATGTAAACTAGCCATGAATCCGACATTCTCATAAATCTATGTACTCGCCAGCATTTCTTTGCTGACTTTGTTTTTACATATGTTTCAGGTGTTGTTGAATGATGTTGATTACTAGGATGCATGCTCACATAGGACTGGACGAGGCCGTAGTGACTTAATAACAATGATAGACTATGTTTAGCTTGTTTGTTTAGATTTCAAGATGATGTAAATGTTTATTGTTTAATAAAATGAAACTTCAAATTTCCGTGTGTTTTGAAACAATGATTATGTTACAACACTCCCCGATGATTCCGCCACGATTTGCTGTTTTACGCGGTCGGGGTGTGACATCGTGCTTTGATCTTGACCTTACAAGTGGGCACATGGTTTTCTAAACCATGGGAACATCAAAAACAAGCAAAATCCAACAAATGGTATTGAAAAACTATGATCAAAACCATCAAAACATCAAAATTGGACTAGATACAATGAATCTGGTCATTTGGGCATTTTTTGACGCTTTTAGTCCTTGTTGATCAAATAAGTTTATTTTTGCGCACCAAACATCTCAAAGCCTATTTCTAAGCTTTGTAAAGGATATTTAGGGCATGTTTAACTTATGATCATATTCCGGAAGGTTCGTTACAGTAAGAATCGGCATACTTTCATAGTTTGTCGAAATTAGTCCCTGTAAGCGAATAAACTTGATTCGACATACCAAACCCTCCAAAACTTATTTCTAAGTTATGTAAAGGTTATTTAAGGTATGTTAAGCCTATGTCACTGTTCCGGAGTGTTTGTCGCGTTAAATTGATTACGTTTACACATCAGTTTGCGTATAACTTTTCAGAAAGCGATTTAGAGCTCAAAATCGAACGGGAATTGATATGTGCAAATGATACACATATTTATACAAATCCCAAGTATGAAACACAATATTTCATTGATTTGGTATTTGTTTGATGGTCGCAGTGGCACAGGTGTCACAATCTTGGCCTTACAAGTATTACCCACTGTTTTACAAAGCTATGGATGCCCAAAACCAGCTACATGTATGAAGAAACCATGTACAATAACCCAGAAACCAGCTGCTTATTGCAAAACTGAGTTTTGTTGGTCTAGGGGGCTCTCGCGCCCCGCGTAGGCTATGGCCTACTCTTACGCGGCCCGCCACAACTGTCACACCCCCAAAATACCACATGCGGTAACCCCCCTGCTAGGTGTGTGACATACCAGGATCTAGCCACCAATCACATTGAACTAACCATAATATGTTTAACAAAATTCCATTCATTCAATAAAACGTTCATAGAATATAATCCAAGTTAAATAGTGACAGCGGAAGCAAATAACAATTCATTGTTTAAATGTTTCAAACCCCAATGTATATAAATTCAGTAAACAAGACACGCGTAGTCAAGCACTGCGACCCATGACCACTCCAGCCATCCAGATAGCAAGTTCCCATCCAAAGTACCTAACGACCTGCGAGCATGCAACAAGTGTGTCAGACAACGCTGGTGAGTTCATAGTTTTACAAAAACGTTGGTTACCAAGTGTTTAGTTTAATCCATTGAATTTAATGTTGATAATATCCCGAATACAATACGACTCCTGATTATTTGTCCCTTTCTCCAATGTTCCTATCAAAGCATTGGTCATGACTAGGTCATTAGTTCACACGCGTCCTCTCAGGTACGGGGTGAGGGTGCCAAACCTAAGTAGCGCTACCAACTAATACCTTGTTACCTCTCAGGTAACCAAACAACACGGAGGGACTTTAATGGTGATAGGATGAGTATATTATCCAACATTCCAGATTTATCCAAAAGACATATTCTTCACAGGAATACCCATGATTTACCCAAAACCAATCCCTCTCAGGGATACCCAAAGAGTGTCCCAACCACTGGGATGCATGCTCAAGAGAAATGAACTCACCTTGGTTTGCTCGGTATGTTTTAATTACCCATCCAGTTGGTCAACCCCAAACCCTACCATGGTTACCAAACAATATCAGTTTCAAAGTCATTCAAATCACATGTTTGCACACAGTAAGTCACGTATGGTTACACAGTTTGCATTTAGCATTTCCAGCTCTGTTATCATGTAACACTTACTGAAATATCATAACAGTCCACCAACCTTACACATGTCATTTAACATTAAACATTATGGTTATCATGCAACTACCATATTGTATAAACAAAATACTCATCAAAGAATACATTCAAATTACCTTCTGTTTCCAACTGTCTACTCCTACAGCGAATCACCCATACGAAACATCCCATGTTTCATCGGGTTCCATGTATGGTGAAACACTATAAGTTTCGTCGAGTTCCATGTATGGCGAAACTCTACATGTTTCGTCGAGTTCCATGTATGGCGAAACAGACATGTTTCGCCGCCCCTCTACAGATGATGAAACAATTACAGATTTACGTGGTTTCAGTTTCACGACTTGTAAATCTCTAATTCATCCACCACGAGTCCACATGATCATCGATTAATCATCTAGTTGCTAATTATCCGTAACATACAACGAGAGCATTAACAATTAAAATCATACTAAACCATCATCGATCCCAAACATTCAATGACTCCACCAAAACAGACTACTCGGCTTTCACAATACAGATTCACCTAACAAAACTATCAGGCCACAACCCCACAAATCTAAACATATGCAAATCATCACAGTTTCATCAAGTAGGTTCTAAGTTTATGAATCTATTAACAGAACCCTAGTCTTACACGGATCACAACATAACACACGTATAAGAACCAATACAACAAACGAGACCGAGACACTAACCGCAGTATCGAGGAGTTTATATGAATCGAGATAGAAAGAGTGTTCTGAGACTTCCTATTGTTACCGTCGCACACAGAATGGGAAGAAGGACTCTAGGGTTTTGAGCATTTTATGTAACTGATCTCAAGAGTTCATGTATAAAACGAGTTGGGCCGCACACTCTCTGGGCTGAGGTAGGCCCCCCTCACTGACGAAACATATGCTCGGCGAAGCACCTAGTGTTTCGTCAGGACTCAAGATGGTGAAACACCTAGTGTTTCATCGAGGTTATAAGTGACGAAACTCATTAACACTCTTAATTATGTTTTATACACATGGGTGGGGATGCTTTATAAAAAAACCCTATTTCTCTCTCTATCAAGGCAATTTGTTGTTCTTCATTGATCCTTAGATTTTTTTCGTGATTGATTGTATAACAGTCTGTGATTAGAGGTTTGATCGTTCAAACATCTATAACGAACTAGTTAGCAATCTTGATCGGCTAGAATCTAGGGTTTTCTTTTTTCTTGTTTTTGTTCTTTCTGATCGCCGCCTTCGGATCCATTCAGAAATCCTGACTTATTACATAGGTTGTTATTGATCGCGGTTAACTGAGATTAACTTAGCTAGATTGATACACCTGTATAATCAGTTAAGGATTAACATTTTGGTCTTAGGGTTTCGCAGCTAGTGTCACACCCCGACCACGTGGAACATACAAAACGTGGCGGAAACATCGGGGAGTGTTGTAACAGAAATAATTGTCTCAAATCCATGGCAATTGAAGTTTTGTTTTATTGATTGAAAGTGTTACAATGTCTAAATAAACAAAGAAGTACAACATAATTAACTAGTCTTGCATCTTTTAATGTCACTAAGGCACAGGTCCGCCTAAGTATGTCTTGATAAGTCCTATGCTTCATCTCCTGAAAACACATGTGAAAATAGGTACGTCAGCATAAAAATGCCTGTGAGATACATAGGTTTTGTGAAAATAAGATTCATGACTTATGTTTGAGAAAATGTTTAGTCATGAACCTTGTAATCTGCTTTGTCTTGTAAATCATTTGAAAAACGATAAGATAAGATGATATGTATAGATAAGTGAATAATGTATGGTTAAAGGAATAACCATATAAAAATGAGTTTGTATAAGATAAGTTGTTTGTAAATCAATGTCTTGTGAAAAGTATGTTACTTGTATTAAATGTTATATGTCTCAAACTGAAATGATTCAAATAACGCTACAATATGTAATACCATACAAACACTTATATATAGGAAGTACCAGCGGCGTATCCACCATGCTTGTATCACATTACACACGCATCGTTACTTAGTCACTTAATCAAACCAACTAATGTCAAAAAGTCTATGTCAAATATCCATGTCAAATGTCTATGTCAAAATATCATGTATGGCAAGTGAAATGTCTCAACTAAACCATCAAAGTAATGTTTAACAATTGTAGAAATGTTTATGTATTGTAAGTAATGTAAAGTTAAACGAATAACCTTATAGTAGCATATCAAAAGTATACTTTGGATTTGTAAGTAACATATTAAACTATGTTTTGGTTTCATAAGTAACATATCAAAATATGTTTTGGATGTGATAAATAACATATTAAACTATGTTTTGGTTTTGTAAATAACATATCAAAATATGCTTTAGATGTTTAACAAAATATATGTTGGTTTGTACAATACCACACATGAGAGTATATAAGAATATACTTTAATAGTGTGATTTAGGAATTCATTCAGACCTGGTGCATCAAAATACACCTTTGAGACTATAGAAATACCACAAAGGCAATCCCTATTTGGTTGGAGCAACAAATTGGTTTCAGACATTCCATGACAACAGGAATGGGGTGTCAAATCCTATAGCGCTATATCATACTAACAATCGGTCTGGTGAACATAAAATAAGTACAATTCAACAGTTTATTTTATGTTCTTTGAAAAATTAATGTTTAAACCATAGATCATGTATAATCAATTATACTTTGAAATCAAGTAAATATAAGCATGTGATGAAATCAACTGTACTAAGTATGCTCACAATGGACATACATAGCATAAAATGTAATGTAAAACGATGTACTAAGTACGCACTCAATGGGCATACATAGCATAAACTGTAATGAAATCATGTACTATAAATGTACTAATGAACATAGGAAGTATATGATTGAAAACGGGAAAGCATGAAAGTAACAAGTAGGCACATGTGTTCCACCCCAAAACAGTTTGGAAAACAGTAAAAGAGGGGTCTATGTACTCACTTGAGATTGCTCAGAAGTCCTAGGATAACCACCAAGCAAAGCTAGAGATCACGGAAATCAAACGGCACCTAATATAGGTAACTATGTTAAATAACCGGACCTAAATCGGAAGACTGGGTAGTATTAGGGTTTGTAAACCAAACGAGTGTGGAGACTCGTGTGATATGGTTTAACAAAGCCTACATACTAAATGAAACCTAACATAATAGCTTACGACCCATTACGACCCGTTTAGGTAGCTTATGCTACTTTAACGCGTCGTGCGCGTGAAACGCGTTCGGACCGCTTAACTAGTCCTATGACAAGTGTTATATGCCTAAACATGTTACATAATCAGTTATGTGACAAAGGTTTAGGTTACATATGCTTAATTACCAATTATACATGAAAAGGGTATTCTGGTAATTTACCTAAGGCATATAAACTACCTATCATACAACTACTTAAACGATGTGACCATAGGGTATAACCTCGGAAGGTTATGCCCTATACTAGGGTCACCTAATGTATTTGGTCGGATCCTAATGATCGACCAAACTGGGTCGGGTTCGAAGGTATAGGCGATTTATTAGATCGCCTACCCTACGACCCTAGACAACGTGGTAATCAGTGGGCATAGTCCCAAGGGACTATGACCAACGTGATTACACTCACGTTGCGAAGTTCAAACGAACTTCGCATTGACCATTACTGGTCAACGCTGAAAGTCAAACAAAGTTTGACTTTCTGACTCGAAAAGCAGTAAAAATAAGGAAAAGAACGAAAGAATACTTACGAAGGGTCCCCGAAAGCTAACCCAGATCAAAATAGCTCAGGTATGAAACGAAGGTTCCAACTTAGAGCTTTCTTAATCAGATTTGTGGGTTTTGGGGTTGTGGGTGGATGGGTATTTATAGAAAAGGTAGAGCCGTTAGGATCGTTTCTTGGAAAAGGGGAAAAGATCTAGTCCGTACACTTGTCGGGACCTTATGGTAACTAAAATTCCATCCTTATCACATGACTAGATAATTAGGAACTTGTGGTTGTGGGTTAATCTGCTGAAAACAGGCTGTTTAAACACTGAACCTGGTCTGCAGACCCCATACGCATCGTATGGTATATATACCATACGCATCGTATGGTGCAGTTTGGCAGAATTACAGTTTTGGTCCCTGAACTGTATTTAGGCCATTTTTGACACGTTTAAGGCCCGTTAACCCCATTTCAAAGCTCTAAAATGAAGTTAAAGTATAGGGAACTTAAAACATGCTCAAAAATATCTCGGATGTCGGTTCGTTTAGCCGTACGAACGCGATGTTCGCTTAATTACGACGGAATGCGCATAAGTGCGAAAAAACGATCCAAATGACGCGACGAATGGATTTTTCTTAAAGCGAACATTAAAATATAATGTAGTCACGCTTACATAAATTTTTGGATGTCCAGATGTATTCAGAACGTAAGTTATGCGCGAAAATGCAAACTTGTGCACTTTTTGACACTTTTAGTCCCTGAATGACACAAAAGTTTATTTTAGCACACCGAACCCCTCAAAGCCTATTTCTAAGCTATGTGAAGGATATTTATGGTATGTTTAACTTATGGTCATGTTCCGGAATGTCTGTTACAGTTCAAATTGGCATACTTTCGCAGTTTGTCAACTTTAGTCCCTGTAAGCGATTTAACTTTGATTTCACCACACCAAACCTTCCAAAACTTATATCTAAGTTATGTAAAGGTTATCTAAGGTATGTTAAGCCTATTTCACTATTCCGGAGTGTTCGTTGCATTAAACTGGTTATATTTACGCATCAGTGCGCGTATAACCTTCCAGAAAGCGATTTAGGGTTTGAAATTGAACAAGAGTTGATATGTGTAAAAGATACACATATTTTTACAAATCCCAAGTATGAAATATAATATTTCATTGGTTTGGTATTTGTTTGATGGTTGAAGTGGCACAGGTGTTACAGCTAGGGTTTATATTCTTGGTTGGAGATTTGGGTGGCTGAGGTGTGGCTGCATGGGGAGAAGTAGGGTTGAGGAGCTGGTTCCTGATAAAGGGGGTACGTCTCCTTCACAAGGTGAGGCGAGTGCAAGCCAGGTTCGGGGTATTGGTTTGAAAATCACAAACATAGAGGGTAATCCTCTAATGGCGCGACTTGGTATGTACAAGACTAGTAACCCTTCGGTTATTGATGGATTGTGTGAAATTTAAACACATGTGGATTTGGAGTATAAGGGTGGGAATGTTGATGAACATCTGGGCGCAAAATTTCCTGAACTTTCTTTTGCAAAACCTAAGTCGACCTATGATAATCAGAATGCCGGTGAATTGGACGCTGATAAGAATGCTGCAACTTCTCATGCAAACCCTAATTTTGAGTATGGCAGTCAGGAAAGCAGTAATCTGGCGAATGCGGGTAAAATTGACAGCAAACCTCTTTCTTTTGCCAAGGCTGTTCAGAACCATAAGGAAGTGCCTAAAGTAAATTTTCGGTCTATGGAAACACTGGATAAAATGGAGGGAGTGGACTTTGTCATTCCATTATCATCGGTGAAGGAGGTTAATGACAGGTTTGCTAATACCTTATATGGTTACTGAAGGGGTAAGGCCCAAAAAACCTTATAATAAGTGTATTTGGACTATGGCCTTTTAACCTTTTAATCTTGCGCGGCCGCGCACTGAAAGGAAAAAGGTAATCAGCAATCTATAGTCGCGCACCCAAAGGAAATCATAAATCCTTGCGCCTTCTCCGATTAGCAAAGGACAAAAATCATGAGATAAATACTTCCGCCTAAATATCCAGACTTGGATATTGTTTTACCCAGGCTTGGGATTTATTCACCTGCTCCCACACGGTAAGATACCACACTAGATTACAGCAGTAATCTTCTAGAAGAAATGCAATCGTGCACCACCCAGACGGTTATAACCGTCTGGACACGTGTCATTACCACAGACACTCCTGAAATCACAACGAAGGCAAGACGTTCAACCGATAACCATTCACATCACGACAGTGAAACCTACCCTATTCAACAAAAACATCTTTCTCGACAACCGGAGCAGGACCGATCCGACGCTTCCGACGACGACGGTACACCAACTCACACTTACCAGGACGGAGAGTTGGGAATCGAGCCATCAAAGCTTCAGCCGACAGCACAACGTTTTCTTCCCCAGTCTCTGGTAAGCAAAATTCAGCACTGAAGGGCTCAACAGCAGATGTCACCTTACCGGTTCCGGTGAGAGTCGGTAACGGTGAGTTAGCAAGCAGCAAGAGGCTTTCGGCGGCATCGTAGAACCTCAAGATATCAAGAAGGCGACGGGTACGAGTCAAACTCTTCATCTTCATAATCTCCAAATAAGGGAACAAAATAAACATTCTAAAAATATATAAAGGGAATAAGACTCCGGAGAAAGGGAAACTGGATCGTCATGATTAAACTGTCAGGTAAAACGTTCCATCTGAACGGCGCTACAGGGACCAAGGTCATTGTAACAACTGTGCTTGTAATCACTATGAACAGTTCTGTTATCAATAAAACAATGTTATTTGATCCCAATGTTTGTTTGATTGTGTTTTACATTTTTCATGTTTTGACTTTTATGTAATTTCAAACTCTACATCGCTTTCTGGAGAGTTATACGCAAACTAGTGCGTAAACGTACTCAGTTTAATGCGAGAAATACTCCGGAACATCAACATATACTCAACATACCTTAAATAACCTTTACATAACTTAGAAATAAGTTTTGAAGGCTTTGGTATGGCAAAAACAAGTTAATTCGCTTACAGGGACTAAAAATGACAAACTGCGAAAGTATGTCAATTTGAACTGTAACGAACTTTCCGGAACATGACCATAAGTTAAACACACCTTAAATATCCTTTACATAGCTTAGAAATAGGCTTTGAGGGGTTTAGTGTGCTAAAATAAACTTTTGGGACATTCAGGGACTAAAAGTGTCAAAAAGTGCACAAGTTTGCATTTTCGCGCATAACTTACGTTCTGAATACATCTGGACATCCAAAAATTTATGAAAGCATGACTATATTTTATTTTATTGATCGCCTTAAGAAAAATCCATTTGTTTCGTCATTTGGATCGTTTTTCGCGCTTATGCGCATTCCGTCGTAATTAAGCGAACATCGCGTTCGTACGACCAAACGAACCATCCTCCGGCATATTTTTGAGTATGTTTTGAGTTCCCTATACTTTAACTTCATTTTAGAGCCTTGAAATGAGGTTAACGGGGTTCAAACGCATCGAAAAAGGTCTTAAAACACAACAGGGACCATTGCTGCCAAAAATGAAACTTCCTGATTCAGATGAGTGCTAGCGTAGCGCGACGCCTGAGGGGCTACCTGTCGCGCTACGCGACTGACTTACTGGACAGATTCAATGCATTTAAACACAAGTTGCAACCAATTGATTCTTAACCACATGTTTTAACTTGCTTAGTCACTAGATAAGGATGGAATTAAGCTTCCATAACCTTGCAACAAGTGTACGGACTAGATCTTTTCCCCTTTTCCAAGAAACGATCCTAACGGCTCTACCTTTTCTATAAATACCCATCCACCCACAACCCCAAAACCCACAAATCTGATTAAGAAAGCTCTAAGTTGGAACCTTCGTTTCATACCTGAGCTATTTCGATCTGGGTTAGCATTCGGGGACCCTTCGTAAGTATTCTTTCGTTCTTTTCCTTATTTTTACTGCTTTTCGAGTCAGAAAGTCAAACTTTGTTTGACTTTCAGCGTTGACCAGTAATGGTCAATGCGAAGTTCGTTTGAACTTCGCAACGTGATTGTAATCACGATGGTCATAGTCCCTTGGGACTATGCCTACTGATTACCACGTTGTCTAGGGTCGTAGGGTAGGCGATCTAATAAATCGCCTATACCTTCGAACCCGACCCAGTTTGGTCGATCATTAGGATCCGACCAAACACATTAGGTGACCATAGTGTAGGGAATAACCTTCCGAGGTTATACCTTATGGTCACGACGTTTAAGTAGTTGTATGATAGGTAGTTTATATGCCTTAGGTAAATTACCAGAATACCCTTTTCATGCATAATTGGTAATTTAGCATATGTAACCTAAACTTTTGTCACGTAACTGATCATGTAACATGTTTAGGCATATAATACCTGTCATAGGACTAGTTAGGCGGTCCAAACGCGTTTCACGCGCACGACGCGTTAAAGTAGCATAAGCTTCCTAAACGGGTCGTAATGGGTCGTAAACAATTATGTTAAGTTTCATTTAGCATGTAGGCTTTGTTAAACCATATCACGTGAGTTCCTACACTCATTTGGTTTACAAACCCTAATGCTACCCAGTCTTCCGAGATAGGTCCGGTTATTAACATAGTTACCTATATTAGGTGCCGTTTGATTCCGAGATCTATAGCATTACTTGGTGGTTACCTTTTGACAACTGAGCAATCTCAAGTGAGTACATAGACCCCTCTTTTACTGTTTTCCAAACTGTTTTGGGGTGGAACACATGTGCCTACTTGTTACTTTCATGCTTTCCTGTTTTTACATCATATACCGACTATGTTTGTTAGTACATTATAGTACATGATTTCATTACATACCATTCTATGTATGTCCATTGTGTGCATACTTAGTACATTGTTTTACATTACTTTTCTGCTATGTATGTTGACTGATAACATGCTAAGCACATTGACTTACAAGACTTTTCTGCTTTGTATGTTAACTTAGCATACTTAGTACATCGTTTTCATATGACATGTTTACAACTGCTATGACATTTGGTTTGCACAAACGGGTCTTTATAACGTTCATTAACATTTGCTACGCCGCTCGGTAGTAAGTACTGGTACCATAGGACTTGACAAATCCCATTCCTGACATCCCGGGTTTGTTTGGATGTAAGGAATGACTGAATCCGAATACAATTCTTTTGATAACCTTGACTGAAAGGGTTATCCGACTGTCTCAAGGCTTGAACGTATGCGTTAACTTACCACATAAATGTTTGTATCAATGTATCATGCATCACTTTGCAAAACATAACTTTTTGATATATTCAAAATACTTTGTTTTGTACATTTTTACTTATGGTTTAAGTAGTCTTATTTTACTTACCATACATAATATTTGTTACACAATTACTTGACTACTATTTGGACATGGATATTTGACATAGACATTTGACATGATTTACATCTTGA